>CM017191.1:34996439-35388939 GCA_004837865.1 Musa balbisiana | reverse complement strand
TTTGTCTGTTCACCAAAACTATTTTTTTCAATCACATAGAAGGGTGCTCTGTTCAAGAAATGGTGGATGAAGCACTTCGGCCAGTTCCAAATGAAAGTGGTCAGTCTTCTTCAGTGCTCGTTTCATGTGCATTTGACATTCATAATGTCTTATGAAGTTACCAAAGAATTTATTTTCAACATTTTTGTTATTGCAGGAGATGAGAATATTGATAAGGTATTGTATTCAATCACCCTGTGACAAGTCAATACATGAACAAACAATGTCTTTAGTTGCTTTCCTCAAGACTATTTTCTAAAATCTATTTTATTCTTACAAACATATGCATTGATGGGCTTGCCCATCTTTTCTTTGAGAAATTTGCTATTCTTGTTCATGTGGTGAATCAGGTCAACAATATTCGCAAATCCTTGGCGATAATGGCCAACGATATCTCTGCCTTTGGCTTGCCACAGGTACTGCTTTGTTAGGTTCCCTTGGCTGTATATGTCATTAATTCTATGTCAATGATTCAGTAAGTTGAGATTCGAAGTTTTTGCAAGATTATTTGATGTTTTTCTCTCATAATGAAGTTTGCTTATTCAGTGTTCATCAACTTGATTTTATTATTGTGGAATGTGTTCAACAAACATTATCTAGGGCAATATTGAGAAACCAATTATGGTTTGTGTTTAATTTGAGATTTTGGGTTTTCTGATTTGCTAAGTGCAGGTTTGTCTTATTTAAGTTTGAACACAATATCATCAAACTTATTATGTCTAATATTAGGCATAATGTTCTTTTCCTAATGCAATAATGCAACAACCCCAGTCTGAGCTTTTTTCATAGGCATCTACTCCTGAGAAAAAAAATAGAGCAGAACTATTGGTTCATCCAGAATTGTCCCCTTCTCAACTCCAACATTGCAAGTGATAAAACAATTATTTGGAATATCACTTTCCAAAAGCTTCATTTGTTACAAAAAGGCTTGCCAAGATATATCATATATAAGCTCTAACATCTCCCTCCAAATTTAACATGGATAAAGAATTCAAAAGGCAATGGTATCTGCCCCTCTTAACCCCTATAATCTTTCATTGAATTGACATTGTAACTAGTTTTAAGACACATTATCTCTGCTGGGCATGGAAAATGTTGAGAGCTGTCATATTTTTAGTTGTACACTACAAAAAGTCATTTATAGTAATCCTGATTATGTGATACCTGTCAGGATGCACATCACTGAATGTTGTCCAAGTCCCAATATGCTTTATGGTTTGTGGTTTCCATCTTTCAGCAAGCAACAAGATCTAAAGTCGCAAAGAAAAAAAAATTAGCATGAGGTATTTGATCACTATACATATAATTAACACTACTTTAGCTCTCACTCTGATACATAAGGTGTTATGCTTTAAGTGATTCAAGAAAGCCTGTAAGTTAATGCATGTGTTGGCCCTCTGTAACAGCAGAATATCATATCTGTTCCAAGAGCACCAGAAATTATTGAGTGTACTTTAGAAAACTCTGCTTAGTGATGCAACAAAATAATTAAAAAATTCCCTCTTTGTTGTACAACATCTTAGCAGGATACCTAGTACTTATATCAGGAAATATCTGACAAGCATCAGTATTCAAACAAGTATTATAATGGTCTTGACATGATTTGGAGCATGTTTCATGGATGACGGCATCTTTTGAATGGTTGAGACTTCAATTTTTCTTTATTTTTCTCATGTTGTCCTTTTGTCTTCTGGGTATTGATGTGAAGCTGGTATTGTATAAGCTCATAATCCTATTAGTAGAATGTTGGAACCGCCATCATTTTTGTGCTATGCAGAATGCAGTCAGAAGTTACCTGTTATATGTTTATACGAGTCAACTATCGAACTTATATTTTTATCATGCACTTAATGTCCTATTTTGCATATAAGAAGTCTTGAAATTTGTGACAGCCTCATCTTCAAAGGATAAGACTTTGTGACATCAAGGACAGTGAACTGGATCCATTGTATGTGCAAAAAAGAGAGCAGTTTAAACAACTTGTTGAATCCATTATACGTCCCAACATTGTGCAGGGGAATCCTCTAAATGGAAAGGAGTTCATAGCCTTCCTGGAGCAGGTGCTTTTGCATGTCTCTGTGTTCTTATCAACTATCTATCTGATATCATTGTTACTCATGATGTATGTCATCTTTTACTTGCAAAGCTCAAACTGGACATAATCTATTGCATAATTGTTGAGAAGATACTTGTAAGCTTTAATTGCTCTAACCATTATATACATGGGTTTTCGCAGACTCTTGATGCCTTGAATGAAGGTGAAATTCCATCTACAGGTTCAATTGCGGAAGTATTTAATAAGGAAATTCTTGAACGCTGCTTGAAGTTATACAGTAAAGAGATGTCCAATTTGCAGCTGCCTGTACCAGGGGACAAGCTGCTGTTGGCTCATGAGGTATCAAAGGCGAAAGCAAACAATCTGTTTGATCAACAATATTTTGGTTGGCGCAGCGCTAAACAATCCCTTCTGAACTTCAATAATGAAATCAAAAAGGTTAATTTGGTTCTCATTGTTCTATTTACTGTTAGAAAGCCTCCGAGACTTGGATTTGCTCTGTACTCCTGCTCCATTTTCAGATACACGAGGGAAGAATCCTCATGTTACTGCTACCATGGAAGTATGGCTAGCAGTTGAGGAACTTCAAAAAAATTCTTTGACATTTAACAATGTGGTTATAAATTGCTGCAATTTAGAAGTGTAAATATCTATGGGCATTTGCATATTATTCCAAAAAATCTTTAGGATTGGCATAGTAGTTCCTCGATTCTTTCCTAAGAACATATTCATGCTGTCCCTTGAGTTGATTTAAAGTGATAATGTGGAATATTTAGAGCATTCCTCTCATCATAGTGAATTATCCATTTTTAAGAATTTAACCCTTCTTCTTCCTTAGAACCAGACTTCTCAAAAGTATAAAAGAAGTAAAGAACCATTTGCTTTCTTCTAATCCTCCTAAACTTTTTTGAAGATTTGGCAATCTTTTTACCCAATACTGTACCATGTCTTTCTGTAGTGCTTTGCCTGTGGTGGAAGTTCGATCCCTCTTAGTCTTTTAAGTATTCATCTTTTTCCAACTTTTATTATTTAATTTTTAGTGGCTTGAAGGGGGATGTTCTTCATTTAGAAGCAATTTTAAAGCTCTAGAATTTGGGTGGTTGCAGAAAAAGAAACTATAAGATGAAATAAGATGAGTAACAAAATTTAAAACTAGCATATAGATATGATTTTACTCTTAGTATAATCAAGTGTGTAGAAGAAAATTCTTCCCTCCACAATTTTCTTGATCTTGCAGTTTACTTGAAATGGGAAACTAATGTGCAAGAAATCCATAATTAGAATGTTAAATACCTGCTTTCCTATTAAATTGGATGATAACTGATCTTTTGAATTAAAAAAGAAATTATGCTACTAATTGCTGGTGAGGGAGGAATCCACATGTTACTTCTACCACAGAAGTATGGCTCGCAATTTAAGAAAGGAACTTCAGGAGACATCTTTGACGTTTAACAATGTGGCTATAACTTGCTGCAGTTTAGAAGTGCAAATATCTAGGGCATTTTGCATATGATTGCAAAAATCTTTAGGATTGGCATAGTAGTTCCTTGATTCTTTCCTAAGAATATATTCATGCTGTCCATTGGGTAGATTTAAAGTGACAATGTGGAATATTTAAGAGCATTCCTCTCATCATAGTGAATTGTCCATTTTTAACAATGTATTTTTTTTTCTTCCTTAGGACCATACTTCACAAAAGTATAAAAGAACTATTTGCTTTCCAATTTCCTCTAATCCTTCAAAGATTTTTGAAGTTTCAACTTCTTTAACCCAATACTAAACCATGTCTTTCTATAGTGCTTTGCCTGTGGTGGAAGTTTGATCTCTCTTAGTCTTTTAAGTAATTAATCTTTTTCCATTTTTTATTTTTATTTTAGTGGCTTGAAGGTGCATGTTCTTCATTTAGAATCAATTTTGAAGCTCTAGAATTTGTATGGTTGTTAAACAAGAAACTATAATATGAAATCTATGAGAATAACCAAGTTAAAAATTAGATTATAGATATGATTTTACTCTTAAATATATAATCAAGTGTACTGAAGAAAATTCTTCTCCATGATTTTCTTGATCATCTTGCAGTTTACTTTAAATGGGAGACTAGTACATAAGAAATCCATATCTTGAATGTTAAACACCTGCTTTCCTATTAAATTGGATGATAACTGATGATTTGGAATAAAAAAGAAATTATCATGCTAACTGCTAACCAGATCTAGGGAACTTGAGACTGAAATTAGTTGTGATGACTAAATTGAAAAAAATAAATCTAATATATCTTATATAAATTTGGTTATGTTTAAGATTTGTCGTTTATATCAAGTTTTACTTTAAGTTGAAGTAACTGAGATGTTATGATATTTCTCTTTTAGTGTAAGCATTACTGCTCAGCAAGAATTGTCATTTTGTGGTATGGGAGCTAGTTGATACTGTTCTTCTGGCAGGTTGTGCTTCTATGTCAACCAAAATATGCAAAAATAGTTAGCCTAGTCATTTTTTGGCATCTTCAGCACGTGCAGAATAGCACATGCTAAAATGTGGCAACTGGCATGGTGGTCCTTGGTGCTCACATTTTGGATATGCATATTCAGCTATTACTCAGTTTATTTATTACTTCCAGGCTGTAATTTTTTCTTGCTAATTTAATTATTTTGTTATTAACTGTACTTGTGTGACTGCCATTGTCAGGTTTATGACAATCACATTACAGAAAACAAATATCTGTCAATTAAACTATGTGAAGCCAGCTGGAGTGAGTGTGAGGATAGAATGGATGGCCTTCTAGCAACAGGACTTCCTTCAATGAGAAAGTTCAATGCTAGTTTTGATCAATGCAATGAGCGTTTCGAAAGAGACTGTGTTGGGCCATCAAAGGAAAAGTATGCTCTGAAAATGGTGAAGGTTAGTCACTAAATGACCAAATTCATGTCTATGCAATCATACAATCTTCTTATACAATTAAGAACTTGTGCTGAATATTTGTGTACAATTAGATTTCATTTTCTAAGGGAAAATGACAGGCTTTTTTTTTTTCTTGGTACTTCAAATGAATAGGTTTAGGTATGCTCAAAGTTATGTCAGTTGCACAAATTTAGGTGATACTAAGCAATATATACTGAAATTACATGTAGACTTTCCTTCTTTTGGTAATATCTCTATCAAATTATGTTGACTTGAGATCCCAATTGTAACACCTGATATGATCAGCCACATGTCAGTTACAGGATAAGCCTTTATTTTGTATATTAGTTATAATCCCTTCAATCTTACAAGTCCTTTTTGGGGCATAACCAACGTAATTCTGAATTCGGGGTTATGACAGATATGATACAGGACAAGGGTTTAGATCTCCGTTTGATATTGATTCTTGTAACCAGTTTCAAACCAGTATGGTATTGATACACCAACTTATATGTTCTGAGCAGTACTGAATTTTTTATCCTTTACTTCTCAAAGAACTTGAAGAGAATGTATACAAAAAAAAAGAAGAATAACTGATGATGAACGGTATCACCAAAACATAATAAAAAAAATGAATAGCCACTAGCACCAACCTATATGTTCTGAGCAGTACTGAATTTTTTATCCTTTACTTCTCAAAGAACTTGAAGAGAATGTATACAAAAAAAAAGAATAACTGATGAATGATATGGGCATTTCATTCTTCTTATAGAAAGTGAACCTTGTTTTAAAATAACTATCATGGAGCGACATCATCAAGATTAGCAAAAGTGAGTCTTATTATCACCATTTTGTGATTCACTTGTTGCTCTCCAGGTTTATTGCTTGAAATTCATTGATTGTAAACTATATGAGAACCAATTGATGTTTGGTAGCAATAGATTGTAATTAGATTGTTATTGCGTGCCAAATATTAGGATTTCATGAGGCTTGATGGTAAAATTTTTCACACTTTCTGAACAATTTTGTTAGAATGAATATCAGGCTTCTGTGGTTTTTATGTAAATCAGTGAATCCTTAATTTAACAATTGGAGTTGTATTTCTTTGTGTGTGTGTGTGTGTGTGTTTGTGAATATGTATATATGTGTGTGTGTGTGTGTGTATGTGTATATATGTATATATATATATATATATATATATATATATATATATATATATATATATATGTATGTATATGTATATATGTATGTATGTATATGTATATATGTATGTATGTATATGTATATATGTATGTATGTATATGTATATATGTATGTATGTATATGTATATATGTATGTATGTATATGTATATATGTATGTATGTATATGTATATATGTATGTATGTATATGTATATGTATGTATTATATGTATAGATGTATGTACATATGATATATATATATATATATATATATATATATATATATATATATATATATATATATATATATATATATATATATATATATATATATATATATATATATATATATATATATATATATATACATGTATATACTTAGAACTTGTTATTGTTGTTGTTGTTGCCTGAAAAAAATATGCAGTCAGTGTGTAAATCTCTTTGTAGAGTAATTACAAATTTCAACTCAATTAGGAATTTATTGATAAGCTAGGCTCCTTGATTTTTGAAGGCTGTGATCTGAGCCTTGTTCCAATCCATAGATTTGTATAAATGTTGAGTATATTCTTGATACCAGAACCTGTACCGGCTGTAACCCTTAACTATGACAGACTATTAAATACTTTAGATTTTGACTTCAGCTGGTCAGTCTACTGTTCCTCATGTATGTTAGGAACTTCGAGTGTTCTAAATGTTAGAAAAAACGGGCCAAATTTATAAATTAACAGAATCTATAAATCATCAGCAGCTAATGGATCATGATCCTTGCAAGAAGGTTGAGATCTGTATGCTAGCTACTTGCACCTTTCTGCTGCTCAATCAATCACTAAAGCTGGTGGTCTAGTTTTGTTTCTGAACTTGGTCATCTAGTCTCGTGAGCAGGTTGAGATCTGTATGCTACTTGCTCCTTTCTGCTGCTTAATCAATCACTAAAGCTGGTGGTCTAGTTTTGTTTGTGAACTTGGCCATCTGGTCTTAATACAGATTTGGCCATGGACTAGGCCATTGTTACACTTACATGTTTGTTGTTTCTATGCTTCATTGTGGCAAAATCTTTATAGTTCCTTGTGATGCAATCTTATGAGAATTTTGTGGATAAGCGGAAGATGCACCTGTGTTTTTTTTTTTTTGCAGCATGTCCTGCGTGATTTAGTCATTTCGTGACATTTGGCATTCTTGATCTACATAGGCTTATATAATCTAAATTCATTGAAGGTGTCTTTCCATGTCTGTCCTCTTCTTTGATGATCGTGTTTAATCTGTAATTTATTAATCTCAATTTTCTGTACATTGTCTGCATGCGACAAATATTTCTGTGAATTGTATCTGATCTTAACTTCTGCTTTCCTTCAGATGCTTCAAAAATGCCGATCCCTTTTCACCAAGGAATATTATCGAAGACTTACATTTAATTTGCTGCTTCTCTCCGCCACTATTCCTGTGGTCGGCCATGTTGTCAAGTTTGCTTTCCTCAGATATTGTGGTTACTTAATGGTTACATTCTCACTGTACTTGGAAATGCATACAAGATTATATGGGTCAGTGCAGTTGCTGCGTAACAGTCCTTTCTTTCAGATTGTGGAGACTGCATGGGAGATGATAGTCGGCAACAACCTTGTCTTGAACAGGCAAGTTCCCCAGGTCCTCCTATTCTTGTAATCAAAATGAACAGCAACACAGCTCTTAACTCTTCCCTAATTGAGTGCCGGGTTTGTCCTTAAAAATCTTCTTTTTGTAATTCTCTTGCTACTTGCAGATGGACAATTGCAGTTGCTATATTGCAGTGTGTTGCCCTCCTTGGCTGGTTATTCTACAAAAAGAACATAGTTGGATGTCTGTTGCTGCCTTTGAAGGTGGTGCTTGGGTTGCTAAAGGCTGCTCTAGTAATGAGCAGATTAAGCAAGAATCCTAAGACCCAGTAGAATTAATGAGCAATGTGCAACATCCCCTCCCTAGCTGGCGCAGGTTGCTTCAAATTTCGGTATGTTAGTGGTCCAATGAATTTGGATTCTAGTCCTGGACGCTCTAATGGAACAAACAATAGATCAAAATAATAACTTATATTTTTTTATGATTTAATTTGGGTATGATTAACATGATACTTTCTAACTTGTGCATTCCCTTGAATTGTCAGATACATTCGTTTCTGATCCATAGAGAAAGCAGATGTTATTATATAAAGCTATTGATCCTGCTGTTGGTTCAGCAACTGTTGATGCGTGCTGTGCATCTTACTGATGTAGTTCATTGTCAATGAATGCACCAATTTTTCTTGCGTAGATGATGAGATGTTCCTGTACTGGAACACATTCCATTTCTGTGCTTTAGTATTTTCAGATATATGTAATCACCTGTGCGGGATCAAACGAGAAGCAAGGCGGACGGGTCCTCCTCGAAAAGAAAGAGAGTTATCCAAATATCCAAGCAAGGATTGCGGTTTCATATAGGGGACTGACCAGTACTTACCACTAGCATCGGTGTACCAACACTCGATTCATTAATATATTACTATAGAGGAACAAGAAAAAGCATACCTTTAGGTTTGTGGCACACGATGGATGATAGGGAGGTAGCGGCAATGGAGGGCCACGGTGACTCATGGTGCTCCATGGTGCTCTATGCAGATGGAGAAGAGGGGACGTGAGTAGAACCTTAATTAGATATGTTTTTTTAAGTTGTTTTTAATAGATTGGGAAGGACCATTCTATCATGGAGTGATATAGTAAATGTGTTAGACGTATGTGCATGATTTTTTTTAATTTTTATTTAGTGTTTTCAAGTGTTTCCTTGTAAATAGGTTTACGAGACATTACGTACCATAGTTACCCTCATTTTATTTTGCTTTATTAGAAGTGTTTTTTATTTTATGTTTTTGTTTTATAAAACATAAATATATTTTTAATTGTGATGCATTATGTGAAAGGGAAATTAGTCAAAATTGACCCATTATCATGTGTCATGGTTCATTTTCGATTAACAATTTTACGATGCAAAACGTCAACTATCTCAGTATCCTAAAAACGCCTATATGGCACTAAGTAGAATGGGACATTAGTTATACGTCTAAGAGATTATACAACATCTTTAGTATCCTCAAGTTTTTCTCAACAAAAATGTTAAGTAAACATTAGGTGTGAACTTATCTCGTGTGATTGTTCAACCCGTTTGCGAGAACCTTTTGTATCTAATAAAAATTAGTTATTTTATGATGTTTGTAATTTTGTTATCTTGTTTTTGTACAACGATAATTTATTACCTATGTGTTTGTCTTTCCAACCTCAATCCTTTATGGATTACATGACATTAAGTTTTAAGTTGATCTTGGTAACCAAAATCACTTGGATGTCATATGTCGTAGGCAATCTCAACTTAGGACATAACAAAATAGTATCAAGCTGGTCAAGCAAGCATTGAAAAATCATGGTGGGATAGCATATCAAAACTAGTACCATTGCACAAGAGGGATATTAGCATTATGTGAACATTCCGAAAAATGGATGAGAAATTGCATGGAAACTAGCAAATCTGCTCAAAAGTTGCATAACGATTACAATGATGTTCCGGAAAGCAAGAATTGTCTCACACAAAATAGGCACAAGTAAAAGTGCAGCTTGAACGACAAAGAAATACCAATAGAAGAGTGGTCGAGTTTGAGCTATGGCTCCATATTATCAACGAAAATTTGATATAGCTCTATGGAAGTCGGGAGGGGTACTTTAAAGTAGTAGAGTCTACGTAAGAATGATTAGAATCCCAACTTGATCAATTGGAGGTTGATGGATAACACGAAGGAGTCCATATAGTACCTACGAGTAGAAAATTTGATGACTCATATGTCGGTACTCATCAAAAAATACATACGAGTATAAGTACATCTTACGGTTATCTCTCACTGGGAGTAAAGGCTTCCAAATCGTAGAGCTATGAGAGTGTTCAGAATAACAATGAGTTAGAATACTTTCTCTCGAATTAGATTAATACTTTAGAGTCAACAAACTCAAATTGAAAAAAAATTAAAGTACCGTTAACAATAATATATCTCATCGATGATGTAAAACTATGATGGACCACTCATTGAGAAAAAAATATAACAAGGATGCAAAAACATTGACAAGAGAGAATTGCAAACTTAATTCACGTGGAAGAACACAAAGTTCATCGCATGACAAAAGTTGCAACAACTTCACTGGACCTTTACAATTAAAAATTATATGAAATAGTTTTCTGCGTTGATGGTGGATATACGAGATGAACTTTTATGCTTCCTCAATGGTTTGAAATTGTAGGCTTAACAAGAGTGGCATCATTGGAATGTTCATAAGCTACCAAGTGCAGTTAAACGGCTCATAGATTTCTCTACAAAATGATGGAGAAAAAATACTCAAAAGAATAAAAGTGCGCTTTGATCCAAAAGGTATCTCAAAGTTTAGCAAATGTCTTTTGTGCGATCAACAACAACCAATAATGAAATGTCTATAATAAAAGGAGGTAGTGTGGACAACAACCAACCTGAGGAGAAGGGAAAAGCAAAGGCAAAATCTTCCAACTCGAACATGTCACGTTCGGATAGTGACAGTGATAACTCATTACCAGGAGCTGGCATGAGAGTTGTGCTTGATAAACTCTGTATCGTTCCAATTTTATCGGATGTCTCCGAAGAGACGTTGTGCTTGATAAACGCATTACAAGGTGAGGTTTTGTCGAAGCCTGAGCAAAAGACCAACAAAGAAGACTAATTTTCTAAGCTCGAGTTTGTCAAGATCGAACATCGATAAAGAATCACCACAATGAATGATTCAATTTGTAAAACTCAAAAATGTTTCTAAATTATGCAGCATCTTGTGAAAAACCAAAATATAACTCTTTTTCTCGTCTATCATAGGTTGATTTCCATCATAAGTTGATTTTTAACTGACGATCTTGCATCGTGAAAAGTCAACTGTATCAGCACACTCGAACTCTTAAGGTGGCAACGGATTAGATAAGATCTTGATTATATATATGTCTGAGTGATACAAGATCATTAGTGTGTCCAATTTTTATTGGATGAAAGTGGTATACTAGACCTTCAGAACCCTTAAGGCACCCCTTTGCCTGTGACTATTCAATTATAAGCGTCTTTTGCGCCTCACAAAAGTTAATTGCTTTATATTGGTTGGTCCTTCGTGCACAACGATGATATATTACCAACGCCTTCCATCTCTACACAAAGTTAAGGCCGAGACTACCCTTTGCCCGCATACATAGTTTGAGCATTGCGGACAAATATAGTCTGGGCATTTCACACGTTAGGCAATCCCTGCAACAAACATGACACTTTGGGTGGAAGCGGTCCACATCTCTATCCGGGCTCTCTCTATTCGGGCTCGCTCGGACTGGTATTTGGACCGATAAATGAGCTGAAATTGAGACACACTTCAATCGACAGCATCCAATAAAACAAAACTTTTAAGGCAAAGAGATCAACAGTAATTATAGGCGTCAATTTTGTTTCAATTCATCAAGATAATTCACTTGGGAAAACAACTGCTGCCGAAAACATAAGAGAAACATAAAAATGTAAGAAGCGAAACAAGAAATATCATTCACTTTGAACCGGTATCCACGACAGACAACGACGCTCGCAGAGCCTGCCTCACATGTCAAGGCCAAGTAGTTCTATTATTCATCGCAGAGATCCAACAGAAATCAGCACGCATCTAAATCCCTGCATGGGGGCGGTTTGGGTTCCCGGAGCAATGTGGTGTTCCCTCCGGCTGGTCCACTCCTAATCCGATCAGGATTTTGAGTTCCAGCCTGCGCAAGAATAAAAAATTCGGTAGGAAACAAGTATAGAGTTCGGTAAATGATTAATCTACATCCTCGACCACTTACTGGTAGTTTTTCTCCCTTTCTCAACATCTCCACAATCTCAACAACTCGTTTTGGTGTCACATCTTCCTGGAGAAAGCCGAAAGAAACCACAATTTTAAGATTATTCCTCATATACATAATTCCCTAGATCACCTAATAATAACACTCACCGCAGTCGAGTAGAAAAACCACAATTTTTTTCAGGTGAAAAAAGAAACATTTACTGCAGTCAAGATAAAGTATATAAACCATTGGGCTTGAATTTTAATCTGATATAGATCAAGTCGGAACTCAGAAATATACTGTTTATCATGCTGTTGCAGAAAATTCATACACAGAAAGGTAAAGAATTAAGGTTTTGTGCAGCACCTTAAGAAAAAGCAGAGAGCCACAATTTAGCTGTGATCAGAACTCTAGATACTAGTCTTGCTCAGACAAAAGATCTTCATGCTGGCAGAATTTGATTACATGAAATTTTCAGATTACAAAAGTGTAACCATTCAGCATCTGTGCCACCTGAAGTATTTTTCTTTTGCTGCAATCTTCAGCATTTTCCAACTTACTGCCTGTGTACTTGCTAATATAAACACAACTTTAAAATGATTGCACAAAACTGGCAAGATTTTCTTACTGCTTTGCGCATTAATTTTTTTAAGATACAAATACTGTGTGACAGAAGTGACTTCCTAAAGTGCAATAATTTCATAAGAACAGCACATAAATGACAAGAGCCCATGTTAATCAGAATAAGAAGAATGGAGATACTATAGTAAAGGAGGGAAGAAAGAGAAGGTGAGAGGAGAAGGCAAAGTGAGAAGGAAGCAAAGTGAGGAAGCTGAGTGGGAGGCCTCCTGTTGACAACTATTTTTGGCTGTCAACAGTAAGCTGGAAATATTTAAAAAATAAAAATAAAGTTTTGAACTAGACCGGATGAAATTGCCCTAAATACCAACCAATACATACTGGTCTGACCAGTTTTTGTGAACTATGCTTCCATTGGCTAATAAAAATGCATCTATTAGATATGAAACTCATCACTTGAACCTCACTTACTTTTAGTAACTTGAATAGTTTCTCAAAGAACAAATCTTAAAGTATAAATGTTTGATTAGTTTTAATCTCTATTAACCTACTAAATTGATTGTATACTTCTTCATATTTACTTGCTTAAATATTATTTTATTCAAATTACACATTGTAATCATCAAGGTTGGAGTCATGAAACTAGTTAACAGAAGAAGAATGTGCATATTGATCCTCCTCAAACCCAGCTATGGTGGGAGTCTTATACACCGAGCCATCAGCCACCTATATTTAAGTTGCACCATATATTTTACATCTTGATTGCCAGAGTAGCAGCCACTTTTTAGAATATTTAGTACATTACTGTACAGTGTGCACTAAGTAGGTGCATGCTATTCTATCTAAAAACAGGTATACAGAGGTACAAACCTCTATGAGATACATGCATTTCCTATTTTCTATAGAATGCCTTCTGGATCCAACCCAATGCACATCAGCCTAGGCTGACAAGTACCTTTCCATTCAGCAAGGACTGTGATGTACCAACATGGCTATAAATTTCATTTGGGAATGACAATTATGATTTTCGTTCAGTAAATATCTCATTCCTTTCTGAAGGAACATTATTAAACGTATGATCCCATCAATGATAAATATGGTGGTAAGAAGAAAATGTTCTTGGTTACTTTTAATCTAGAAAATAAGATAATTTACACAGTGTAATTAAAGAAAGATTTCATGGCCTAAGCTACTCAATCACTTGAAAGACAAACGCTACCCTATTTGACCTTTAGCTTGCTCTAAGTGGTAGTTTCAGTGAGGATGCAATAGAAGTAGAAACATCACACAGTAATTGTTCAAAATGAGTTAATGAAGTCAGTAGAATGTTTATAAGAAGGTCAAAGAGAACTGACATAGTAATTATATGAGTATCCTTCTGAGCCATTACTGTAGTCAGCTACAACTATCATAGGAGCATTCACGCAGCAGCCCTGTGAGGATTCAGAGTTAGAATATATAAGGACCAAAACATGGGAGCACTTAAGATTACTCATGATTTCTATCACAAAAAAAGCATTTGACCAAAACCACTGATCCACTTAAGAGGTTTTATGATATGAAGCAGGTCTGCAGCAGTATATCCAAAAGCATCCAGCAATTGAATACCTACCATGCACTCCATTTCGCCAACTGAAAACATTCCATCCTTTGTCACTTCTGTAAATATGACGAACAAAATTTTGATTTATATTTCCTGAATGTGCATGAAATAGAGAACTATGAACACTCACCATTGCGCTTGACTCCCAAGTGCTTTAATAGGGCATCTTCAATTTCACGAGATCCACGAATCATACAGGGTGTTGTTCCACAAACCAAAAGGTGATATTTACCAACCTGAAATGCACAAATAATTCAACTATATGCATGAAGCAAGTAAAAAAGAGAAAGACAACATGATTACTAACCTACAGTTATATCAAACAACTTGAATCAGGGAAGAACCAGAAAAACTTATAAACTCACATACCTTTGTCCTATTGAACATTGAATAAAATGTAGCAACTTCATACACACGAATGGGAGCAACTTCCATAATCTTAGCCACCTGAAATATCACAAATTGCATGCATTAAAAGAATCATATATAAAAAAGAACAAAATTGAAAATAATATTGTTCTAGCTGAATGGCAGGTGTGAAGCAGATAACATACAAGAAGATGTAAATCACATATCCAGATGGATATGACGAGATATATGTCACTTTTCCATGAGAAACTATCCTAGTACCAAGGCTTCATAGTAGTTAAAAGATTAGAATACTCTACCTAGCTTGCTGGACTATGATCATACATCGACTTAACCACTTCAAACACCCAAATCATTCAGAAAAAAAAATCTTAAATTGCCACAACCTTAAAAAAAATGGGTCATTTGGAGCATATATTTGTGCTTATTGCACTTTCTTTAGTAATTTGTCAGCTCTCAGTTTGTCAGATAGTCCAACCTGAGACTTATGAAATACTTCATGTCTGGATCCAAGTCTGTGTCTTGTTAATGGGTGCATGAAGGCTAAACAGAAGACTACTTTTCAGAATCTAATCCGATAAAGGTCTGATCTAATATAAGTTGGTAAAAGATCCCCACTTACAAAGAGAAAACAACAAGAATGCCAGATTTCTAAGTGAAAACAATAGGATAATAAAGAGGCAAAAGCTTATTGTCCGAGAGTATCACCGAGAAGATTTAGATAGAAAGAGAGAATGGAAAAAGGTTACGAATACAGGTCAGACTGTTACTAACCTCCCGGTGTTACCAACCCAACCACTATTCAATGTTTAAACTTTTATTCTGTATCCACTGATACTCAGTGTACAGGTTAGTATACTGGCATCATTCTGACTTATTAAACCAGAATTTGAAAGAAAATGAAGAAAACAAAGATAGAGAGAGAAGCAGGACTCACCAGCTAAACCAATCAACCACCTTTTGTCGAGAGTAGTTCAGTTACGAATAGCTAAATGCCCCTTTATGTATAAACATTTAAACTAATTTTAACTAAATTAGGACCATAAAATAACTTTTAGAAAATTCTAAATCCCAACATAGACCATCAAGTTCCAAACTTGTGTCTTAGCAACTTCATGAATTTCACAATCCAACCTCTACCTAAAATGTGACTCTTAAAAATGAAAAGGTCTGGGTACAGGTGGTTTTTCTGGGTCCAAAAGAGGTCTGGGTTGCAGGCCACAACATGCTATCTCATATACACCATAGATTGCAAACCATTCAACGAACACCACTGGTTTGTGTGTCCTACTCAATTATCAATCTTTTTGTTTTCTTTATTTGCATTTATTTTTCCTTTTCCCCTCCTCAATCAGCATCAACTGGTCCAGATGACATGCCAGTAAGACAGTCTGAGGAGTGACAAAGATGGTTGTAGCACCAGTATGGAAATCCCTAAATAAATACAAATCGAGTGCGCCTCCAAATACTCCTAAGTAACCAACAGAATACTTTGGTTTGTTCAAGCCATCAATTTGTTCATAAATTAGACTAGTGTCAAAGATCTCAGCCAAGATCACAATTACAAATTACCCCACACAAAATGTGCAAATTTAGTGCTCTAAAATGACTTGAGCACCGAATCCTGGGACAAATATGACTTATATCTGAGGCTTGTTACCCAATTGCAGCTACCCAACAATGGATCCATTAACCAGTTGCTGTGTTGATATTGAGCAATTGCAAGAGATGGTTGCTATTACTTTTATCAGAAAACATGTATTTGAGAGCTTTTTAGACTGCAATCAGAAATATCAGGGATAACAAACCAATATAAAATTTGAAGTCGAGAACAAAAATTAGATATGTTAGACATATTAATCCCAGGAATGTGCCTAACAACAAACATGTAAAACTGATTACAATGGGCATAAAATGTCTCTTCCTCCATTGCCATCTTCTGTTCCTTTCAGAATTGCTTGACCCATGTTTGAAAATCCTCAATCTACATGAGACCAAACATGTGGAGCGTGGATCAGAATTATCTCCTCACTCTCTCATCTTTGCTGACAAGAGACTGATATCCCTTATTGCTTCCATCATGAGATCGAAGCAAACTAAGAACCCTTGCATCCAACTTAATTTGACATTATATCCTCATAGAACCTAGCCCCTTTAGTTTGACTCAGGGTTTAATAAATTAGAAAAGGACATATGACCAAAAAAAAAGACACCTAATAGGAATAGGGTTCTAAAACAAGATAATAAAGGTTATGAAATATTAGAGAAATTAAGAGTTATGAGTGCATATGAAGAGGTACCAAAACTAGAAACTGAACAATTTGCAAGTAATTTAGGATTAAACTTAAGACCATATGCATAAAATGGTGTTTTCTGTGAATTGCCCAGAACCTAGTTCCTGATCTACTTCTAATGACAAATGTGGTAATCAATAGGAAAACGGTAAACCAATCGAGATTGTTTACACGGCAGCCAACAATCAGTCCAGTTGAAACCATATGTTATGAATATTGTAAGAAGAGATGCCATTGATGTAAAAAGATAGATGATACAGGAGGTCCCTGTAAACCAGAACATAAACTACATATTAGATTACAGAATTTATCAATTGCTCCTCCTTCTTTGATTGATCTTTTCCCTTTTGCTTGACTCTCTTGTACCTCCAACTATCAGATTTCTTATTTTCATTGCTGCTTATCATAAATAGCAATTTATACCCATATCTGTATGTGGGATATAGTGCAGAGTACAAGTGAAAGAGTGAATAGAGCTGATCATTGGATTGTTTAACAGAACTGAATGAACTAAATCCTGCATAAATTCAAACCCAAAGGCCTTCTCATGAGCTGGAAACATCGTCCTATTCCATTATCAAGTAGTAACAATCAGTTCAAATTGAATCAGTTCTCAGAAGCTAGTAAATATTTTTATAGCTTTCTCTCACATAAGCATAGAGAATTATTTTCAATCTAGAAAGAGAGCAAAAATGTACAATAAAGATATGATCCCTTCACTCAAGTCATATCCAAAAAAACTACAGATAAATGGCATATTGCCAAAAATTTAATGGGTTTCACAATCATTGTAATGTGAATGATCTGACTTTAATCAATAGAAGAGTTAAGGTGAATATTGAGTAATTTACTGATAAGCTAATCTATGGCCCATAGTTAAGATATATCTGGGGTAACAACCAGAAGTTGGCCTTTCATTGGCTCCCTACATCTTGAAGACTTTCCAGGGTCCTTCCAGACCAACGACTTTGGCCCAAGCATTTCTATAGGTGGAGTCACGCACCCCAATCATCCTCTTAAGTAAACAAAAGGTTTAGGAGGGGTACCAGATGACTGTAAGCTATGACACTAGATTACAAGTAAAGGTTCTACTGAAGTATTAAAATTGACCTTTTACATGCTCTTCATAGTGTTTACATTGTGTAGAAGAGGTGGGAGACTTGAGATCCACATCAAGGGAGGTATTTCAATTCTAGCAAATCAAATGCAGCTCCCAGGATCCTTGGTTAACCTTGTTCCATCCTCATCATAGAATCAAATTTGATCGGCTCAACTCTTCTTCTTCCACAAAAACAGAAAAAACGAGGATTTCAGGATTCAGGTATTTTCTCTCAATTTACAAGGTTTTCTAATTTCATACTTTAATTTTGTACATCAAATATTTCCTAACCTAGCCAGCCCCCTCATTTACAATTAGCAGATTTTACTAAAATGCAAGTCTGTATTCAAACTTGTATGAGATCTTTAGACAGATATGGCACAGAGAAAGAGGAAAAACATGGCTATAATAGATTCATGTATTAATAGCACTTACCACAAGTAAACAAAATATTTAACAGTCTGAACAACACCACATCAAGATATGTAAGTTAAGGTAAGTAACGCCACGAACTTAACAAAGCCCTATACACGGGTAAGGAATCATTTCAACCATACAGCATTCATTGCAGAAACTGGTAACCATCCACCATGTTGCTGCTGGGCCAGGTCCAGTAGCGGAATAACAGCAGATTGCTTGTAGTTTGAAGGATAGTGGGAGAGTATCTCTTTGACCTAGAGTTACACATGGGCAAGAAAATCAACCATTTGATAGCTTAAAATACCAAAAATGATAGCATGGACTTGTCTAAATGAGTAAGTATTCTTAAAACTGAATAACAGATCACAATTATAAAGCTCCACAGAGGTGACCTGAGGCATTAAACAACGTAACTCAACAAGACATATCCATGTATTATTTTTCAGGAAAAGAAGATGATAGTTAAAACTCTCGAGTGGCCACAAGTGTACATGATCATGATAAGCAATTCTACAGTACACAAAACAATAGGGAAACCTACAAATAATAATAACAAAGATGTGAATTCCACTCAAGATCATTTTTATTCGCGAAAAATGCTACTCAAATCACCACATTTGTTCAAAGAAGGAACAACAACCCCAAGAAGCGAACCAAGAAAACGAAGAATTGAAATCAAGAACAGAAACCCAAGTAACGGACAAAAACGGCGTACCCTTTTCATATTTGCTTCGCTGAACTCCCATGGCATGTCAGGGTTGTTATCCGGCGAATCAATGTGCTGACAAAAAGATCACAACTTGGACAAGTTTAAGCCAAACCCAACGGGATCCGAAGAAAAAGAACACAAATTTATCGAATATTCAAGCGTTTCGAGGGGGCTCACGTAGTTGAGGGCCGTGGACAAGGATCTGGCGGCGACAGCGGGCGAAGCGAGCTGGAAGGCGGAAAAGAGATGAGAGATCGAGCAAATGAACGATGTGGAAGATGAAATCGGAGAAGAATCCCCTTACCGCGAGCGAAGGGCGCAGCGCTCGGCGGATCTCCAAGAGGCGCTTGGTCGCCAGGCGCGCCGCCGGCGAGAACATGGTGGGCGATCGAGGACCAGGTACGAATGAGGTGATCCGAGAGATCAAGAACCGAAGCGAAAATAAACTCACCCCAACCCGTACCTGCGAACCCTACCTCCTTATCGATTCACCTGTGACCTTCCACACATATCCCACCCGGGCCCAAGTTTTAATCCACCAAAAGCACGGGAAACTTTCGGGGTATCTGTGGTTTATATGTAAACCAGATAATTGCAGTGGATCCCACGTGGGCCCTTCGTGGGATCCGCTTCATAGCAAATGGAAACATGACACGCAGTCACATTTCTCCCATCCGCATTTCATTTTTATATTATATACAATACAATATATATTTATCAAATAATAATATAAATAAAAATTTACATACGTGAGAATTCAACGCAACACATACAACTCCAAGATTCCAACTTTAATCACTAAGTCAATCTTACATTTATTTTTATATATTTTTTAAAAATATATACTATTAAAATAATAAAAATAAATATAATATTTGATCGAATGTTCAAAACTCTAATTGAAATTTGCCTCTTACATCAGTACTGATTATTTTTAAGTTTTTATTGTTAGACGTTATATGTTTTCTTATGTGGATGTATAAGTATAAAAATTTTTTAAAAAATAAGATTATTAATTTATAGATTTATTAGATATATTTATATTTATTTGGTTATGATTATATTTGGTTATAATTATTATTATTTATAGATTTTGGCATTGTTGATTACTTTTGATAATAATTTTTTTTAATAATATTAATTAATTATAAAAATATAAAGAACTCATAAGTCTCGCACCCCTTAAGGGGATGAGATAGGGATAAGGATAAGGACGAGGAAGCATTATTTTTTACATGAAGTTAATACTGAAAGCATTATTAGTGGGAACAGAATTCATTATTTTTTAGGCTCCAAATGACCTTGAGCATTATTTGATATAAATCAATGCAACCATATATACCAGTAAATTACTGTAAATATGTTGATTGTTGATATGGAGGCACCAAATGAATCAGAGAGGTGGCATGTCATAATAACATGGTTGTTGGATAGAATCTTTTAATGTTTTTTATTGACAGACCATAGGGAACTAATTAAAATCTAACATTCCACAAATTATATTGATGAGTTGAGGTCTTGAGAAGAAGCTTCACATTATTACATGAGAAGTATGTGAGGAATTTGATTACATGTCCTGAGTTAGTTCCATGCTCTTGCTGGCTGCTTATTATATTATTTTGATGAAAGATACAAAGCTACTGATGTCTGTGTTGTGTTGTATTTGTGAATACATCATATAATTTTTTGGGGACCTATTTTTCCTCCAAGTTTGGTAGACAGTTTAGAGTTCTTGCTGGTTTAAGTCACCATCAAAATACTTTGTCATGGACAGATTAATTAAACACATACCCTCATGTATTCAACACATTAATGACAATTATATGAACAGTGAAGTGGTAAAGAAAAAAAGGCAAAATTCTTGCTTGAAAGTTTCTGCACAATTATCTGTAAATCTGAATACAAGACTTAAGTCAGCCATAAATAAATAGCTAATGGAGGAGTGCTAGGAGGAACCAAATGGATCACATTTCTACTTGACTTGCATGAATTCAGAGAATTAGTAGGAGTATCTTGTGCATGTATCTCTTTTCCTTTGATAAATGCATATATGTTGGTGTTGGTTTCTGTTTATACAAGTGACAGAAAGCTATCATTTTTAGGATTTGGCTTCTCTACTTGAGATTGTAGTAATTTGCAGAACAACAACCAAAGCCAAAATATAGTTGGGATAGTGAAACAATAATATGTTAACTAAACATGCTTATGTTTTTAAGAGAGCAACAAAAGCAAGCTAACCAAAGTTTATTTCAATTAAAGACTTCCTAGATTACTAAAGAATCACAATTCAGCAAGAGTCAATGCAGAGAAGGGGAACTTTTGACAGTCATCAGTTGTTATGATGCAGGTTCTGGGAGCTCTGTGTTCATGGGACATCTCTACTTGTGTTCAATGTTTTTGCAAAGCAAGAACTTTTTTTTTTTTGTCCAAAAGGACTAATATGTCATTTTGGATTATTCATTCAGGTCAGTGATGTCTTTCTTGACTATTATGATCACATCAGTCCACAAATTAACTCAAGTAAATCCACATGAGTCACCTAAGCATCCAGTTTGATCAAATGCCTCTTATTTAAGTCTCTGGAAATTAAATGTGTATGTTCAGGGAATATAGTGGGTTCCAGGCACCGTCTATGTGGTTAAATGGAATCCACAGTGGAAGACACATCCTTCTCATTCATGTGCATGACACATAAGTTGTCTGAAATTTGATTCCCTGTCTTCCATTCACAGAATATGTGTGTTGGATCTTGTCAGCCACTGAGCCTTCCCTTCACTTTCACATCCATTATCCTGGTGGCAAAATGATTTAAGAGAGAACACAGTTGCTTGACCTTAGATTTACTGGTTCCATCATTTAAATTGGTTCCTAAACTGGTGCATAATCTGCAAAACTCTGTTATTTAAGATATATTTTGTGTAATTTAACAGGATGTGGTTTAGAGGGTCTGTTTCTTAACCTTTTTGTTGCATATCATCTCTTTTCAAAGGAGACAGTTCATGTATGTATGATTTGATATAAAATTTATGGAAAGAACAAAGATAAAGACACTGGAATTGTAGGGGAGAGAGAGAGAGAGATTGCAAACATGATTTGTCTCTTTTTCATCATCAGATGATGAGACATGAAACAGTTGGCTATAACTTCACATGCAGGACATGAAGCAAGCAAAATTCTTCTGTACAATCTCATGCTGAAAATAAAAAATCCCTACAGGATAATTGTGACACCAAATCTTGTAGATGTTCTCTTCATGTGTTGCACTTTTCTTCTCTCTCTGGCTTTTAAGCTGTAGGATTGTAAGATGAGCTGTTTGACAGGTGCATTCCCGAGCTTCTTTATATTTTTTTTGTTCTTCCTTTTCTTAGCAGACTCATGAACTTGGAAATAAATTCCAAGCAAAAAATAGTCTACTCTCAAGAAGATCGATCTCTCATCTCCATTCCTTCTTTGTTGATCTGGATCTCTTGTTAATGCTTTCTTGATTCTAATCCTCTTGCTTCGTATCCTTTCATTATCCTTAGCCTTTTGCAGGAAGAGATGAACATCCTGCAGACATCAAACCGAATGGATGAGAAACAAGTCACACATGTCAAAGGTCTTGGCATGCTGAAGCAGATCAGATACTTACTCCCATGGAACGTCACCAACCAACATCAAATCTCCATCTTTATCCTCATAGGTGATGGCATACTCAGATCCACTGCCTCCTTCTCTCCTTGACAACTCTCCTGCAACAGATAAAAGATGTCGATCATGCATGCTATATACTGATGTGTTACTTGTGTTGTTCTACCTCATATTTATGTCCCCTTACCTAAAGAGAAACATTGGAACATGTGGTTCAGGCTCTCTCTGAGTTCCTTGTAACCCTTGTAAACACTGAGATCAATCTTCCTCAAGTAAGGTGCTCCATCCATGCTGACCTTCACGTATAACCCGGCGGCGGCCTCGGCCTCGGCCTCGGCCTCGGCCTCGGCCTTCCTCGCCGGGAAGCTGTTCTTCCGGTACGACCGGATCGGTGGCCATCCCACTACCTGTGCCCTGCCATGTCAACAAGCAACCGTCAGCAAAGCCTAGACCACATCACATCCTCCTCCAGTCTCCGAAGAATCACCCCTGCAAAACCTACTTTGCCGCCGAGGTTCGTCGGAGCTCGTCGTGGCTTTCCTCGTCGCCTTCAGGAAGTGCTCGCTTGGCGCTCCTTGTTGCCGTCGACGTGCCCGGCAAACCGAGCCGCAGCTCCGTGTCACCGAGGCCGTCGCTTCCCTTGACGTCTTCCATTTCCCTTAACCTTGCTGGAAACTCTACGGAGCTGTGTGGAGTTGCTGAGAAGAGGAGTCGGTCTGTGTTTGCTGTTAAGGTCATGGAGGGAGACAGATTTATAGTGCAATATGAAAGCAATGGTAAGCTTTCTTGCACGAGAGATGGGGGAATCGACAGCGACCGCGGTCGGTTGGACGGAGGACATGCATGAGGACGAACGGGCCCGGATCGTGCGGCCGGGATTGCTCCAACGGCGGTGCGGGAAAGATCTCGTCCGTCGAATAGCTTGGATCATAACATAATGGAGGAGCACATGAGACGCTGGGAAATGGTCGGTAGGCAAAATAACATGTAATTATTGGTATAAAGCTAAAAGACTTGCACATAGAAGTGCTTTGTTTTGTTATGTGTGGTTGATAGGGTTAAGCATCTCCTAAATCAAATCATCATAGTCTTCTTTTCTTCCTTTCTGCTTTTCTAAACATGTTAAGAGAATCTTTTGTGTCAATTAACTAGAAAATAGTACAAGATTATGCCCCATTTGCTAGTTAGTTTCCCATCACTAGGATGCATTAGGTCACAGCTATTTTTGTAATAACATATTCTAAGCAAGTTGTGTTTATGAATGCTAAGTGTGTGCAAGGAGGTGATTAAGATATTGATTTAGCAGATGTGTGTCTACTACTATCAAGAGCTTGCAGTGATCTTCATCTATGTCCATTTTGCACCCTATGCACACAATATGTCCACGTAAAATGTCTGGATTTTTTATGGATTTAGTATGTCTATGTCGAATACACAATCACACGACTGCAGCAGTGGACAGATGGACACCATACCATACTCGGTAGTTCAATACAATTGAGTGGAAGCTACCTAGGAAGCTACAGCAAGTCGATGCAGGCAATTGACCATCCTCCAGTTCATCTGAAAGAGATGTATATATGCATGTGTTCAACCACATTTGATCTCTCTCTCTCTCTCTCTCTCTCTCTCTCTCTCTCTCTCTCTCTCTCTCTCTCTCTCTCTCTCTCTCTCACGCGCGTAGTTACGTGGCTTTGCTTTTCTGCCTTGGAAGTCAATGTCATCGATCTCGTGCTATCAAAACCACTGTACTCCATGAGAGGTTGGATGAGCAGGAGATGGAGTAAGCATGCACACGGCAGGGAGGAGGACCAAAAGCTAGTGAATGATAAATAACGTTGACACCATCAGAAGGATGCTAAAATCAACTCAGTTTGAGTACCTCAGAGAGATAACTTAAGCCAAGTAAGACTGCGACTCTTTGAGAAGGTCCCTCGGACCTGAGAAAAGATCGAACTCTATCATATGTGCGCAAGGTTGAGCTCTTACATCGAGTTTACCAGGTGACTTGTCGCATAAGTTGGATAGAGGAACCCCTTAGTCGAGTAAGTCAAAGTCGAATTGGCCTCTATAAACCTTATCAAGAGTATGAGAGGTCAAAACGTCAAAATAAAGCCGGATGTTGAGATGTAAACACCACCGTATGCACTGTTTCGACTTTGCATTCGATGTCACTTCAGTGTCGATATCGTTGAATTGACATCATGTGGGATCGATTTGCCGTTCGATTCTATGTTCATTTTGCAGCTGCAAATGCTAGCCATATTTACAAGAATCTGAACGAAATTTCAATATTAAATGATAAATCTATTAAATGACAAATGCTAGCCATATTTATATGGATCTGAACACGTTGCATGCCATAGAATGATGCAACGTGTAACCATGCATGCCTCAAATGGGAGCAACGCGTATTCTGTGCTACTGACCAACCATAGAGGAGAGGAGATATACACAAGTGAGGTATAGGAACAATTGAGAGGAGGCATGCAGCATCATGTCAACATGCACGTGATCTGTCCCATGCACGTGTGCTGTCTGTCCATGGAGCTTTCGTTGGGGGTTCAAGTGATGCTGTTAAAGTGCAAAGTCTTTGTCCTATAAACCATCTTATTTATTTGATATCCATGTTGAAGCTCAAATTATTGCTCCTATCTGTTCATGCGTGACTCTTTATGTATCCATATATTATGTCTATATATATATGTGTCTCAGCACACCGCATGTTCGTGTGTTTTCGTATGTCGGCACATAAATGTCTTTGCGTGTCATGCATACATGGAAACGAGATGGCAGCCAACATCTTCCTATAAGCACCAAATCTTTAGCTATAGCTTAGCTGTTGAGACTACTCAGAAGAGAGAGAGAGAGAGAGAGAGAGAGAGAGAGAGAGAGAGAGAGGTTAGATGTTGACAAAATGAATGTCACTAATTCTAGTATTGTAGGTTCTAATACGTGATTTGTGGCTAAATTAGCATAAGGATGCAATGTCTGCACCTATGAGGAGAGCCGTGGACACGACGACGAATATTAAGGAATTAGAAACTTCAACCAAAACAGCTCAACTTGGGGTGTTTCGATCTATACTCTAGCTGTTGTTTGCCCTTCAAGCAACAAATGTAGTTATTTTATGGGGCTTGTATGATCCGAGAAGCACACACCAACCTTACATAACTACAAAATTGCTACCATCCGCTTACATAATAGCTCTATTCCATCCACCATCACAAGTACTTCATTAACTTGTCGTCCCATTCAAACACTCAAGACATTCCTCCTCGTGCCAATTTGATACAACTTATATGTGAATTGTACAAAAGCAATGATGCAAATTATGTTTGCATCGAGTCGTTTCTTTGATCGTTTGCAAGTAGATCACTTGCAAACGATTTACAAGTCTCGATGGTCAGCTTGTGTCTGCTAGAACGAGGCAATAGAATCAACGATGTGTAAGGTCTAACTAGAGATCGATGATGATGTTTCAAAGTCATGGTTGAATAAAATATTAGGCATTAGCCTAGCAAAATTAACTAGCCAATTAGTCATTTTATTTTATTCTTTAATTGTGAGGCTTTCTCCCTGTTCAACATATAAACTACAGCTTTGGCATCGGATTATACGTGTGCTCTCAAGAGCACTTCGATAGTTATTGCTTCATCATAGATGACACGTTTGTTCATATAGTCAATAAAAATATCAGTGAAAAAGCATAAGTATTTGGTCTTCATTAAACATAGTATTATTTTAAATCAGTTTATTTTTATTATTGACCCGTTTCTGCCCCCACACACGGTAAACATCCACCGTCCACTATTCTCGGCCGTTCTCAGCCGTTCGTTGGTCGGGACGCGTCGACGAGTTAATCGGCAGGGCGCGTTCCCGGAACCAGTGGGCGCGCCTCGCTTGTCTGCCCTCGTGCAACACGTGTCGGCTTTTTTTTCTTTGCCGTGGTTTGGACGTACGACCCACCATAGCAGCTCGGCTACTGTTGCTGCTTTCCCTCATTATCCGTAGATATATACGACTCTTTTGGAAGGTTGGGAGAGCGGTGTGGGTTGCAATGGTGACTGGTTCATCGGCTGGGGAGAAGGATGAACACAGCTTGGGCTTCGAGGAGACCGAGCTGCGCCTGGGATTGCCGGGCGGCGGCAGTGGAGGAGAAGGCGATGTCGGGAAGAACTCCGGGAAGAGGGCGTTCGCGGAGACCATTGACTTGAAGCTCAAGCTTCAGGCTGCGGTAGACACGAAAGACATG
Source organism: Musa balbisiana (assembly GCA_004837865.1). Taxonomy (NCBI): domain Eukaryota; kingdom Viridiplantae; phylum Streptophyta; class Magnoliopsida; order Zingiberales; family Musaceae; genus Musa; species Musa balbisiana. The sequence continues at coordinate 35,361,951 of CM017191.1, read as the reverse complement.
GCGGCGGAGGGGGCGGCCGTGAAGTTGATGAGATCTCCGAGCCAGATGAGCATTGCGGCTTCCGCCACCGACCCTGAGAAGCCTCCTGCTCCCAAGTATGTTCACCATTTTCTTTCTTCCTCTTTCTTTTTTAATGATGATTTAAATTTACATATTTGACCCCCCAAAAAAAATCTACAAATTTGTTTTTAACTTAATTTTTGTTCCTATATTGCATGAAAAGAAATCCTGTAGATTATACATTCTCCAAATTACTACAATCTGTTATGCTACTTTTGGTCCATTCATTTTCAGTAAGTACATTGAAGCATGGTAGATATGTTATTCAATGAACAAAGTATGTTATCACCTCTCCAATTCCTTCTTAACCTATCATCCAATGATTAATTGTATATGGCTGTTCTTTGTGAGCATATAAGCTTTTTATGGTATTTTTGCCACACAATTTGTACTCACTTCAGCTTTGCCATAAGCAAAAACATTCAACTTTTTGTGCAAAATGACAAACACAGAGGCAATATCTAAGACCATTTAAGACCTACAGATCCAACCACCACAAAACATGCTTTGATGTTATTATCTTCTTTGCAAAGTTGTTCATTCTAAACAACTTCTCCACAGGGAAAGAACATCTTGATCTTTCCACGAGTAGGAATAGAGGATTATAGTATATGAGGAACTGTTAGGAATTCTTGAACCACTCAAGGAACTTGTTGTGTGCCATATTACTGTCAGGGCACAGGTTGTGGGTTGGCCACCGGTTAGATCACATAGGAGGAGCATGCTGGCTGTCCAATCTGAGAAGCCGAGTAAAGAAGATGGAGAAAGACCTGCAGGCAGCTTGGCGGCCTTTGTCAAGGTTAGCGTGGATGGGGCACCTTATCTACGTAAAATTGACCTAAAAATGTACAGAAGCTATCAGGAGCTCTCCATGGCCTTGCAGAAGATGTTCAGCTCCTTCACCAGTGGTATGTATGTATGGATATTATCTTTTCCTTTTCGTCTCTCACATAATCTATATGCCTCAGAGCTAGACATTTAACTGCATCAGTAAAGTCTGCCTGTTTCAACCTCGAAAAGAAGGCCGAAACAAAGATGCACCCTTCTATATTCGGTTTGGACTCATGTTACCTATTGTTGCTTCCAGTTTCATCAAGCTGTGGGTCTCGAGGAACGAATGGGGGAGACTCCATGAACGAGGGGAAGCTGGTGGATCTCATAACTGGTTCTGAATTGGTGCCAACCTATGAAGACAAAGATGGCGACTGGATGCTTGTTGGTGATGTTCCATGGGAGTAAGTTCCTTCATTTGTTTCTCATGGTCATCAAATGATCAACCTCCAGCTTTATCCTGTAATTACTCATGATCTTCTCTAAACCGATCCCAGGATGTTTGTCGAATCATGCAAGCGTTTGCGTTTGATGAAAGGATCAGAAGCTGTTGGACTTGGTCAGTATATCTCCACGTTTCATTGCACCACCTCGTAGCTCTCCAACACAATCAATCACTTTTCTCCTCGCTTACTGCAGCACCAAGAGGCATGGAGAAATGTAAGAACAGAAGCTGAGGAATCAAGAGATATGGTCTCTGATACTTCAGCAAAGTCAAAGTGCCAACAGAAGGCGTTGTCGCTGGATCTGCAGCAAGCATCATGTGTCCGTGTGTTTCTGTATTGCTATCATGTCTCAGAATATGCTACGTAAATTTGTTGCTGTCGAGGATTGCATTTTAATTACTCAATGAAGTTGTTTATTAGTGGGGTGTTCAATGAATTGTTGCACGTGTTACCGCTGTAAATCCAGTGTGCTCTTATTTCCCGTTAAATGAAACGGGAAACATGACATGAGAATCTTCGATTAGACTATTATTAGATTCTCAAAATTTTATGTGGTAAGTGTAAAAAGTCAAATCTTCCAACCAATCTATTTGAGCTAATGCTTAATTTTTCTACCCATCGTAAATAAACTTGCTAAGGCATCATTGGAAATTACTTAGGGGAAGCAAATCTTGAGACTAAGAGAATAATTAAGAAAAAACAATAAAAAATATAAACTCGGAAAATAATCAACATGAGATTTTTCAAGGATGAAAGGTAAAATTTCAAACATACGAGAATATATTACAAGTTTTTATAGTTAAATCGATCTAAACTCAGAACTTTTGTATATCGCTCGCATAAATCTTGGAATATTTTATCATTTTTTAGATATGGTAGTGAGAAATCTTATGAATGCTCAAAGTATTAATCCATATAATTTCCCATCAAAGAAATGGCCACATCTTGATTTGTTGAATTTATCTACATATTTTTCATGTTTAAATTCCTTATCATTCAGTGACATTAATTCAAAAAATATTTATCAATCTCAACAAATATTACTTATACATCACATTAAATTGTTAGCCGTTGATCCAAAAACATTAGTAGCCGATTAACCTCTAATTTGTGTTTCCAATCAAGCAATTAACGACTAATCTAAAATAAATCGAAAAGAAACCATGAACGACTCAGAATTGGATGAATGAAGAGCAAAATAATTAGAATTTTTTTTTACATTGAGATTTTATTATGATATTTTCTTTTTCTTTATTTCTCAATAGAAAGAGATCATAAATATGTTATTTATTAGTTTCTAGTTTTCTGCGTACGCAGGGGGCATCACCCATCCTGTGTCCCGGTCATTTCAGCAAACAATACAAAGAAGGCTTCCGATGGCTTGAAGTGTGGGTCAATATCAGTCTAACCAATAGGAAAGCCATAAAAACTGTTTTGTCTCATGACCCAAACACACGTCATCACATATATATCTCCAAGCACGCGTCACATTGGAGATACCGTATCAAATTCCTACGTGAAGCAAGTACCCATAACGTACGTGTAGAATTCCCGTACAGCATTTTGATTCGGTAACTTGGGGATGGGCCCGAGTATACATCGAATCCTAGAAGAGGGTATCTGCGTGGGTAACTGTAAGAGAGAACCGAAAAACGACGTCACGTCAGCCAAAAGGTACACCAATAAAAGATAATTCTCGAACCAGAATTCGGTTCCTCTCCCGCCGTAACCCAACCCACCTCGTTCTGCCCACCTTCTCCTTTCTCCATGTATTGATCGTAAAGGAAGGAAATTGGAACTCTAACCTTGGAAATCTATGTGATCCCCTTCGCTGGTCGTCACCGCCGGCCGGAAACATCGTTCACGCGATGGGTCGAGACGGGAGGCCTGCGGCGGCGGCGACGGGGGCGAGAAGCTGGATCTCTATGGATTGCACCGGACGCGGCATTGTCTTGGACGTCGACAAGCACGAGATCATGCGGCGCGCGCAGATCCACGCCCGGGATATGAGAATCATCGACCCGCTGCTTTCCTATCCCTCCGCCATCCTGGGGAGGGAGAAGGCCATCGTCCTCAATCTCGAGGTATTCCCTCAAACCTCCTCCCGAATATTTATGTTATTTATGTTCGACGCTAATGTGATTGTTTGTTTCTCTTATCTTTGAGAAAATCAGCATATTAAAGCGATCATCACCGCGGAAGAGGTACGATTTCCTGCTTAAAGCTGGGATTTTTACGGTTGTTTTTATGTGGCTTCGATATAACATCGAAATTGGGTTCGATTTTGTGTCACATAAGCAGCCGAAATCAATAGAAATTGCTTTTTTTAACGGCGCAGATATTGCTAAGAGACCCTTCCGAAGAGAATGTAACCCCAGTTGTGCAGGAGCTTCATAGGCGTCTACCGCCTAGCGTTGCTCATCAAGCAGAGGGCGAAGGGAGAGGCCAGCATGAAGCAGAATCTGCCGAAGAAGCTGGTGGGCAAATATATCCTTCATATTACTCTTGTAGCTTTTACCCACTTGGTTGGGCAAAGTTTATTAGGCTAGATAATTGCACAAGAATGTGCTTTAGGAATTGCTACAAAGATTTTGTGATGCTATTTTAGATTTAGAACCATCCAAAACATATGCAATATCTGTTCTGTTCTAGGCTAATTTTGCTTGTGATCCTTATCATTGTCTGTTCCATCGAAGTTTAATTCTGATGGTGTTTCTTACCAGCCTGTGACTTGACTTTAAGATGAAACAGATGACATTCTCATTTTGATTGACAGGCCACCCTAAGGAATCCCATGAATGCATATATACATGAGGGCATATATGCCCAACAATTAAGGAATTCCAAATTATTCTATTCCTCTAAGGATCATGAGTTAAAATTTTGACGACACTTCTTTGGCTTAGTTTCTGGATTTGCTTTCTTTGCTTTTTATTGTAAGTAAACTGAAACATAACATGTTAATCTTTTGCACGAAGCATACAAAAAATAAAACCTAGATTGGTTACCAGATTTTGACATGCCATAGAATTATCCTGAAAAGATATGGTTACATACATTGTATACACATTTCATGATTTTGATTAGGTATGACTAATGGTTATCTAAGTAATGTTCTGTAATTCTGTGTGCCAAATGATACATTTCAAAATGTACATGTTGATCATGGCTTAATAACTATCATAGGTTTTCAAATTAGATTTATGCTTTTGAGATGTGGAGGATTACAATGTTCTCCCAAAAACAAAACCTATTATCACCCAAAGATTTCTAAGATGCTCAAGCAAGCTCCTTACTTTTACAAGTAAACAAGTCAATTAGCTATTACTTGTTCTGAGCACAATGTTATGCAGTGTCTCCATTTGAGTTCCGTGCTCTAGAAGTTGCTTTGGAAGCTATATGCAGCTCACTTGATGCACGTACAACGGAATTGGAAATTGATGCTTATCCAGCATTAGATGAGTTGACTGCGAAGGTATGTATGCTAATAACAATTGCTCAATAACTTGAAAAAATAATTGTTATTTGTTTATCAAGTGATTCCACTGCCATACTGTGTGAGAAAAATAAATTTGCCTTATTGCATCAGTTATTATAGTGAACAAACTTACAGAAGCACTGGTTCCTGTTGACAAGCACATGATTCTTTTCTGACATGGAAAGCAATTATTAATTAAAGCATCACAGACAATTTAAAAGTCATGTCATTACCAACTCTAATTAAGCAATAAAAAGTTACAAATATGAGATTTGGTTAGAAGTTGTATATAGAGTAACTAAAAAGCTTGGTTTGCCCTTTACTTCCTGAAATTCCCCTAGACTCTTTTTTATTCATTAGTTGTTGAACAATAGCTAGGGAGTTCTTATAAATGTATTGTTACCTATGACATTTTAAATATATATAATAAATTGTGTTTAACTTGAAAATCAATTAGGCAAAGGGTGAGCCTTGGTGCCATATTAAGATTGTTTTTTAGTAACTTGGTCACCAATGTTCGAGTCATATAACAGTCCCCTTGCTTGTGTGGAGAAGTGTTGTGTATATCGATCCTCCCATGGCAGAAGCCTTGTATTTTGCATACCCTTTTTATGAAAATCAATTAGCCAGTCTTATGCAAAATATGATCACCATGTAGCATGAAATTTTGATCAAAATAATTGTACAAATTTTTATTTAGGTTGTGTAAATTGATCCTCCCCAAAACCTATATTAATGGGAATTTCATGCATCGGCTGACTTTATTTTAATGATTCAGGAAATTCTTTATTTCTTACTGTTAAATTGTTTTACAGCTTTCCCTTCCTTTTTTTGTTAAATTGTTTTTCACCCTCCCTGTTTTTCCAACAATCACATCAACATGGAGCAACTAGGATTTTATGAGTCTTAGCCAATGTTGCTTCTTTGTGCTATAACCTTTTTCCCTAACAAAAAGGAGAAATGTCACTTATTAGTATATTACAATTGTGATTAGTATTTGATGCTGCCTTCATCTCAGTAAGCTTATTAATAAAGTTTAGCAGGTTCTGGGTCCAACTAATTCCTCCACTTCTTAAATAGATTATGTGGGTAAAAAAGAACACTTGGGCTGGTGACTAGTTTTTTTTTTTTTGAAGGAAAGGATCATAACTGGATTACTTAAAGTGCCACCACAGCAAATATTTTTGATTTGTAGAATTAAAACTAGTAGGCAAAGTAAACAGTATCTAGCCACTTATTTAACTTAAAAAATAGTCTCTAAATATCCTAGACCTGATTTGATAAATTCAAATTGATTCAGCTGAAGAAAATGATTCATGCTAATTAATTTGACTACTTACTTAAACAATTGCACCGAATATAATTAAGACAAGATGTACTTCTAAACAACTTGGTTAGACTTAATTATAGGGACTCAAGTTCAAATTTTTATTTGCTTTTGTTCGAGAAACTTTTCTGGCCATTTATTTCAACCACAATGCCCTCTAAATAGGTTGTTTTCCTTTTTTTCTATATGATCTGAAATCTGAATACAATTCTGCTTAGTTGTACTCATCATTTTTTATTTTCCTCATCTTTATTTCCTTTATACTTTGTTTACAGCATTCTTGAATGGACTGATCTTAGCAAATTATATAATTTAAGAACAAAAATATAAGTTTTGGAGTTCGTCATTATTGATATGATAATGTGCTTCTTTTCATAATTATCACATATTCATAGAAATAATAACAAGCATCACTTTTTGTTTCTGTATTAGTTTTTTATATGATGCTTTGGCCCTGTCTTTTATGTTATGATCTATAAACACCCCATACAGATATGTAGCCGCAATTTAGATAGGGTGCGCAAGCTGAAGAGTGCTATGACAAGGTTGATTGCTCGTGTCCAGAAGGTGCATATATCACCTCCTTTTATACATGCAGTTCCAAGTTTTGGTTCACTAAGAACATCACTTTTTAATGTTCGTTATGACCTGCATCTCTTGATACTTGTGGTTATGTTTCCTTATTGTGCATCACCAGGATACAGTACATAGTTCTCATTTTGCAGTCCAAAGTTTTCTTTTTCCTTGAGATAATATATTTAACTGTTTGAATCATGTTTCTTTCCTTTTTGAACAAAATATGAACATTAAGAGCAACTTTTTCTTGAATTTCTTGTTGATGTTACAATGCTGTATCATAAACTGACTTTTCAATACTTATAATCTAGTGTCTATCTCCTCAAATTGCAGCTAATGCATTATTATGGCATTAGCATTGCCACAGTTTGAACTTAAACCAATCTTTTTCTAGTTATAATTGCCATGTCACTATGCATGAAATAGACTGTTTAGAACATGTCCACAAGATCTCCTGAATCTGAATCCAGAAGCCCATGCCAATTATATCCATCAGATGGTAAAATAAAAATATATATGTTGGTCAAGATGTAATAAGTCATATTTTGTTGTTCATTTTGGTCTCAACTCGAAATCAATGCAAGTGCTAGAACTAAGAAAATCAGTATGTTCTCTTGTGCCATCATGATCTACCTGACATTGTCCTCAAGCTGAACTTTGTATAACTTTTATAACTTTAAATAGCTCTTGTTGTTTCCTTTTCTTTTGTATAGATGTAATATTAGAAAACCATAGTGACAAAAAATGCTGCTTCCATCAACACGGGACTGTCTCATCTATACATCTATTATTTGAGCAACTGGCATGACAGATAATTTTTTAAAAAAAAATAAGTTAGTGCTGTGGTTTTCTTCCATTTCTTTATTTAAATAACAAGCATAATGACAGGCAAGGCTCCAAGTGGAAGTTACAAATTGCATGAAACTATTTTAACAATTTATCTTTTAATTTATTATTATTTCTTGTTTCAATTGTTCATTGATTACTTGCAGGTAAGAGATGAACTTGAACGGCTGTTGGATGATGACAATGACATGGCTGATCTTTACCTATCAAGAAAGATGGCCACAGAATCTCCATGTTTGGTTGACTCAGCTATTTCTGACTTAGCACCCAACTCACCAGTTTTGGTTTCAAAAACATCTAGAGTAAGCAGGACGAGTGTAGCAACACTTCATGGGAATGAGGATACTGTGGAAGAACTAGAGATGTTACTGGAGGTTATAATAAAAGTTCTATCACACCTGTTTTTATATGCATTTTTGAAAAATCAAGCTTCTCCACTAACACAAATTTAAAATGTGCAATCATCTATTTCTGCAGGCATATTTTATACAGATTGATGGCTCTTTGAACAGATTGAACACGGTAAGGATTTCTTCAAATGTGGAATATAAATTCAGAATGAACTATGGATTCTCTCTCTGCAAGGAAGTATGCACTTGTGTGTGTAAGTGTGTAAAATTTAGGCAGATATATTGGTAAAGTTTGCAGTAGAGTCTTGTATGACTAAACTGACTCATGGAAATTGGATTTGATATTATGATTTCCTCTATTATTACTTTTCTTCCTTGATGTGTTTATATCATTTTGACTAATATCTGCAAATTATCATTCTACGACGGGGATGAATTATGTTAGATTTATTCCAAGTTGAAGTGGGATGATTTATATTCTTCAACTAGATTTTCATTCCTTGGATATTCCTTATGAATCATGAAGCTAATTTACTTTATATGTCCAAAATACAAAGCATATTTGAGGTTCCTTATATATTAAGGTCTTCCTGGATGCCATCATATTGAAGTTGAACTTGAGTGAGTACAAAATGCATGGTTGTGCCTGCAGAAAATTCTTATATTTACAGATTGAAACTTCATGTGTATTTTTAGGAAGTTATATTTGCAATATGTACATTTCTCAGAGTTACATCTACTTGCTCTCACCCTTGTATTACCTTCCTTTGGTGGAAGCCTCATGGGCTGACACCCTGAAATTTATGATAAAATAATTTGTTTTAATAAAAACATCTTTTAAAATTTGTAGGGATACAGATTAATGATGTCTCCTTATATTCTACTCTGTTCCTATATATGATGTGTATTCAAGTTTCAAACTAGCCTAAAATGGTGAAGAACTAATAAGGAATCATATTCTTAAACATAAGCCAAATATTGTATTTTCATTACTTTATATGGAATCTTTATTATTCTTTTAAGAATCACCTTTCACAGTTGATCCTTTAAAAGTGGCTCCATGTTTTAACCAAAAAGAACCGAAGTATCTGTTTCTTTTTGCTACATTACAAGGGATTTTTCAGATTTCCCCAGTTTTGTCTCAAATCTGGTGTTTAAATGGAAAAAAATTTGTCATTTGTTGTTATTGTCTCTTAGCTTTTTCTTAAGAATCTTTTTTATGTTTCTGATATTTTCTTTTATTTTTTTCATGTAGCTACGTGAATATGTTGATGACACAGAGGACTATATCAATTTTCAGGTAGCTTACAGATTTATAGAACATCATGAAGTTTCTCATGAACCCAAAGTACTATACTTTGGTTTTTCTTTATTTCCTATAACTTTTGATTTCGAGTTTTAACTCTTGCAGCTTGACAATCATCGGAATCAGCTGATCCAGGTTATAGCTTCGTTTGATATCTTTGGGTTATTGAATTTTTCTGGCCTCACTAAACACAGTTTTCATTTTCTCTTCAGAATTCGTTTTTTGGCTTGTTTAATCATGTGTTATTTACCTTGCTACTTTGTTTGTATCTTCTTCTAACTTATTATTATCTTGCTTATTTGTTCTGCAGTTAGAACTATTTTTAAGTGCTTGCACTGTTAGTTTAACATTCTATTCATTGGTGGGTGGGGTTTTTGGCATGAACATCCCGTATTCATGGAATGACAACCATGGATACATCTTCAGTTGGGTAGGCATCTTTGACTAGCATATACAATCTTACTAACTGATATATGAACCTTTTGAAGTCTTACAAGTATTTTTCTCATCGTCAAACAGGTGGTCGGTATTGGAGGACTATTATCTGGACTTATACTTGTTGTTGTTCTAGTTTATGCCCGTTACAAAGGCCTTATTGGAGCTTGATTCCATAGGTAACCATCTACCAGATATGCATGATTGAGGTGTTTAGTTATCAGCTAAAATTTATAAGTAAAAGTTTATTGCCAAATTATATTGCTTTTGAATTCAGCAGTATTTACAATAGAAGCACTTGAGTAGGATCTTAAAATGAGTGAGTTAACTTTATGTATCTTGTTTCGAGCTCAAAGATGAGTTTTCGAGCTGTTCAATCAATGAACCAAGTTTTATTATTGCCTAGCTAATGCATCATTGGTCCAAATAAGCTCAAAACACATAAAGAAAAAAAACAATCTACCTGGTACGTCCAATTGTTTATTATATTGATTAAAAATAATTCTTGCTTATTAGCCGATATAGATAATCTTTATCTCTAAGAGATGAATGAATCTAGATTGGCCAGTGTGGTAACATTAACTTGAAGCATATAATTGTGAAGACATCCTTTATATGAAATGCTTGTGAACCTCCTTGTGGTTTGAAGTTTGAACTTAAATAAGCTCCCTTGAGCTTGTCTCAATCATAGATGAGATCATTTTAGATTTAGCTATCCTTTACAAGTTTCTTCATGAATAATATTTCAAATTTGATTTATTTTATCAAGCTCAGTTCATTATACAACTAATCATATTTAAACAAGCCAATGTGTTAAATCGGTGAGATTGTTTTATTAGTTCCATAACCGGAAATCCTTGTGAAATTTCCTTAAAAAATGTTCATTATATATTTTTTTTAAGAATTTATTTAATACCACTTTAAGATCAACGAGGCTGCTGCTGTTGCTCTGATCGATTCAATCTCTGGTTGCAGGGTTCTGGAAATGGTTGCTTCATTAGTTTGCTGACTAATGCTAGTGTTGCAGAAAACCATGGAATACAGAAAGCTTTCGTTAATGGAAATCGTGTGACTTTCTCATTAATGAGTTGCAATCATCTTCAAATATGTGCACTTGAAATTAATCTTTGCGATGCTTAAACTTTTCGACTTTTCTTTGTGTTATTAACCTGATGGACCTTGATCAAATTGTAGTTTGGTTTTATTGTTTGAATAATCTAGCGATAGATTCTTCTTCTTGAGATCGAAGACTTCGTACAAACCAAAAATGTTTGAGGTCAATTTACAATATACCTGTTTAATTGTCAATGCATGATCTACTTAATTAGATTGTTAAGTTGTCCTTAGTGATTGATATTGGTTGTCCAGTGTGCAACATAGAATTATCTATTGAAAGATAATTTCTCACTTTTGTGATAAATTTTGGTACAAGTTATTCAACTTTGCCTTGCTAATTAAGGTGTTTTGTTCCATTATCTCATACAATTTTTAATTTATACGTGGGATGATAATCATAAGATTATAATAAAATTACTTCCATACGAGTGTATCATAAAAGATAAGACAAAATTAAGTCGATGATAAATGATATTAAATGTGATGTATATATATATATATATATATATATATATATATATATATATATATATATATATATATATATATATATATATATATATATATATATATATATATATATATATATATATATATATATATATATATATATATATATATATATATATATATATATATATATATATATATATATATATATATATATATATATATATATATATATATATATATATATATATATATATATATATATATATATATATATATATATATATATATATATATATATATATATATATATATATATATATATATATATATATATATATATATATATATATATATATATATATATATATATATATATATATATATATATATATATATATATATATATATATATATATATATATATATATATATATATATATATATATATATATATATATATATATATATATATATATATATATATATATATATATATATATATATATATATATATATATATATATATATATATATATATATATACATATTCATAAATTAGAAAAAGGATCTATTACTTTTGATAAAACTATGTATTGACCGAACGATAGCAGCTTATATCATATGCTAAGGAGAATAAAAGAATTTGATTCAATATGAACATTTGGGGATCCATCCGTTGCCACCTTCTACAAACCATCAAGAACAACCATTGCCTCACAATGTAAAGCCTCCCCTAAAGTAAGAATCAGTGTGCTTCAATTTAACCCATCCATCAAAAGAAGGCGTCCATTGAATTTGATAGAATTTATCCCTCCAATAATTCCATCAGCAATTTGCCCGGTAACCTCACCGTCCCACTCATTATTCTTACCTCTACACTCGAAAAATATTGACCCGTGCAATAAAACTCGGAGTTCCCAACACCACCTTAGACTTGGAGGAAAACCACCAGCCCACCACCACATTTCCGGGTTCGTCTCTCTCTCTCTCTCCTCTCTCTCTCTCTCTCTCTCTCTCTCTCTCTCTCTCTCTCTCTCTCTCTCTCTCTCTCTCTCTCTCTCTCTCTCTCTCTCTCTCTCTCTCTCTCTCTCTCTCTCTCTCTCTCTCTCTCTCTCTCTCTCTCTCTCTCTCTCTCTCTCTCTCTCTCTCTCTCTCTCTCTCTCTCTCTCTCTCTCTCTCTCTCTCTCTCTCTCTCTCTCTCTCTCTCTCTCTCTCTCTCTCTCTCTCTCTCTCTCTCTCTCTCTCTCTCTCTCTCTCTCTCTCTCTCTCTCTCTCTCTCTCTCTCTCTCTCTCTCTCTCTCTCTCTCTCTCTCTCTCTCTCTCTCTCTCTCTCTCTCTCTCTCTCTCTCTCTCTCTCTCTCTCTCTCTCTCTCTCTCTCTCTCTCTCTCTCTCTCTCTCTCTCTCTCTCTCTCTCTCTCTCTCTCTCTCTCTCTCTCTCTCTCTCTCTCTCTCTCTCTCTCTCTCTCTCTCTCTCTCTCTCTCTCTCTCTCTCTCTCTCTCTCTCTCTTGTTTCCTTGTCGTTTCGAAATTTACTCCTCCCGCGCAAACACGATTCGCTCCCTTTCCCCTCCCCGCCACTCTGACTCCTCTTTATAAGCCTCCCTTTTTTTTGCCTCTTCCATCAATTCCTGTCCGATCGGTCCAATCCTGGAGCTCGTAGCCTCGTTTCCTCCTCCCAGTGTGAGTTGTTCTCTCTCTAATTACATCTGATTTCGCATTTGTCTCCAAGCTGAGCTACGCCTGTACCTGGGATTTTGTTATCGTGTGCGAGAGCTAATTAGGGTTCCTCTCGGAGAGGTTTTTAGGGTTTGATAATCTGTTTTTTGTCGGTTCGGCCCAAAAAAAAGATATGTGTTTATTGTTTAAGAACATAAAAAAGACCAGGCGGTGGCTTTAGTTTTGTCTTTACCATAAGATCATGGTTAAAACACAACAAGAAAAGATGGCAGTGTGTTTAATAGTTGGCCTTCCCTTTGCGTTTCTGCGAAAGCTTCGTGAATGTTGGTTGTATATGCTAACATGGATCAGGAAAGTTATGTGCCCGGTAAAAGGGTTTTAGATTAACTTCTTGGAACCAGTAATCCATTGGAAAGCTAACATATACAGTTTGAAAAATGTTATCTCTCATGTCAACTATAAGTTTGTTTACCTTTGGATTTTTTCCTTGTTAGTTTATAAGCTTAGTTTCAGCTAAGAAAAAAACATATAATCTGAAAAATATAATCATAAGTTTAAATTATCTTAGTGTTCACTTTGTAGTTTACCAAAGTAATCCATCGTAGTAAATTCGTTGATTTATTGGTTTTATCTAGACTGGTCACGATTTAGTATTTAGGATTGTCTTTTTGCCTGGAAGCAAATAATTACTCATAATGTTTACTGTCTGTTGTATTCATGCCATGGTTTTCTCAAATGTCTCACTGAAACGATTTCATAAGTGTCTCACATGCATATTAAAGCTTTTGCAATTTGCTATTTTGTTAATGGAAGTTATATCTAGCTTTTGTATATTTGCAATTTCCTCATGGCTTCAAGCAATTGATGATTTTACTGTACATGTTATTTAAATCTGCATTGGATTTCGTGAAAGTTTTTCACATATCAAGTAAATCATGTATCAAATATCTGAAGGACCCCACCCTCTTTGTTATATATTTAACAAAAACACCATCTATACATTTATTCATTGTGCGTAAAACATACACCTGAAATTAAAAAAAAAATTCTGAGCTATGTTTCTGAAACTTATCTCCTCTATACAGGGGTATGTTGAGATAAAGCAGCTTTAGGATCTTTTGTGTGCATTTTTTGTTCTTTTATTCCTTATATCTAATGTACTTTCTTGTTTATGGTTCCAGATTGAGAGTTTTGAAAAAAGCAACTGAACAGTTGGGTTATGGCAAGGGATCTGATAGGCTTAGATTCCACAGGTTCGTGTCTGAAATAATTTTTGTTCTAAGTTTTATATGTGCATTAATGTGATGAATTTCCAAATGAAAATTCTGTTAGGAAAGGATCGGCACTAAGAAGGGGGGGGGGGGGGGGGGGGTGAATTAGTGCAGTGGTAAAATCATGTATTCAAATTGTTTCGTTTCGATTAAAATTGATTCCGACAAAAATCGTTTCGTAAAGATCTTAACTTGAAACACGTTCGTATATGAAGTGAATGCAGTAGGCAAGTAAAGATTTAGTTTGCAGTATGTAAATGGCAACAATAGAAATGCAAACTAGAGAACACACCAATTTTATATTGGTTCGGTCGTTGTGACCTATATCCACTTCGCCGATTCCTCTTCCATTGAGGCCATCGGCATCCATTGTCGATCTTTTTTTAATAGACGAAGATTAACCTCCTTCTTACACCCCTCTTTTCATTTTCATAGGTTTAGGAGTCAACCTTTATAAGCACTCACATTCCTTTTTAAATAGAATTTTAAGTTTAAGCTAGAAGAGGAATTTTTCAAGTGGTTTCTACAGTGTTTTCTCACTTTAAAACTTCCTGTGCTTATATCTTTTACCTAGGGATGAGAAGGATATTTATAGGTTTCAAGTAGATTCAAACTTGGAGCCTAAAAACATCTTATCTCGGGTTTCCTGGGTGCAGGCGGTATCACCGCCCAGCAGTTCTGACACTGGGTGGTACCACCACCTGTAGCCTCTTGGAAGAAGTGTTTGGGCGGTACCACTGCCCAGACTGATGGTACCATTGCCTAACACAAGTCTCGGAGACTATGTCACGATGATATCACCTCTTGGGGTATTGTTTGGGTTTCTCATTTGGCCCAACATAGTTCTTACATGAGCCCAACTGGCCTCTAATTGGGTTGGCCTAATTCTAATCCCAATTATGTATTAACTACGAAATTAAAGACATTTCCTAAGCTAAACAAGTCCTTATGTCTTGGTTTCTTCTGACGAGCTTTCGGTGATCTTTCGATGATCTCTCGACAATGTTTCGGTGGACTTCCGGCAAGCTCCTAGACTTCACGACGATTTTCTTGGTGAGTTCTGACGAGCTTCTCTGGTAAGCTCTGAGACTTCTCGGTCAATTCCAGTAGACCTTTTGATGAATGTCCAGACTTTCGACGAACTCTCGAATCCCAATGAAATTGCGTTCTTGACTTTGGGATTTTATTTTGCTTTATGTCTTGCTATCATAGTTAATCCTGCACATGTAAAAACACATTTTGATCTAAACAATTAATACTAATCATTAATCATGTTGTCCGGTATGTCATTGGTCCCTCAATGTTTCGTTCGATTCTTCGGCGCATCGTCCTCTCTTGTGGCCTATTGCCCAATCGGTCAGTTGATTCTGCAACTCCGATATCCTTGGCACAATATTTGCTCATCTTGGCCTGATGCTTGAGATTTCGTCCTGAAGCCTTCTGCCGATACGTCAATCGTTCATCCGTCTCGATGTCTAATCTTTTGATATTTTTCACTCTGGCTCAACATCATTCTTCTTGCTTTAATTGTCTCTCCTTGATCGAAGCTATCTGCGTCACTCAAAACGTATATCAAATCAAAATACTTATTAATTGGTTTCATCATCAAAATACGAGATTCAACAAATTCTAGGCTGTAGATGGTTTAACTTTTTCTAGGTCTTCATGTTGAAAGCATGGACATCTTGATATATCATTATTTGTGTCAGTACAAAAATGCTATTAAGATCCTTTGTTCATAACTATTTTGTGACAGTGACTTGTTTAGTCCAAATGAATTGCATTTGGTTGCTTTAGATTTCATCTTCTGTTTACTGTATACCTGTTGCCATGTCATCAAATAGTTTGCCCCATACATTCTGCATACCACAATGCTATGCCCTCAATAGAGCTAATGGCTCTATTGAGTCTATGCTGTTGTTTATTAAAAGTTGGTATAACTTTGAATGCAAGGTAAAAAAAAGCAAAGTAAAAGGTGTGAAACATGGGATTTATATGAGTTTCCTATTTGTTTATTCTTAGTTTACTGCTTTTTATCTAATTTGTTACTTGTTTCCAATCATGTGACCTTTTTTGACCTTTGTTCCTGAATTCTTGTTTATGTCATTACTGACATCCATATCTAGCTTAAAGCATGATTGCTTATTAGCTTATCCTACCAAATAAACTTTGTTGTCATTCAAAGGATTACACTGAGCCAAGATCGTTACATATGTCAGTAAATTGCATGATTTGCATTTGCTAGGATTGTAATTTCATTGTATATGTTTGAGACCATGAGTGGCCAAACTCAAATTATTATCTTATCTGCTGTGCATGCAAGTTTAGAACTAGGTTTAGCTATGAATAATTTCAGCAAAAACAAAATGCTGTTTTCTCTAAAATCCATCTGGCTTCTGTATTCATGGATTAAAATATGAAAAATCTTGTAATGCATTGGACCATAAGTTGTTTCTTTGGATGCTCCATGTGTCATTAAACTCCAGCTTAAAGCCATGTTGGGCTAATTAAACTGCATACAGCCACAATTTCCAGAATTTGGTTCATAAAAAATGATCCAAGCAAGTTCTCGCTTCAAATGTGGTATTGGTGCAATTTTTTTTGCCCACAACTTTATTAATGGCAATGTCTATAGATCATACTACGTTCTTATCATTTCTATTCGCTTCAAAATATGAAAATTTTTTTTGCCCACAACTTTATTAATGGCAATGCCCACAACTTTAACCTTCTTCTCCAAGGAAAGATTGGGAATTGGGTGCATCCCAGTATTTAAAGATCTCAAAATCAGTTTGGCATATTTAATCTTTTGCACATGGTTACATTGGAACTGGATCCATTCTATCATAACTTTTTGTTCTCTCATGAAGTTTCGAATTTTAAACAATGACTAATGGAGTGGATGGACATACAACTTAAGTGAAACCCTTTCTCAACTGTGGACATGGTTCTTTTAAAGTTAGCTAAGCATCCCACTAAAAGAGGAGGTGAATCTAGTACACGTGGTTCTTGTCGATGTGGGGTCTGGGAAGAGTAAATGTACCCAGCCTATGTCTAAGAATAGATGTTTTTTTTTTTTTTCATAAATTAAACCCTTGTCATATGGGACACAGAAGGGCGACCTTCCTGTTTAAGATATACTCTCTAAGTATCCCACTCTATAATGCAATCAGACATTCTATTTTATCTGAAAGAAAAGCAACAAACAGACACAAACAGTAGGTTTTCATGCATGATATACTGCCAATATGATGCATACTTGTACTCTTTGTTACTACACTTATCATAGTCCCTGATTAACACCTTTTAGGATATACTGTATGTCATTATTGTTCTGTCTGGCCCTTGTATTTCCTTTATCATGCAATCAAATAAAAATTTTACAGAATACTACTTACCAGTTACCAGTATCTTGTATATTTTACATCTTTACATACTCCATACTCTTTCTAACAATGTTTTCAGACATTAATTGGAGGAGTATGTTGTTTAATATTAATTTAACTTTATCTTTTATGATTATTTTCCTAATCACCAAAAGCCTAATTCTGTTCATTCTTTTTCGTTAGAAGTTTCAGCAATTGTTGATTTTTCCATGTAATGTGTTCCACTTTTATTCTTCTACTACATCATATCCTTTATTTGAGATTCACTCTTTGCAGGAGGAGTAATACTGATTAAATAACATTTCATTCTGTTAACAATATATGTTGTCTTCTAATTTTCTCAAGGTGACTAATAGTAAATTTTTTTCCACCCCTCCATTTATCATTTTACTTCTACAGTTGGTATCTGTGAAGTGGTATTTAAAATTAACTTTTTATCCTTTGAGTCCCTTGAAATAAAGGGTTACTTCTGTTTTCAGAAATGAAAAAGAATGGGAAAGGAAGACCACCAAAAAGGAAAGTAACAGATGATGCTAAAATGGTTAAAGCAGCGGTGGCAAATGAAAAGCCTCATAGCAACCTTGAAAATGGTAAAGTCACTTGCAAGAGGCCAAAGCGAGCTGCGGCATGTTCAAACTTCAAAGAGGAAACTGTCAGGATATCTGAAAAATCTATATTTGTTGAAACCAAGAAAGTTCAAATAGAGGAGGACGAGGAAGTTGCCATTGACCTGACTAGACTTGGTGCAGAAGATCTTCCACCATGTAGAAGGCTTGTTGATTTCACCTTTCATGATGCTGATGGCAATGCACAGCCGTTTGAAATGTCAGAAATAGATGACTGTTTCATCACAGCTCTCATCATGCCCATGGATGATAATATGGAAAAAGATAAAGAAAGGGGAATAAAATGTGAAGGATTTGGGCGGATAGAATCTTGGTCAATTTCAGGTTATGATGAAGGGTCGCCAATTATTTGGGTCTCAACAGAAAACGCAGACTATGAGTGTGTGAAACCTGCAAGCAGTTACAAAAAGTTTTTTGATCTTTTCTATGAGAAGGCGCGCACATGCATTGAAGTTTACAGGAAATTAGCCAGATCTGTTGGTGGAAATCCAAATCTGAGCCTTGAAGAGTTGCTTGCTGCAGTAATCCGTTCTATGAGTGGAACCAAGAATTTTCCTGGTGGATTAAGTAGTAGAGATTTTGTAATCTCTCTTGGTGACTTTGTGTACAACCAGCTAACTGGATTAGATGAGACTTCAGCCAATAATGATGTTCATCTAGCCACACTGCCAGCTCTTATGGCTTTAAGAGATGAGTGTAGAAGTAGATCAGAGTCATGCAAGCTGGCTCCAAGAATGTCAAATGGGAACTTGCAAATTAAGGAAGGAAAAAAATTGGATGCTACTGAAGATGATGATGAGAAACTGGCAACAATTTTGCAGGAAGAAGAGGATTGGAAGGCTATGAAGCAGCAAAGAGGCCGTCATGCTATGAATTCTCAAAAGAATATATATGTAAAGATAAGTGAGGCAGAGATTGCTAATGACTATCCCTTGCCTGCATATTACAGACCTTCCACAAATGAAATGGATGAATATATCTTTTTTGAGAGTGAGAGCCATATGTCATATTCTGACCTCCCCAGAAGGATCCTTGACAACTGGGCTTTGTATAACTCTGACTCAAGGCTTATCACTTTGGAGCTCTTGCCAATGAAGCCTTGTGCAGAAGTTGATGTAACGGTTTTTGGGTCTGGGCAAATGAGAGAGGATGATGGTTGTGGGTACTTTTTGGATGAGGGCCTTGGTCAATCTTCTTCTAGTGCAAATAACCCTTCATATAATGAAGGGGTTCCAACCTATCTGAGTGCAATTAAGGAGTGGATGATTGAGTTTGGGTCTTCAATGATTTTTATCTCAATTCGAACAGATGTAGCCTGGTAATTCCTGCTTTCTTAACACTCATCACTTATCTTCAATTGTATTATGCTCTTGCCGTGGCTAATCAATTTCCTGAATTATGAGGAGATTAAATGGAAATTAGCTATGTGTGCTAATTTTATGTATCATGACGGGCTGCCTTTTGTATCTCAGCAAAAAATTACCAGTACTTCTTGTCTAATTACAGGTACAGGTTAGGGAAGCCAACACAGCAATATGTTCCTTGGTATGAACCAGTCCTTAAAACAGCCAGGCTTGCAATTGCTATAATCACATTGTTAAAAGAACAAACCAGGGTATCAAAGCTTTCCTTTGTTGATGTTATCAAGAAGGTGTCAGCGTTTGACAAAAGTCATCCTGCTTGTATATCATCAAATTTGGCATTGGTTGAGCGATTCATTGTAGTGCATGGGCAAATTATTCTACAACAGTTTGCTGAATATCCAGATGAGAAAATTAGGAAGTGTGCTTTTGTATCTGGACTTTCAGACAAGATGGAACAAAAATGTCATACAAAACTCATTATGAAGAAACGATCTGTGGTGAGAAAGGAAGCAAACTTGAATCCTTGTGCGGCAATCGGACCTGTTATATCCAACAGAAAAGTCATGCGTGCTACTACAACAAGGTTCATCAGTAAGATCTGGGGAGACTACTACTTGAATTATTTCCCTGAGGATTCACATGATGGAGATCCCTGTGAATCTATAGTTCCTGAAGAGGAGCAGGAGGATAATGATGATGAAGAAGTGGATGAGGAGATGACGTTGGTTCAGGTGGAAAAGGCTCCAATACCACATTCATCCTCACGCTCATGTCATTCTAAATCTAGTTACAAGGAAATACGATGGGAAGGGAAGTCGATTGGTCAAATGGATTCCGGAGAAGCTCTTTACCACAGTGCGGTTGTTCGTGGACAAATTATTGCTGTTGGTGGTGCAGTAACTACAGAAGTTGATGAGGCTGATGTGCCAGCTATATTATTTGTGGAGTACATGTTTGAGAAACATGATGGCATTAAAATGGTTCATGGAAGAATGATGCCCAGAGGATCTCAAACCATTCTTGGAAATGCAGCTGATGAGAGAGAGGTGTTCCTAGCTAATGACTGTATGGAAATTGAACTAGGAAATGTCAAAGAATCTATAGTGGTGGATATCCGTTTGCGGTCCTGGGGACATCAATTCAGAAAAGAGTATGCCAATGCTGATAAGATTGATAGGGCGAAAGCAGAGGAGAATAAAAGGAAGGGGTTGCCTATGGAATATTATTGTAAAAGCTTATATTACCCTGAGAAAGGTGGCTTCTTTGCTCTTCCTTACAGCAGTTTGGGCCTTGGAAGTGGTTTTTGCAACTCCTGCAAAGAGAGGACTTTGCAGGTAGATGAATTCATATTAAGTTCTGAGACCAGTTTTGTTTATAAGAAGATCGAGTACAGTGTTCAAGATTTTATGTATGTCCAACCTCAGTTTTTTGCTGAGGAAAAGGAGGAGGATCATGGGACTTTTAAGGCTGGCAGAAATGTAGGACTAAAAGCCTATGTAGTATGTCAAATTCTGGAAATTCAGGCTCCTACAGGGTCCAAGAAGCCTACTACAGAATCAACAAAGGTGAAAGTGAGAAGATTTTACAGACCAGAAGATGTTTCATCATCAAAAGCCTACAGTTCTGATATTAGAGAAGTAAGTCTATCCATGATGATCTTATTTTTTTAATAAAATTATGCAAGGCATGGACAGGTGATATGGACAGCATGATATAGATGTGCCAAATTCAGTAATCTTGAAAGAAAGGACAGTAACATGGAAATGACATGATGATTAATGAATATATTTTCTTTTACATTGTTACATCTTTATCCATGAGGAAGTATTTTGTTTAACATGGATTGTTTATGTTGATACTAATGTGCTATTTATGACACATCACAATTATTATTTACAAAAAAGTAGTTCTTCAAACACATACAAAAACATTGGTCTTCATGTTCATTACTGTTAAAGGTCCAAATTTCTAGCACATTTCTAGCACTTGAAAAATCTTCTATTGCCTCATGATAGGGTACATATATGTGTATTTGTTGAAGCATCTGGTACGTGTTGGGAGGTGCACAACTAGTATTGATGCCTAATACAAGAACTACACAGGTGTTGGAGAAACTATAAAGTCTATTTTTTTTTTTTTGGGATATGCACCTTAGAACAATTAATATAGCATGTTGAGGAGCTATGTGATAGGAGGTACCCAACTAGTATTCATGCCTAATACAAGCATTACACAAAGTGTATGTATATGTGTATTTGCTGAAGCATTTGATACATATTAGGAGATACCCAACTAGTATTGATGGTAAATACAAACACACATGTTGGAAGAATTATAAAGTTTACTTTTTTTGGACCAATTATAGGTTATCTTATGTAATTAGCTATCTTTAGCATTTCAGTCCCTATATTTTCAAAAGTTATATTGGGATTTCTATACTTATAAAAATGAAACATTTAACTTTGTTTCTTTTCACGTTATTGACTCTACTGACAAAAATATTATAGGGTTTATGATTGAGCATGTGTTGACTTTGTTTCATTTTGGTTTATCATTGAATATGTGTAATAATTTCGTTAGCAAAGTCAATGAAATGAGAAGAAATGAAGTTAAATATTCCACTTTGTAAGTATAGGGATCTCAATATAACTTTAAAAGTTTAGGGTTTGGGGATACTAAAAGCAGTTAATTACAGGGGTTAATATATAATTAGTCTATTTTTTTAAGATATGCTCATTTTCACAAATTAATATAGCACGTCGAGGAGCTATAGACATTAGCAGCTGATTTTCAACTTGACAAAGCTTATTCTACCAACTTATTTCTCATGGGTGGTGAATTCAGGTGTATTACAGTGAGGAGATACTCACTGTTCCTGTGGAAATGATCAAAGGAAAATGTGAAGTGCGAAAAAAGATCGACCTACCAAACTTGGAACTTCCTGTGGTCCTTGATCATGTATTCTTTTGTGAATATTTTTATGATCCTGTTAAAGGAGCACTCAAACAGGTAGCATGTTTTCTTCCATCTTGATATATTTCCTTCATACCTTATTTTCACTCATCCTTCTCTAGTTGACTGAATGTGTTCTGCAACCAGTTACCTGCCAAGACAAAGCTAACATCATTGGCAAGAAAGGCAGATCCATATACTTCTAGAAAGAAAAAGGGTAAGGAGAAGTGTCAAGACAATCAGCAAAAATTTTCTGACAAACAGAAGGATGAACATTGTGAAAACCGTTTGGCAACTCTCGACATTTTTGCTGGTTGTGGTGGCTTGTCAGAAGGATTGCAGCAATCTGGTAAGCCTTTCAGTCAAGTTCAGAAAGCAAGGAATATATGAAATAAATTATCAAATTATATTTAAATTTGCAGGTGTTTCATATACAAAGTGGGCAATCGAATATGAACAGCCTGCTGGTGAAGCATTTAGTGAAAATCATCTGGAAACCTTGATGTTTGTAGATAATTGCAATGTTATTCTCAGGCAAGCTTTTGCTGTCTAACAACTCTGTGCCTCTGTAATTTGCGAAAGATTAATAGATGGTCCATCAATGGTCATGCAGGGCTATTATGGAGAAGTGTTTGGATGCAGATGAATGCATCTCAACATCTGAAGCTGCTGAATTAGCTGCTGCATTTGATGAGGAGAAGCTTAAGAATCTGCCAGTGCCGGGTGAAGTAGATTTCATCAATGGAGGGCCTCCATGTCAGGTCTAAATTTTCTGAATTTATTGACAACCATTTTGTTTTAGCTCTGGGTTGACAATGTAAAGTTAATTTTCCTTTTCTTTTCAGGGTTTCTCTGGGATGAACAGATTTAATCAAAGCACTTGGAGTAAAGTTCAATGTGAAATGATTTTGGCCTTCCTATCATTTGCTGAATATTTCAGGCCAAAGTTTTTTCTGTTGGAGAATGTGAGGAATTTTGTGTCTTTCAATAAAGGGCAGACATTCAGACTGACTCTTGCATCCCTTCTAGCAATGGGTTATCAGGTACAAGTCTTTTTCTTGTTATCTTGGTAACTATTACCTACGAAAGATTAATTTCATATTCTTAATTCTTTAATGTTGACATGGTTTCCTTATTTTGATCCGAACTGATGTTTCAAAATCTACTGCTGGCTTTTGTATCCTTTGCCACTGTGCTTCTTTAGGTAAGGTTCGGAATTCTGGAAGCTGGAGCCTATGGTGTCTCCCAATCAAGAAAAAGGGCATTTATTTGGGCTGCTTCCCCAGAAGAGATTCTTCCAGAATGGCCAGAACCTATGCATGTATTTGCTGGACCGGAACTGAAAATATCGATGCCCATGAATGTGCAGTATGCTGCTGTTCGGAGCACTGCTGGAGGAGCTCCATTCCGTTCAATTACTGTAAGGGACACAGTTGGGGATCTTCCTCCGGTTGAGAATGGGGCTTCCAAATCTACCATTAATGTAATTTTTTGGCCTCTAACCTTTTGTGTTATTTATGGATATAATCTTTTAAATTTTTTTCTCATTTTTTCTGAGGTTGTTGAGATACTAATATCCTTTGGTGTTCTTCTAGTACGGGAGCGAGCCCATGTCATGGTTTCAAAAGAAAATCAGAGGAAGCATGTTGTCCTTGAATGACCATATATCAAAAGAGATGAATGAATTGAACTTGATTAGATGCCAACGTATACCAAAGCGTCCAGGTGCAGACTGGCGTGACCTGCCAGATGAAAAGGTAAACCTATTTTTGTATTTTGTTTATTACTTAATATGCTAGTTATGTGTATATATCTGATCAGTATAATGTATTATCATGAATAAGGTCAAATTGTCAACTGGACAAATGGTGGATCTGATACCTTGGTGCCTGCCAAACACAGCAAAAAGGCACAATCAGTGGAAGGGACTATACGGAAGGCTGGATTGGGATGGAAACTTCCCTACTTCCATCACAGATCCCCAACCTATGGGTAAGGTGGGCATGTGCTTTCACCCTGAACAAGATAGGATTCTTACAGTCCGTGAGTGTGCAAGATCTCAAGTAAGCTCCTAATTTCCTTTCGTTGGACTTAATATAGTACATAATTCTTCTTCCATTTAAGTTACCCAAAGAACTCTGTTGCTACAATAAGATCAGCACATCAAAGAATTAGCATCTTTTAAGGTGTTTGTCTGACCATTGATGTTGGTTTGACCATGCCCATAAATTTCATGCATGCAGGGGTTTCCGGATAGCTATCGCTTTTCTGGTAACATACAGAACAAGCATAGGCAAATTGGAAATGCTGTGCCACCTCCACTAGCCTATGCGCTTGGAACTAAACTTAAGGAAGCTATTGAAGCAAAGCTATCTACAGTTTAAACAAATATGAGGCTTTTAATCAACATGCCTCTCTACATACTACTTATATGTCTCTTGACGTCGTCTACCATGGTAAAGCAAATTTGGATTGACCTCTATTTCATTTGGCTTCTGACACATGAAACCAAAGTGTCACTGAATCCCGGAGATTGAAAACAGTTGAGATTGAATCCCTGAGAGAACTGTTGCAATCTTTTGGAACCGACCTGCAAAAGGGAGCATAGGCCTTTTGCAAAGTTTCTTGGCAGTAAACATTGGTTGAATCTCTGAAACAAGTATGTGTGCCGCCCAGGTTCCTTCTCAGGTACATTAAGAAGTTGCCCCATTTTTGTGAGAACTGCTTAATTTCTCTAGATCATCGATACAAGAACAACACGAGTATTTACAACTGTTGTTGTTTGCTGTATGCAAATTTTAATGTACTTGAGGTCTTTTTGTTTAGAACTTGATCTCACCCTGAAATGCCTGCCATACAATGTCATGGCGATTGTAAATATTGACTGGAGTATGTGTCACGTGGAATCACATTTCAGATTCTTATGCCCTTAAGCCAAGATTTTCTTGCACTCATCTGCACACAAATTTGGGCCCATTCACAAATTATAATATAATATAACTCATATGAGAAGGGTGTCAGATTTTTTTTCTTTTTTGGAACAGAATTTAAATCTTTCATAATGTTCATTGCTTTTTTGATCAGTCATTATGTAATAGCAACAATAGCAAGTTAATTATGACAATTTGTATGTTTGGTGTTAGACATGGTAATTATTTATTAGAGCACATTATAGTATAAACCATAAAAATTTTCATTTAAATGATTACATCTACACAATTCCGCCTTAGCAGACACGGCGGTCTACAGTTACTGACTAAATAATCACTTCAAATTTTTGTGCTAATAGGTTTGTTTGTATTACAACCTTCCTCCGAACCTTTGCATCTCCAGAGTTCAAATTCTTTGTGGCCACTTAATGGATTAACACAAGATTATACTAAATGGAAAGCTACTTTTCAGAACTACAAGACGATCTAAACGTTGATACAATCAAGAAATCACAGCTCAAGTTATACTCATTCAACATGAGGAAAGAAGCACTCACCACTTCATCACTACCTGCCGCTCTAGACTCTTGAGCTTTACGCTTGCGTCAAAGTGTCAGCCATTTGGACCGTCGATGCTCGATGATCTAAGGGTCCAAATTTGAATGGAGGAGCGGTAACAATCCGCGTGTGGCATCCGCGGACCAATCAGCTTTCAGCATTCTCCCCTGCTTTCCACTATTTAAACGCACTCCCCCTCTGCCGCTTCTCACCTCGTTGCAGACCCTTTCTCCGTTCTATTTTCATCTCGTCGAGTTCGCGAAACCCTAGCGATGGCGTCCGAGAAGTCCGTCGTCGACTCCTCTCAGGCGGGTGCCAAACCAGCGAAGACGAAGAAGGCGAAGATCACCACAGCGCCTAGAGCCAAGAAGCCTGCTGCTCACCCTCCCTATGCTGAGGTGAGAATCCCATCCGTTTCCTGCACTAATTCTCTTCGACCAGCTGGTTTCCGTGGATCTGAGATCTTGTTATCTTATGGCGCTTTAGATGATCAAGGAAGCCATTACGGTCCTCAAGGAGAGGAGCGGATCGAGCCTGTACGCAATCGGGAAGTTCATCGAGGACAAGCACAAAGCTCACCTCCCGTCCAACTTCCGCAAGAGCGTCCTCCTCCAACTCAAGAGGCTCGCCGCTGCCGGGAAGCTCACCAAGGTGAAAGGGTCCTACAAGCTCTCAACCGTCTCCGCTCCGGTGAAGACCAGGCCCGCGGCCGCCCCAAAGAAGCCGGTCATCGCTCCGGCCAAGCCCAAGTCTAAATCGAAGCTTGCCGTCGTCGCCAAGCCCAAGGCGAAGACTGCCGCTGTGAAGCCTAAGGTCGCGGCGAAGCGCAAGTCCCCCGCGAAGCCGAATCTCAAGTCGGCGGCACGGCCCACAAAGGCCGCTGCGAAGCATGCCCCCGGGAGGGTGGCGGCGGCTTCAACGAAGTCCGGCAACGCGAAGGCGCCGAAGGCCGTGAACTCGGCGGTCAAGAAACCGACCGCCAAGAAGGCGAAGAAGTAGATATCAATCTGTATATGTTCTCATAATTTTATGGGGTTTCTTCCAAAGTAACACTTGTAGGGTCAGGAGGGACAGTCGTAAATTTAGTGGTGGGCTCGTGAATACGTTTTGGGTCGGGTGACTTTTACTCGTATGGAAACGTTCTTTAAGAAGTTTTCTCTTTGGTTGTCACTTTGTTGGAATCTAATTTTGCTAAATCAAATTATCCTGCAATGATTGGGTGGTTAATAGAGGGTGAAGAAGTGGATGTCACTTTGACAACTTCTTTAATATCAGTCCCGTAACCTATTGCTTCTTTAGAAAAATTAGAATGATTATGCAGCCACCGAATCTTCTATAGCCCTTAGCCTTGACCAATGAAAGTGTTATGTTGGCCAGTGAGAGTTCCTCTTTTCATCTTTTATCCCATCCCTCCCTAAAACCTAGGAATGATTATTTTACTTTATTGTGACGGATCCAAAGTTGATGTTAATATAGGTATTAACTTCATTTTATTACCTTGGGAGAGTATTTGGAGACATTGCCAAGCCATTTCTCTTTGTAAATTTTAGATCATATGATCTAAAATATTTAAATATTTTTTATCTCATTCGATTCAATTCACCAATAATATCATTTGAACTATAAAATAATTAGTTTGAATACATATGGTTAGGTAATACGTTATACCGTGATGAAATTGGGTTTCTTATAACAGAACTATTGCGGTTTGTTAAGATGGGATGAAGAAAATTCACATTGAAGTAATACCCAATTGTTAATACCATAACATGTAGTATCGAATGGTACCACTTGGTATGGGCAATACGTACCGGTCTGATGGCATACCAATACGCGGACCGTTTAGTACTGCTATAGTGTTACAATATTATACTATAACAGTGATACAGTGCTACAGTAATAAAAAAATATATAAAATTATTTGGTATACCTTGGTGTACCGCTCAATACGTCGGTATCGTATCATACCGAGCCAATGTCGAAACGTCGGTACAATACGATATTGCAAATCTTGATTAATATAAAACAAGAAAATTCATTCGACTATCTCTAATCTTAATGAATGCATCATACAATAAATAAGGAGGCTAATAGTTCCATTAATTGACTATCAAATATTACTAGGTAAGTTTACGATGTATTGTTTGATGTGTCTTGACAGTTTTATCCTTTTGGGATTTATGAGTCTCAATAAAAATACCTCTAAAAATGTAAGTGATTCGGAAGACGTATAAACGCTTGATTCTCTTACTTTTTAACTAACTAATACGATAGTAAATATCGTATGATGTTTTGATCTTATTTGATTGGAAATGAAATAGTTGTGCTTATATAACTTTCTAATCTACTTTATTTTAAATTTTTTTAAAAATAATTAGAATACTTTTTAACGCTTTATTTATTGTAAAAAATATTTGAACTTTATAAGAACATTTGAGTAACATATTATAAGGATAAAATAGAGCAAAACTTACATGCATATTAAGCTACGATCTTATCATTTTCTTTTATTATATAAAAGTTATTTTATATTTTCAGCAAAAAAAAAATATGATTAAATTTTTAATATAAAATATTAAATTTAAAATTCAATCGATTGACCCACTGATTCAACTAATGATTGGAATTACATCCTCCCTTGCCAAAAGAATGAGAAGCAGGGCAAGTAACTAAATAAAGATAAAGTCTTCGATCACAGACCCAATCCTTCATGCAAATCTAAAATGTTCCTTATCAAAAATAGAGGCCATATCCCAATCGATCTATGTTCCATGTCACTACTGTAGATGGACATGAAAATAATATTGCAACAACCTCCCAAGAAGGTCACCAGTCGCTTGTCAAAAGGAAAAAGGAGAGGTCAGAGAATAAAATGAGATCAAGTTAATGGGGGAAGACAAGACATCACTGTTTAAAGTTGACCCTTGTCCTTGTTGTTTGGTGAAACATACACTTTCTTCCACCTCACTACTTTATCTATTTAGGTTGATGAGCAGATGAGAGCAGCAATGCTTCTCACTTATTGTATCTTTAAGGATAAAGACATCAATCTCTCTCTATCTCTCTTTTTTTCTCAAAAAATTAATTAAGTGCTTAAAATCTACCAACTAAATAACAACATGCTAATAATATAAACAAAAAATTATATATCTGAGTGTTATGTAATTGAAAAAAATACTATTATTGCACAAACAAACATGTATGTACTAAAAATATAAAAAATTACTTAGGTATTTTGTAGATCTATATATACATATATACATATACATATATATACATACATATACATATATATATACATACATACATATATATATATACATACATACATATATATATATACATATATATATGTGGCTGTGTGTGTGTAAAAGTCCCCAAATGAGAAAAGTAAGTCTCGAGGGGGTAAACTACAAAATTTACAGGATGACGCGACAACGGATAAGAAAAGGGTGTTTTAGTAAATCTGCGGAGAGATGAGCAGTTCCGCCGCGACGATGGCGATGCGGTGGCGACGGGTTAAGAAATAGCCTTGGTTCGGTTCGGCGTCGTGCGATCACGCGGATTAGTCGTGGGAGATCCCGTCACCGAAGGTGAGCGCCGCTGCTCTTCGCGCTGGCCCGCCTCCGTTACCTGACGGTGTTAACCTCGGGGCAGTTATATATTAGGGGAGCGGTCGATGTCGGCTCCGAAGAGGCCGAGGGGGAGGAGGGAGCGGACGAAGGCAGCGGTGGGAAGGACCCTCAGGGCTAGCTTAAGATCTCCCGGATCGGTGCTTGGAAAGGGATACGTAAGTAATCCCTATCGATCTCCTCCGTCTCGATCCTGTTCCGATTCGTGTGTGGTGGATTGCTTGGGGGATTTTATTGGGAGAGTCGGATCGGCGGTGGGTCTGAGATCTGATGTTATTGTCCCAATTTTCTGTTGATTTTTGTCTCCATTTTGAGTTTCATCCACTTTTGGTTGGACGCGAAAAGGGTTTCGGATATGTTTTGGAGTGAAATATATGGCATTTGTTGATGTTCATGGAATGTGGTTTCTGCTGTTAGATTGATTCGTTCTGATGCACACTTCTCTGTAGTTTCTCATTTGCTTGCTTTGTATTGTTTTGTTTGGGGATTCCTTCAGTAAAATATTGATTCAAGTGAAATAGGGTAATGAGTTTGGCCATTGCCTCTCGTCTTGAAGAATCCTATAGTGTGCTATTACTTTTGTGTGATTTGGTCCCATTTGCGTTGTCATTTGGTGTACTTTCAGAAGAATTGCTTGTGTGAGTGGTTTGGTACCTCTTATTAGGTAAATGTAAATGCAGTTATTGGGTGTCTTTAATGGATGGTTGAATGGTTATTTTTGATGATTGATTGTTCTATTTCCCCTAGCCAAAAGCAAGTTACTTGTATCAGAATGTTGCTCTCCTGTTGAATGCTTTGGATGGTGAGGTTTTTAATGAAACATGAGCATCATCATGCTTGGTAGACATGTTTAGAATTTCCCAGCAATATCTATCTGTTCTCTGCATGATGTTGCTGGGATCTCAAGAGAAAGAGTTTTTTGGTCATAATGAACTTAAACATCTAACTTCTATATATATATGTGTGTGTGTGTGATGGGAGTTAAGCCAAAAACCGTTGTTTCGTCAACAAAATTATATATCCAAATCAAATAAAAAGTAATTTAGAGCTGTCTATATATTTTTTAATTATGCCTTGAGTGAAAAAAAAAAATCATCTTTCTTACCACCTAAGAAATCCCTATAAGATTGATGATATATATATATATATATATATATATATATATATATATATATATATATATATATATATATATATATATATATATATGTGATTTCATTTTTACTGTAATCAAATATAAAAAATGTAGATAAAATTTGCTGGTACTGATACAAACAAAGAACACAATCATTGAAGAACACAAGAATATATATATATATATATATATATATTGCATGTCATTTGCCATCTTATATTTTGATATCATTGGCTAATTGCTTTAAGTTTTTTTTGTATACTCTTGGCATTCTTGAAAGTTCTTTTTTCTGTTCCACATATTGTACATTTTGAGAAGCCATTTTCTATTTTCCATATTCTCTTGCTGCTTTATAAGTTATCCAGATAGTTTGCCATAACTATTTGGGACCTTGTCTGCCATGTTATTCTGATAGTACTAGCATGTTGCTTTACATTAAAATATTTCTTTCTAAGTATTCTGGAAACAATTGGAAGTTCTCTTCAATGTTTCACATGTTGCAGATTCTGGGAAGAATATTTTCCTTCTTTAGCTGTATTCTCTTTCTGCTAAACGTGGAAAAAAGCTATTTTCCATGGTTGCCTAGATTTTAGGATAGAGTGAATGAGACACAGAGCTGGAATATTCAAGAACAATATTTCCCTTAAAGTCTCATTACATTGTGGAAAGCTACAAGCCTACAAATATATAGAAATGTCTGTTGAGTCAACATTATTTATAAATATTATCTGCATTCAGCAGACATCACAATCTAGCAGAAGATGACCAATCACTCTTATCTGAAGTATTTGCTTGACTGTTTCTGCATATTTCTATCACTCTTTAATTACAGTTTCTTCATTTTTGTTTTTGTTTGTAGAAGCGACCAAAGAAATGCCACACTAAGTTGCACGTACAATTCTACTTTGGAAGACTATAACACTTGATTTCATATACACTTCTTTATTAATATTACAGATGAGATGTTATTTTATATTCATATGATTGGTAATTATCTGGTTTATCTTTTGGCTATTAGAATCATATATGTTGTTTGATCTTTCTACCAGTCACTTGTCAATGCAGATATTTAATTTGTATGGTTCACTTTTTGCAGTCCAATGGGTAAGGAAATTACAGAAGTATCAATTGATGAACAAACAGATTTTGTCATGAGTGCACACAATGGTAAAATCGTTCAAATTAGCCCTCGCAAACCTTCCACGGTTGCTGGGTCAGATGAAGCTACAGCTAACAATCAGGATTATGCAAATTTTCATGTGGTGCATGTAGTACCTCGTATTAGAAATTTGAGTTTGGATCATGACATGACAGAAAAGAAGTATGGTGACCAGAAATCATTAAAACAGAGGTCAGCAGCATCAAATTCTGCTAATGTAACTGTACGATCTAACCACACTGTTCCTCAGCCATTTGCTCTTGCAACTGAAAAGCGTGCTTCTGGGGGGGCTCGTGCTTTTGTTGCTGAAGCTCCTACCAATGGAGACAGACATCCTAATGAAGATGTGCAAACAGCAAACAACCAAAAGAAGGTTTAGGTCTTTTCTTGTTGCTTTCTATGCCTTATTTTTTCTTCAACTATTGTCATAACATGCTTCAATAGTTAATATAATGAATCATTTCACAGTTTTGTTTGCAAAATTTATTATGAAAACTACAAAGCTTTTATTGCTCTTGGGTCTAATATTCCATATATCTACTATTTAGGTGTTATATGCATGTCATGTGCAATTTATCGTTTTTGTCTGATCAGATAAATTTTCTTCTATATATTTGACTTGTTCTAATTAGTCTTCATGTAAAACCACATATTGGTTTTCTTTTCTGTCAAGATTGCATTATGTCTCCTAAAGCCCCTTGCTTAGTTGCTGATTCTTAAAAGTTCAAAGGCACCATAATTTAGACTACAAATGCATCAAATTAAGTACTATATCTTCATGATTTATCTTGTACAACATCCTCAATAATATTGTAGGTGATACCTTTCTGTACTGGTTTGTGAAATAGCTGTGCTTCATAGCATTTAAATTGTTGTGCGAAGAGACTTTAGCACATCCTAAGATTGGATCATGGATTTTTTTCTTATAGTAGTTCTGCAATATGATTGCAGAGTAACTTAACATTCACATCTAGAAGGCCGTTGCATCCTAATGAATTGATGCACCCAGATGAAGAGGATTCTTGCTCTGTTAACTCTCTGTATCCTTTTTGCAACTTCTGTTTTTTGAAATTTAATTGTGTTCTTTGCACAAAAAGTTATATTCACTTTTCCTGAGCTACTTGTAGTACCATACCATCTGTAAGAAATTTGAAAGTCAGTAAAACGGTGGCAATTGCTCCTTCATTCAGATGCAGTGAACGTGCAGAGAAGCGGAAGGAGGTACTTTATTTACTTTATTATTTAAGAATTACTGAACCTTGTATACTCTTCAACCTTTAAATGTAATTTTATTTTCCTCCTACTGTGTAGTTCTACTCGAAATTAGAAGATAAACACCAGGCTCTGGAAGCAGAGAAACTTGAATGTGAAGCTAGGACGAGGGTATGCATTGTTCCAGCTATTATTCTCGAGAGTAATGGTTCAAAAGAAATAAGCTTTATTGTTAAATATTTCCATTTTGGAGTATCATGGTTAGCCATGAATTTTCTCTGCCCATGGAATCATTGCACAGCATGTATAACTTTCATGTCTTGGTAGTTTACCTTGCAACTTGTAGACTTTTTAATTTCTCTCGTTTGAATCATACATAACTACTTGTAGCATTTGTGAATATTCTTCGATTGGTCTCTTTACTATCATTGGTGTCACGGCGAGAGGGTGAACTGTGATCTTATAATCGTTGGAACCCAAATAGTTTGTTTTGTTTGTTGTTTAAACTTTAAGATGATTATTCCTTATGTGACATGCTTGTGAATCACTTTTGAGCTGAACAAGTTCCAGCTATCATACCTTTGGAGTTAGTTTCTCATCTTGACTTCTGATATTTTTCAGGAAGAGCAAGAAGCTGCACTAAAGCAACTAAGGAAGAGCTTGAATTTCAAAGCAACACCAATGCCTACCTTCTACCGTGAGGGGCCTCCACCTAAGATTGAACTAAAGAAGGTATTTGGGTTAGGTTTTTACTTAATAAATAGTTAATTCAACTAAGTCATCACAAATAGTAAGCCAATGGCTGGACAAGGTGAATCTAGTATGATCAGATAAAGCTAAACTTGCTAAGGTTGTTGACAGGTAACACATTGCTGATCTCAGTTCTGTTTCCATAGGAAAATTTTCTATTGTAGTAGAGGCTTGAGTCAAACAGATAAAGCTGCATGCTAGATCAGCTTAACTTCATCTCATTGAACATGAAATAACATTTGGATGAGGAAGACATTTGCATCTACATTAACACATGTTCTTTTATGTTCAGACATAGTAAGGACTTATCAGACTGTAATGCTTGACTTTTGACAATTTTCTGAGGCTATTAAGTTATTTATTCTCCTTGTTGGTAAGAGTTACTATATTGGCATGCAACTGCACATGTTTTGCAAATGATGGAAAAAGGAGTAACCTTGCCGCTTCTGTAACCCAATACATAAAAATAGGTGCAATTAATTGAAAAGCCTATGTTTTTGGTGGATTGATTCCTTAATGTTTAAAAATAGACAACATACTATGTTGCTTGGCGTTGGTTAAGATGGGTTATTGGGTATGGATATGAACATTTGCATTTGACATGGGTCTTCAAATTAAGGTGGGTATGTTCTGCCGTAAAGTTATAAAGTTTTTGAAAAAAAGTATCATCAAATATGATTATTTTAAAACTATTTCTATCTTTTAAATATTCTGAAGTAAACTATAATTTCAATATCAAACATTATCTTTCTTCCATTTATTCTTTTGTTTCTCGTTCCTTCTCTCCTTTTCTTTATTCTCTTTACTGGATGGCTAGGATGTGATTTTTTAAATTGTTGAAAAATCAAATTGGAAGAGATCTGGGATTTAATTCACCAGTCTTAAATTGGTTGAAATTCCAAAGGGTTATGGCATTATGCCTTCAACTTTTTAATGTCTTCAGCAACGTGTAATGGTGTAGGCATCAACGATAAACAAATAGCCTAAGATGCTCCCCTTGTCTTCTACCTCATCCTTGTAGTATTCTTTTTCATCCTTCCTTGGTCATTATTGACTAGAATTGGCAGGGGTTGACAAGGAATTTTCAGGGCTAGCCTAGTAGAATCAAGTCCATGGTGGGTCCAACCAATTACAATAGTATCAGATCATACCCTATACTGTCACTTGTGTCATGTTGACGCAAGGGTAGTGTGTTGCACGTAGCTCCTGTCAATCTGAGTTTGGGAAGATCATATGCAGTCTTACCTTACAAATGGCTATTTCTGACCTGAGTGTAGATTATTCAGGTTGTATGTGTTGTAGAGTTTGGAGAGGGTCAATATAAGTAGTCTTATCTTTGCAAGCAAAGAGATTATTTAGTTGCTCAAGTCAAAAAGGAGCAAACCTTCCCATGGCGCCAAGGATCACTCTCTTATGTAGACTAGGTATAATGGGGCGATTTGTTGGTTCTGAACATGCTAGAAAATGAATATTCAGTTTGATCACTCTTCGCATGATATAATATAACATTTCATATGAAGTTCCCAGCCATAGCCTGTTACTAATATCGTTTACACTGGATTATCTCTGAGTAATATTCTTATTTGCTATCTAGGTTTGATATTTATTTTGTAAATATTGGCATTATTTATGAAGAAAAGTTTCCTCTTCATGTTAAGTTCATTTTTTTTTTCAAACAAAAACTATCGAGAATATGTCGAATTTATACCGAAGGTACTATGTGATTTCTTCCATCCATCCGAGTTACATGGACTTTTACGGAATGTTCACAATTTTCTCCAACATATTAATGTGCCATGCATGTTAAGATTGTTTATGCTATGAATCTTGCCTAAAACTACTTTTATTCTTGGATAACAAGGTGCCTCCAACTCGTGCTAAATCACCCAAGCTTGGTCGAAGGAAGAGCTACGGTGACGCAAGCAATCTGATCGGAGATAACTGCAGTAAAGCAAGTGATCGGCATCAGCATCGCAGTTTAGGTACTAGCAAGGATTCCCCAACCAAATCACAGACCAGCCCCAAGAACATGAACATGATGATCAAAGCCAAGGAAGGTGCCAAATCGACTAGAGAAAGCTCCAAGCCCCATGCCGACAAGGCAGCTGCTCAGATTACCAGTGTTATCACTGTGCAGCCCTAAATGTTTGCATTTTCATGCCCTTCTGATCTAAAGTTTTCCTTGCATCACAAAATTTACATGATAATTTATTCCGACATTCTCAAGTGTCAATTTGTTGACGTTTGGTAACCAATGTGAGGAGTTAGCATCAGTGGACTTAAGACGTATGATGTAAATTTTTGTAGGTATGTAATGATCCTGACATTTGTGTGAACTGCTGCTGGAATTACTCATCTCGTGTTTGTATCGTTCATACGAGCAACGATACATTCTCATAAGTCAAAAGTTGTAGCTGAACATTTGCTACTTGTAATTGCGGCAACACATGTTTGCAGATCACTAGCATTTTTGACGTTCGAAAACACGTAGTTAAGCTTTTTGAATTCATGTCTTTTAGTTGTCTTCTTGATTTAATAGTATCTAATGCAACATATGTTTTTTCATGGCAAAAAAAAAAAAAAAAGTGACGTGTGCACGAATTAAGATATCTTTATGGTCTAATTCATAGGTCGAGATTTACAATTGATGTCTTGGCTTTTATTATACAATAGATGATGGCATCTGTTCCATGCGTTCTTTCTTTTGGAACATATAATGGACGAGAAACATCCATGACAAATTCGTTGAAGGCTCCATGTTAAGCTTGACTTGTATCATCAATCTCTGCATGTTCTTGGAAAGTTGAATCTTGCTAAAACCGAAGATTAGTCTGTTAATGTTTCATCTCTGAAATCAGAAGTTTAAGATGCACTTGGAATTCCTGGGATGCATCACGGGCTTCGAGCGACACAGCACGAGGCTCCCGTTGACGGTGCGTATCTTAATTTCTCTTCAATATTTGGGAGGAAGAAAGAGTGTTGTAAGATACATAATTTACTATTTACAGTGGGGCGACGACGCAATTGACATACTTTTTTTGACTGTAAACAGTATAAATTATTTATTTATAATAAGGCTGTGTCATCAGCTGGATGGGTTTGGTAGAATTCTATTAGCAGTCGTGGTTTATGCGTTAGGCAGACGAGTGCCAAATGGACTTGGAAACCGGCGAACCTCACTTTTCCTGTCGTCTACGCACGTCTTTTTTGTCCACACTATATCTATCCCGCACCTGTCTCCGGAGCCTTCGTCACAGGGTGGCTCTTTGGGACGGTAAGCCAGCGTCACTTTCTCCTCCTCCTTCTACATCGCCTTCTCCCATGTCACTGCTTGTGTAGGCGATGTCCTAATATATCCATTCACCTCGTCTCCAGGTTGCCTTTCCAATGTTACAGAAGCAAATTAAGTAGGAGTACCTCGGCAAGCAGCAGAAACCCGGCGCTGGATTGAGGAACATGACGTACGCTGATACTAGAAGAAGAGGAGGTATCGTCACTCTCGTTTGCTTTTCCGCCATGTTCTGGTTGCTGGTATCGCAGTCCATCTGCTCCGAGAACCGCGAGGGCTCCGTGTCTGGTTGTCATATAACTTCGTCTATTGGTTCAAAGAAGTGTCATGGGTACTATTCGCCGACCACGAACGCCAATCCTCCTCCCACAACCACTGACCCGTACAAGAGGGGAGTAAATCCACCCGCACACTGACCTTCTACAAGTATGGCGTGATGGCGCGGCTTTGATGCCCTTTCACCACTATGTTTCCCTGTAGTAGTATTTGTCATCGAGTGTGAGAAAGAGTGATGTTACGGTGGGCAACTCAAGTTGGTTGACCGTTGAATCTACGTTTTATTTCTCTGTTAGGTTTTCTCGTTAAACGTCAACAGTAAAAAGAAAAATACCCCCCTTTTAACTTGTGCTCAGCACAGGATTTTCCTTTTCCGTAAAACAACTCCTTTATTCTCTTTTTCAGTATTACAATTTCTTTTAGTTAATTAACTTACAAAATTAATAAGTATTATTATCGAGTTTCATTACTGTTTGTATGTGATAATATACGACTCAACTCATTGTTTTCGTACCAATAAACTTGATCCTAATCTATTATAATATATGGTGAAAATAAGTAAGGTATTAACACGATAAAAGATGAGGCACATATGAAAATCTAATATCTAAAGATTAATTATGGATTTGAGTGACTCGTCTAAGCTTGTATAAACAAATAAAATCAATTTCTTTCATAACTTATTTCTTATTTGTATATGGTATCAGAGTTCCTCTCGCCTCAAGCAAGACTTTCTCTGGCAATTCCTCCTCTCTATTAATTGTTGTTATCGATTTCCTCCTCTACTCTCCGTTGGTTCTCGTTGTCGATCGCCAACGAGCAGGACATCTCGCTGACTTGCTGTCATCGCTGCAACAATAGCTTCCCAGTAAGAGCACGACCCACCTCTGCACCGAGTGCCTGCTTCTTCCTCAACGAAGCTCCCTCTGCCACCGAACGCTCGCCCCTGATCTGCCTTATCGCGGCCCTCTTCCCACCTCCCTCCCTGCATCGACAACCTCTTTTCTTCCATACGTTGGTGTCCTCCCCTCTCCCCCTTCGCTTCGCTGCGGCCACCAGTCATATTCCAGACAGCCTCTTGCTCTTCTCTATTCCTCATCAACAGCGAAGCACTCTTGTTCTTCCTCACTGGCGATGCCTTTCTCATAGTGGCTTATTCACTGCTACCTCATTGTGGCTGCGATCCCCTAGTCGTGGGCCGACGTCCGACCAGTTCTTCAGTGTCATCTTGTTCACTACTACCTCACTACAGCTATGATCCTCTGGATGTGTGCACCTCAGAACCATATTTTTGTTTCTTAATTTTATAAATAAAATAATATAGTTCTTTCCTAATTTATTTTTTGTAAAGGATTTGAGTATCAGACCAAAATAAAAACATCTATAAGTGATCTTCACAAATTACTTAGCTAATTGCTTTTACTTCAGTTGTTACTCTAATCGCATCATCATCTTGATTATTCTTTATCCTCCATTCAACAATAATTTTTACCCTCTTCTAACTTTCAAATCAAATAGAATTACAATTCTGATGTTTGTCTTATTAATAAAAGTTATATGCTATCTTTTAGAATCAAACATAAATATGAAATCATTACAGTCAAAAACTTCATCAACTCACTCCAATCCTACAACATCAAACTACAGTCTACCTCATAAGGTATATTTTGCTATTATTATATTATTAGGTTGTATGAAATAATAGCTTGAAGGTGTATCACGGGGTAATGGCGTTGAACATTTTGCTACCATAGTCCATGTTGCTACTCTCAGCTGTGGTTTACTAGCTAATAGAATAGTTTGTAGGGACATGCAAAATTAGTGCTGTCAAACACTCGTGAGAAGAAAAAAAAAGAAACGAAGCCTTTTAGACTTCCTACAGCATTGATTAGTCCTCTGAACTCAATCTAGAAATTTAAGTTCGCACTGCAGACTGCAAGATAAGGCCATCTGATTGTTGATCAGAAGCATTGTATGGGTTGACTTTGGTGAGACTTTGCTAGCTCGATGTCACAAAGCATATTTTCAAACGCTGTTAATTCAAATTTGTTAACTGCGATGAAATCAACAGTTAAAAGGGTCTCAACTAAATCCATATTGAAAGGAGTACTACTATGCCATATTGAAATACCAAGGATCCTTAGAAGAAGCGAAGGAGTAAAAGGCTACAAGGAAATGTCCCCCTTCCCACCCAACTGTTTTCTTCCATCTCTGATAGAAAACACAATACAAACACTAAGCATGTGAACCACATAACCCCAACTTTAACGCATAATCCTTCCTAGTATTTCATGGAAATTGCTGTACTCCTTTCCGTGGTCAACGTTTCAAATGTAAGACCAGATGTCACTCTTCACTCATGCAAGAAGCAACGAAGAAAAGTCACGACATCACATCACCCACTTCCACTTTCATGGAAACTTGACCTGCAGCGTCAATGCATAGAGTCCTTCCTAGTGTTTCATGGAAATGACACTACTCCTTTCCGGTAAACGTTCAAATTTAAGACCGGATATCACTGTCTACCCATGTAAGAAGCAACGAGGAAAAGTCACGACATCACATCACCCACTCCTTCCACTTTCATGGAAACCTCGACCTATAACTTTAACGCGTAGTCCTTCCTTCCTATATTTCCGAACCAATGTTTTGTTTATAAGCACAAGACAAAGCAGGCAGAAAACAAACCAACAACAACAGCAGCAGCAGCAGAACTGTATTAGTGGCAAAAAGAATTATCTATAGATAAGATCAGAAGACAGTCACAATGTGACTGCCAAGCTAAGGTCTAATTCTGAGTTAGAAGAGATTATATTTAGTCCCATACGACTTTTTTAACTCAATGACTGACTTTTTAAGAGTATTGAACGGATAATCCTTTAGATTTTAGAAACTACATGATGGATAGATAATGACAAGTTTACTCTTTCTTAAACTTGAGGAGTTTAAAAGATGAGAAAAATGTAAGTTTTGTTTGTTTGTTTGTTTTTCATGGCCATGACATGATTGTCTGAGACTCGTACAATCATGTCATGTCATGTTATAATGTTATACTTTCATCATGACAAATTTATAGGATTGGAAATTAGCCACTAAAGTCCAAGTCTTCCACGAAAAGGAGTGCGGATGATCTTATGGTCTCAATGGCGTATTTGGCACGCAAACACTTTTTAAGTCAAAGTCTTCGAGTGCTCGGAATTATGACTCCAATTTAAATCGTTCGAAATTTGCATCATAATAATTGGATTTTTATGGAATAATAAGTCAGCGTCCCTTTCTCCTCCCTCCAACAGCTATCGCCAACGACCTTCATGGCTCCGATAGAATGGAGGAAGAGCACTGATGTCCTGAGCGACAACTGAAATCCTTCATTTTCCACACATATTTCCATGGATGTCTCTTCATGATACAAGCAAAAAATGAAATTAAAGTTATTATACGATGTTCTCCCTTGAACTTCAAAACTATTGCATTCTCTCTCTCTCTCTCTCTCTCTCTCTCTCTCTCTCTCTCTCTCTCTCTCTCTCTCTCTCTCTCTCTCTCTCTCTCTCTCTCTCTCTCTCTCTCTCTCTCTCTCTCTCTCTCTCTCTCTCTCTCTCTCTCTCTC
Organism: Musa balbisiana; assembly: GCA_004837865.1. NCBI lineage: Eukaryota > Viridiplantae > Streptophyta > Magnoliopsida > Zingiberales > Musaceae > Musa > Musa balbisiana. Next base: position 35,320,902 of record CM017191.1, on the reverse strand, counting down.
TCTCTCTCTCTCTCTCTCTCTCTCTCTCTCTCTCTCTCTCTCTCTCTCTCTCTCTCTCTCTCTCTCTCTCTCTCTCTCTCTCTCTCTCTCTCTCTCTCTCTCTCTCTCTCTCTCTCTCTCTCTCTCTCTCTCTCTCTCTCTCTCTCTCTCTCTCTCTCTCTCTCTCTCTCTCTCTCTCTCTCTCTCTCTCTCTCTCTCTCTCTCTCTCTCTCTCTCTCTCTCTCTCTCTCTCTCTCTCTCTCTCTCTCTCTCTCTCTCTCTCTCTCTCTCTCTCTCTCTCTCTCTCTCTCTCTCTCTCTCTCTCTCTCTCTCTCTCTCTCTCTCTCTCTCTCTCTCTCTCTCTCTCTCTCTCTCTCTCTCTCTCTCTTCATTTTCCACACATATTCCATGATGTCTCTTCATGATACAAGCAAAAATGAACTTACAGTTATTATACGATGTTCTCCCTTGAACTTCAAAACTATGGCATTCCAAAGAAAATCTCCCATTTGAAGAATAATTTCTGATTGAGGAGTCTGCCAGAAAACATCAGCAACAACTAATTGATCATCCCATTTGATGTTGCATCCCGATGGAATCTCCTTCTTCTTGAAATAATCTTCTGTGGGGCACGGCGGACTGCGCGTTTAGGCCGAACATTACTACTATCTTACATGTGGCTAATAGGATGTATGAACTTGCAGACGACTAAACTATGAAAACTTTCTATAAGAAAATTGGTGCAGTCGATCACTCCCCTGGAAGAAGTCTTTGAAATGTTGCACACGATTCTTCCGATAAGGATAGAGCCAGCCCTATATATATATCCACATTCATCGTCGCGTTGCGAACAGTGGGCAACCGTGGGCACCTTGCACCAGGTGTTTCCATCATCCACCATCTCGTTCAGCTCCTACAACTCCTCCTCCTCCTCCTTCGACTTAGACTTCACCACCTGATATAACCTTCTGTGTATTTACTGTCTCCTGCAGGTTGGTTGCCTCTCCAAACCTATACAAGCAAAAGCGTACGAGCGAGGAGCATGGCGTCTTATGATAATCGAAGAAGAAGAAGAAGAAGAAGAAGAGGACTTGCCGTTCTCGCTTTCGTTGCCTCCATGTTCTGGTTGCTGGCATCGCAGTCCATTTGCGACGGCCGAGTGTTGAACTACTCGATTGATCCGAGCTTGTGGTTGGTGCTTCTTCAACGAGGCTCTGTTCCACCGTCTGGGCCATCGGGTTGCAGTACGCCTGGTGGTATGAAGATTTGTAGTCCTTCCCTGGGGGTCAGCAATCCTAAACCTCATCCACCGGCCACGGTTGCAGTATCAACTCCGCCTTAACCAAGTATGACATGACAGCCGGCCTCTCAAGTCCTTCCGCCACCACCACCACTACTTCTCTCTCTCTCTCTCTCTCTCTCTCTCTCTCTCTCTCTCTCTCTCTCTCTCTCTCTCTTTGTCTTCCATGCTCTATCATGTGTCTATGACATGTACGACATAATTAAAATAAATTGGATTATTGTGTTATCATCGTATTTGGTGCTTCTACATATCTATACTCCAACTCCAAACCCAATCTGAAGTCAGATTTGCTTCAGTAATTTTCAACACATAGTACTGCGCGTTCCACATTCCACGGTCAACATCGACGCCATAATAGAGCATTGCAAGGTCAAAAACCTAATCGCAACATGCATGGAGAAGTCCATGTACTTCACCCAGCTACCTCTATTCCCTCAGCAGCGTATGTACATATACAAAGTCCAACAGTGTAATACTTCAAATTTTTCATTGAGGACTTTGTTTTAAACACAATAATTGCAGTGACTAAAGTGCAAAAAAGGATAAAAAGGAAAAGAAGAAGAAGAAGAAGAAAGAAAGGGGAGAGGGGGATCTGCAGTGACCGTAGAAGAAAGAGAGATGAAGAAAAGGAGGAGAAAAATAAGAAGAGAGAGAGAGAGAGAGAGGAGATAGCTGCTGCTGCACGAGAGAAAGAAACAAAGGGAAATAGAAAATAATAAGAGGAATATTACGGAGGATTCGTTTGGATACGAAATTGATTCACGTTAAGTTCAAAAAAATTATACGAGAATGGTTTTAAATTCTCTTAAAACAAAAGATAAACACGGATGGACAGTTTATTGTTTCCTATTACTAACAATTGAATCGAAGAAGTCAATGAAACTATGCGTTGACTTGGAAAGTCAGAAGTCTTCGCCTGCAATTAAGACCCTCACTTTCTATCGTCCCATTTACAGTTGTGTGTTGGAATTTCGAGTTTTCGAATGTGATGGAATTCGTAAAGCCAGCGTTTCAAAGACGACTATATTTATCCACATATGTACATCATCACGCTGCGAGCGGGCAAGCGTGGAAGCCTTGCGGGTTTTTCTTCATCACCATCTCCCTCTCCTACCGCTCCTCCTCTTTCCCTCCTCTTTCCTTTGTCCTAGACTTCATGACCTACTATAATCTTCTATATGTTCACTCTCTCCTGCAGGTTGTCTCTCTGAAATCATAAAAGCGAAAGAGAAGAAGTGCGGAAGCAAGCAGCGAACGCTGGTTCGAGGAGCACGCACGCATGGGGTGGTATCCTAATGGTAGAAGAAGAGGTCTGGTGACTCTCCTTTGCTTCGCCTCCATGTTGTGGTTGCTGGCATCACACTCCATCTACGAGGGGCGATTTCGGAACAACGTGATCTCTGGTTGCACTGTTGGGTCTGCTGGCTTAAAGACTTGCTCTCCTTCGACGCCGGACCGTGGCATGAATCCTCCTCGGGTAAGCACCGCCGCCTACAGGGTCGTAATACAGCCACCTGCACCTTAACCTCGGCCTCCCACCTTTTAAGAAATAAACATAGAGATGTGTAATTATTGTACTCGAGCAAAATCCTGTCCTTGAATCAATGTTGGGATTACTATCTCAAGATTTATCGGATGCCGTATAGAGAGAGTAGTCATTATCATGCTGTATTATTAGCGGGGAGGTCTATCATGGATCCACGGCGTTGAACAAATGACAATCAAATCGGTCCGAATTTGCTCATTTGAAGAATATTTATTTCTTTCTTTCTCATTTTCATACTCTTATTCTATTTCTATATTCCTTCTAAATCAAGAAACATAAAATTATTACACAATAACAGGAAATGAATAAACCCATAGGTCAACACTTTGCTATACATTTTTGTTTCGAAGAAATATTAGATCAGATAGAGTCAACGGATGAAGCATGTTCATCCACAATTCAATTCATAAAAAAGAAAAAGCATTGGCATCCCTCCCACAACTCATATCTTTGCGAATTCTTCTCATTTAATAAATATTTAAAATGTTACTAATTGGTGGAATATAAAACAATTATTATTATTATTATTGAATTGTAGTCAAGAGAAAAATGTTCTGAAAATCTGAAAAAATTCATAGAATTAGAAGAACCATACGTATGAGTCATTTAAGACAGTGTTTGAGGATTTGCAGAAGGATATTTTTCCATTGGAAAATTTTGCCTAGTCAAAGAAGCCCGATAGGAAACAAAAGTCTTCTAAATGTTTTTGACCTGCAACATGTAATAAATTATAATATATTTTTTCCGTCTTACTAAGTCATCAAAGCAACATGTATAATCTTGTATTATACACTTGCACTGTATAGAAACTTATCTCGAGTTTATAAAACATGGATTGATCTTGATGATGGAAACTAAACCAAAAACTTTGATATCGAATAAGATATAATCTAGATAGTACTTTTTTTTTATAATAGAAGAACAAGGAAAGAGGAATAGAAAGATAGTAATAAAAAATAATAAAAACTAAAATAATAACTATTAGATTCACTCTCGTTTCAATGTGTGAACTATGAAGATGATAAAATCTATTTGAAAAATAACTATGGTCTCGCACCACACATAAGTAATTATCAGGAAAATAATTATAGTCTCGTACCACTTATAGTTATTGAGAAAATAATTATTAACCATATCACTCACACAATGTTGCTCACAATGTGAGTAACAGTGAGTTTTTTTCTTGATAATAAAGGAACAAATAGAGAGAAATAAAACAACCCTTGTGTGAGGGAGGCGACCAACCCTCATGTGAGAGCTATAGATGGAGGGGGTCGACGGTTGAGGCTTTACGCGGGGTGGGGGGGGGTGGTGGAGAGACGAGTCCTCATGTGAGGGATATGGGTAACGATGAGCCGTCACACGAGCGTTGGTGCAGTGGTAAGATCATGAAGGGTAGAAAGTAGGCGAGGCTATGCAATGGAGGGGGCGGTCAACGGGTAGAGGGTGAGCTCATCGTTATGTCTTCCGAGCTTATTGTTAGGCATCTATTAAATAGATAGACATCACATGCAATGGTTTTACCCCAAAACTTTGTCATCTTCTTTGTAGCGTGCTTCTAACCATGTTGGGGATGATTTGATTCTTTCTCTCTGTCGTACCATTTTATTGAGAGGAATAGGGTATCATCAATAGTCTTTGAATGTTATATGCTTCATAAAAGCTTTCAAACTCCTTTGATGTGAGTTCTCCTCCATGATCCAATTATAGGACTTTGATGGTATAGTTACTTTGGTCCTTCACTTATGCTTCGAACTTCTTCAAATTCCTTTGACGTGAATTCTCCTCCACAATCTAATCAGAAGATTATGATAGTATAGCTACTTTAGTTTTTTACTTGTGCTTTGAATTTCTTAAATGATCCAAAAGGCTTGATTTCTCTTTTTATGAAATAAGCCTATGTTTTCCTACTAAAATCATTAAGAATATTAGAAAATAACGATGGTCACTATAAAAAGTTGGAGATATTGGTCTACATATATCGACATGGATCTGCTGTGGGGTACTTCTTCCACCTAATAATAATTTGAGTGTACCAAAGTTGAGATTTTTTAGCCTTAAGTGCCATATCCAAGAGATTTTTTAAGTTAGCATCAAGCATTTGTCATTCAAGCCTTAATTCTTGTTCATTTGGACTTTGAGCAATTATCTTTGTAGTTCGATTTCTTAGTGTAAGAGATCTATTTTCCAAGTGTACATTATATCCTTTCTTCGAAAGTTATCTCAAACTTAAGATGTTTGTCTTCATGTTGCGCACATTATAGATATTAGAAACAAAATAATTTTTAGTTGGTGGTGATGTGAATGCTTGTATTTTCATAGTTGTTGTTAGTGAGACGGGGGGATAGAGAATGCATGTTAGTCATCTTAGGTAATTTGACTATACTATTATTTTGTTAGAAATGTGGTGGATTTACGAAAAAATTCTAACTTTATTGTTCAAATGTTCAAACTTACCTTTACAATGACATTCTCTTATCTATTTATAGGAGATGAGATTACAAAATCACATTCATAAAAGATTAAAAAAACAAAGATTCTCTATAACTTTCTAGATAATATATATTTTTTATAAGATATTTTGATAACTAGACATAGTAACTTTTGAGATATTAGAATATTTTCCAAGAGAATTTTACCTTCTTCCAAAATATCCAAGATATTTTTTATCTTTTCAAAACATCTATGTCCTTTTCAATATGTCTAAAATCTTTAGTCATTTAAGATGATTAAGTAAAATCATCTTTGACTAAATTAAATATAATTTAAATAAAAGAAGTGCAGCCAACATTTAAGGCCCGAAGGGAACAAAATAGTCGAGTATAGACTCGCAAACATTTAAGAGTACTCGGAAGTATGATTCCACCAAGAATATCAAAACTCCTCTTGTGTATGTGAAGCGAGAATGGCATCCTGCTTGCGTGTTGGAGGCAGCTATCACCGACAAACCTCGGATTCACAGTATCACGGAAGAGAACTAACTGATGTCGACAGCGTCACCTCCTTGGTCTTATTATTCCATGTGATCTGAGTACAGATTCGGCGAACGACTACTCAGAGTTACTTCGGTAATAATATATTACAGTTCACTTCATCACCGAGTGCTTTCCACATTCTACGTTCCACATTGGCGGGCATAATGGAGCACGGCCATTCCAGTATTCTTCTCCCTCGCTGTCTGCCGGACCGGATGCAGCTGCAGGTGTCGCCGCCACTAGCAGTCAGCCGCTGTCGTTTGGATCTCGCTGCACCGCACATGGTCGCAGTGTAGAACCTTGCCCGGGGGGGGGGTACTATTGACAGCGCAACGTCCCATTGCAGCATATCTCCTTCTGGTATAAACCAGTGCAACACCAGGGGGGCAGTGAGAAGTCCACCTAAGCCAACACCACCCTGCAAACCCGCATCTCAAGTCAAGACCCGTAGCAGGCGACGCCACCGCTGTCACCATGTAGTATCTTAATTTCTTGGAGCTTGTTTCTCCTAGCCCATTTTCAATATTCGTGCTTTGAGCCCAAGGAGGAGGATGTGTTGTAAGATACATCATCTACAAATATTGGATCCTCCTACTCCGTTCGTCTTTAATATTTGCGAGGAAGAGAGAGTGTTGTAAGATACATAATTTACCATTTATAATGGGGCGACGACGCAATTGACGTACTTTCGACTGTAAAAAGTATAAATTATTTATAATAAGGCTGTGTCATCAGCTGGATGGGTTTGGTATAATTCTATTTGCAGTTGTGATTTATGCGTTAGGCAGAAGAGTGCGAATGGGCTTGCAAACAGGCAAACCTCACTTTTCCTGCCTCTTTTTTTCCACGCTATATCTATCCCGCACCTGTCTCTGGAGTCTTCGTCACAGAGTGGCTCTTTGGGACGGTAAGCCAGCGTCACTTTCTCATCGCCTTCTCCCTTGTCACTGCTTGTGTAGGCGATGTCCTAATATATCCATTCATCACGTCTCCAGGTTGCCTTTCCAATGTTACAGAAGCAAATTAAGCAGGAGTACTTCGGCGCTGGTTTGAGTACCATGAGGTACGCTGATGGTAGAAGAAGAGGAGGTCTCGTCACCCTCGTTTGCTTTTCCGCCATGTTCTGGATGCTGGTATCGCCGTCCATCTGCTCCGAGCAACTCCAGGGCACCTTGTCTGGGGTGTCCGGTTGTGTTATTTTTTCGTCTGGTGGTTCAAAGAATTGTCTTGGGAACTCGTCGCCGACCAAGGACGCCAATCCTCCTCCCACAAGCACTGACCCGTACAAGAAGGGAGTAAATCCACCCGTACACTGACCTTCTACAAGTATGGCGTGATGGCGCGGCTTTGAAGCCCTTTCACCACTATGTTTCCCTGTAGTAGTATTTGTCATCGAGTGTGAGAAAGAGTGATGTTACGGTGGGCAACTTAAGTTGGTTGACCGTTGAATCTATGTTTTATTTCTCTGTTAGATTTTCTCGTTAAACGTCAACAATAAAAAATATCGGATTTATTCAATAATAACTATTTATATTAGTCAATAAAATAAAATAAAATAAAATATCGGATTTATTCAATAAAAAATGTCGGATTTTCTCGTGAATCTCCCTACGGTGCACCATCCAACTGCGTGATAACTCCTGGTGTAAAGGTTTGCAACCCCGAGGATCCTTTGCAGAACCCACGCAAGCCAAGACCGCCCCACACACCTGCATCCTCTTAGGCCGGAGCCAAGATCCATAGCAGCCACCATTGTTACCATGTGGTGCCTATATTTCCACGTATCCCACCTTCAATATTCCTGCTTTGAGTAGAGGAAGAGGGAGTGTTAACGCAAGGGTTTGGTTGTATGTCTCTCATCATTTAACATCTAAATTTCTATGTATTTTCTTTCTTCTTTTCTGACTTTTAATGTCTCTAATTTTGGTGCTTCAAGTGCGAAGAACCAGAGCTATTTCCAGGTCTTCAGGGAAATTAGGGTTTTGTCTATATAGTTATAACCAAGATGAATATAGTTTATCTTGCAGAAGGAGTAGATTAATCAGTATCATACGATGTTCGTTCTTGAGCGTGACATGTTCCTATAGTCTTCAGGGATGCTCTCAATATAAGTGACACAGAATAGTTATTGATGCCATACATATTATCAGCGTGGAGATCTACCGAGGATTCACGGCGTTGAATATATTGCTCATTTAGTCTATTTAATACTCGCCATGGTGGTTTATGAGTTATATAAGATAGTGTTTAAGGATTTGCAGAAGGATTTGTTTTCCACTAGAAAAGTTTGTGCAGTCAATGATCTTCCTGGAAAATAATATTTTTTTCTTCCCCTCTTGGTCAGTCATCAGATCTCCGTAGATCATCAGGTTGCTATTGCTCCAGCCGCGCAGGGAGAAGAGATTAGATTGCAGTCACTTAATTCCTTGGTAAGCGTCCACACTCCACGGTCCATATTGACAGCAAGCAATGGCCAACCTGTCATTCTCTCCCCATGCAATAAGTAATGTCACGTCGTCACATCAGCCATTTAGACTTTCATGGCGACCGGGACGTTTACGATTAATCAGCTATAATTTGTATTCCTTCTTTGTGTTTCCTCACCAATGTGTGTTTATAAGCATAAGAGGAAGAGCCAAATGAACAAACAACAGCAGCGGAACAACTCTCTACACAGAGACACACATGGGGCATCATCAAAGATCTCTCTTCGTTGCAATCTGCGTTCTCTGCATGCTGGTCTCACCACCCGCCACGGTGCAGTCGGTGTCGCGCGGTGCTCCTCGTTCACTTATAGTTAATGGTACTGTAGTGGTCTCAAGTCCAAGATATCCCGTTCGAGTTTCGGCAAGTTGCACCATAGTTGGTGGTGTGAGGGTATGTAATCCTCCTACTCGTAATCCCCCAGTCCCGGGAAACCCACCGTCCCGTGAGCCGTAAGCCAAGATAGTATCAAGTCTACGATTGAGTAGTTTATGCCTCCAACTAAATGTTTCCTTTTGTAAGCCTTCGATAGCATCTACTCATTCGGCTGGTATCCCTTCAAAGCCAAAGCTTCCAAAATGAGTGCAGTGACAGGGAGCAAGACAAATAACAGAAGTTACATTTATGTGCGACAGCAGTAATATAGCAATACGATTGTTAATTATTTTACGTTATTTGCCCATACAATCTGTTATGATGTACTGTTGAATACAAAAGAGAAAATTTTATTCATATAAAGCCAGCCATGAACAACGGAGTATTGGTGTTGGATATGAAGCAGTGTGTCAGTCGGCAATAGCAGTGTCGATGCCCACTGTCCAGATATGAGCATCCACAACTGTACATCATTTCCAGTATTCAGAAATGTGGGCTGATGCCTCTTCAAAGGCTTCTTCTCCTTTGTGATCACCAGTCTCCCAGGTGATGACATAGTACGTCCCAAGTCTCCAAGGATGCTCGCATATATTGCTATTATTATACTGCGTCGTCGATGACAGGGTATAAAATAGTTACCATTAGGCTGCATTATGTAATATAGCTTGAAGGTGTTTCACGGGGTAACGGCGTTGAACATTCTGCTGCCATGATCCATATGCTACTCTCAGCTGTGGTTTACTAGCTAATACAATAGTTTGTCGGGACTTGGAAAATTAGTGATGTCAAACACGCGTAAGGAGGAAAAAAGATCTTTGATACGGTCTTACTGTATAGGAAAACCTATAGGAATGTGGCATTATACTGTCCCCGATTTTTGGTTGGGTTGAAGGTGCTACAAATTAATGGTATTAGAGCATTTGTTACAGATATAATGAGAAGTATGAGTTTTAAAAATATTTTTAAATCTTTTAATAATTTAAGTTTTTATGATATTGAATGTAGCACAAAAAGATTTGTATTGGAGGATCAATCTTAGAGATAAATAATATCTTGAGTTTTTATATGTTTAAAAAAAATAAAATCATATGTGATATTATGATATAATTAATGTTAAGAATTTATATTAATCTTAATTGTCTTTGGATCAAATTCATGAAGTTTAGAAGACAACTTTTATTTGGAGAAGATTGTATTACTCCAAATTTTTCCAAGGGTTTGGATGTAAAAATAAAAATTATATTGATTAAATTATAAAAAGGTAAAAGTTTTCACTCCACCACCACCTCTTAGTCGATTCTCACAAGTAAAAGAGTGTGGGAGCGTTGAGGGAGAAAAGGACAGAGAAAACAAAGAAAGAAAAAAAGAATTCGTGCAGAGGAGAAAGAAAAGAAAAGAAGAGAGGGAGATTAAGAAGGAAAGAGAAAGAGAGGGAGGATCCTGTGTAAGGAAAGAAGACAAAAGAAGAAGAAAAGAGATGAAGAAAAGGACAAGGAGGAGAAAACAGATGAAGAAGAGGGGAAAAGAGTGAAGGGACGGAGAAAGAAAGAACATAAAAGGAGAGAAGGAAAAGAAGAAGAAGAAAGAAGAGGAGAGAAGAAAGGGGAGAATGATCTGCCATGGAGGAAAGAAAGAAGAAGCAAATGAGTCAAAAAATAATAATAATAATAATAAAGAGAAAAAGTATTGAGGCTCATTTTGATATCAGATGAATTCAGATCAAGTTTAAGAAAATTATATTATATATAATTTTAAAATCTCTTATATCATTATCAAATATATTTATGTATTTAATTATAGATTGGTTAACTCTAATGTTATTAGTTAATAAAAAATTTATGTTGTGAAAAAATAAAAGAATAAAAATAATTATTTTGAAAAAAAACATAGGAAAGAATGGAATATGTTGTATCTAGGATATATGATTAGGATAAGTATCCGACAAAAACTCAAATAATCTATTTTTTAAAGTATTAATATAAATGTTTGAAATTGTAAATGCTTACAATTTACATGAATTACAAGTCATTTTATTATTAAAAATAGAAAAAAAAAGATTATATAATTTTTTTGAAGCAAAAAAACATATAGTGATTTGACCAATTACATGTTGAGGATTCGGAAAAATATATAATCTGAATAATTATTTAAGTGTTATAAGGATTTTATTGATTTATGCTATCTGATTCATATGAAAATATCTTCTTGCATCATATTGGAAAAGATAAAAAATATGTGAATATTATTAGGTCTAAATGATATATGATTACATCAATTTTGAAAATATATACAAAAAGGATTTGTGTAAACTCTAAGTTATGTAAGAAAATAATTGATATTATTTTTTGTGATATGAAAATTGTCTAGTTAATATGGCTATAATTTGAATTTTACCAATGATATTTATATATTAGCTATATGTTTCAAAAATTAGTTTCTTCTAGTGCTTAACATAGGGAGATATATATATTAGCTATATATTAGCTATATGCATCAAAAATTAAGAGGTTAAAATATGATTTAAGAGGTTAAATATGATTTTGGATTTTGTCACGAGAATATAATATGATTCTAGCCATCGATACTACTATGACTTTTATTCTAACAAGTACACCTTGTCCATATTTATGTTTATAAATACTTAGTTATATTTATATACGGTAGTCTTTACACTATAATATTTTACGTTCTAATGTGTGACATTAGCTATGTTTATGTTTCTATTATGAAAATATATATATATTAAATATATAAATATATCATAATTCAAAAAGTATCATAAGCATTTTATGTGATTTAAAATGCATGTATGTTATTTTGAAAAATATTCATGTATTTTATATTAACAATTCATACATTTTTTTTATAGAAAAAGTATGTGATATAGATGCATATTTTGAAAACATCTGTTGAATGCATAAATAATTCATGTATTTATAAAAATATTTATTTATGATAAGTTTTAACTAGCATGTGAATAATGATGCTTACTGAGTACCACAAAAGCATGGTGGATCGATTATCGATTGAATTATGTAAGTTTTAATTGATTATATTTTATATTTTCAGAATTGTATAGCAGAAGTATGGTGGATCAATTATTAATGGAATTATATAATTAATTTATTGGATATGTTATTAAATTCCTATGAATAGATTGAATATGAACTGAACTATGTAATAATTATTATATCAAAATTATTTGTTCTGGTTTGTGTTCTTATAAGAAAATCTACAGGAATACTATGTTGTACCATTCTTGACTTTCCGCTGAGCTGGGTTTTCTATAAACGTTTCCGACGTGCAACGAGGTAATGTGTATGGAGTGACTCTGATCTGCATGGAAATTATTTCTTTCTCCTCTCGTCTCGTCTTGGCGGGCCATCAGATCTCCGTTCATCATCAGATTGCTAGTGGTCACGGCGTAGCAGCCTTACAGGTTTGCCAATGTGATGATGTCCTTCTCCTACACTTCTTCCTTCTGATGTAACTCCGCTACTGAGGAGATCCTTCCTGAATCACCGGGACACTGTCACCTCATTGGCATTAATCGGACTGTCCACCACTCGATACGATCATCGTCTCCTCCAGCTTGCCGTGAAAGAGAAGGAGTGCTGCATAGAGCCGCAGTAGCCATAGGTTATTATAGTATAGAAGAAGAGGTCAGAGTCTGGTTTCGGACGCCTGCATGCGTGTTTTTAGTTGTTGGAGTCCATATCCATGTCTGACGGACGAGGACAACGCACCATCGATCCATATGGCTCGAAGACTGTGTCAAGATATATATATATATAACACTCAACCACATACGTTTAAATTGCAGTACTCTTTTACTTGGTAAATCTTCAAATGTAAGACCAGATATCATTCTCTACTCATGCAAGTAGCAAAGAGAAAAAGTCACGACATCACATCACCCACTTCGACTTTCATGAAATGCAGCTTTAATGCGTAGTCCTTGCTAGTATTTCCCAACCAAATGTGTGTTTATAAGCACAAGAGGAGGCGCCAAACAAACAAACAACAGCGGCAGCGGCAGCAGCAGCAGAACTGTGGCCCTAGTTTGAGGAGCGTACACAGAGACATACATGGGGTATCATCAGAGAGCTCTCTTCGCTGCAATCTCCCTTCTCTGCATGCTGGTCACACGACCCGCCACCGTGCAGTCGGTGTCGCCCGGTGCTCCTCGTTCACTTGTAGTTCATGGTGGAAAGGTCTCTAGGTCACTATATGCTTCGGCCGTTTGCACCATAATTAATGGTGTTAAGGTATGTAATCCTCCTACATTTGAGCAGGGAAGCCCCCAGTCCCGGCAAACCCACTCTCCCGTGAGCCGCAAGCCATGACAGTGTTAAGAGTAGGAATGAGTAGATAATGTCTCCAACTATATGTTTCCTTTCGTAATCCTCTGTTAGCTTCTACTCGTTCGGCTGGTATCCCTTCGAAGCCAAAGTTTCCATACATTACTCAAAATGAATGTAGCCACAGGTAGCAAGAGAAATTACATTTATTTTATGGTATTTGTCCATACAAGCTGTTATGATGTACTGTTGAATATAAAAGAGAGAGTTTTATTTCATATAAATCCACGACCAACAGAGTACGACTTGGCATATAAATCGGAAGGCTTCTTCTCCTTTTCACCCTGAGAGATATTTCATGATTGGTTTTCTTTTTGGTTTGTTTGGTGTTGTAATTCCTCTCCATCCTCATGATTCTCTTCATTTACCTGATTTCACTCAGAGTTTTCACTGTTAGTTTCTCCTTACAGACATGTGCTTCCTGGTCAGGCATATGAAATTAATGTTTGTGATCACCAGTCCGCCAGGGGATGCCATATATACATAGTCTCCAAGGATGCTCTCATTACGAAAAGTACACACTAATATTATTAGACTGCGTCGTCGATGACAGGGTATAAAATAGTTACTATTAGGCTATATTATATAATAGCTTGAAGGTGTATCACGGGGTAATGGCGTTGAACATTTTGCTACCATAGTCCATATTGCTACTCTCAGCTGTGGTTTACTAGCTAATAGAATAGTTTGTAGGGACATGCAAAATTAGTGCTGTCAAACACGCGTGAGAAGGAAAAAAAGAAACGAAGCCTTTTAGACTTCCTGCAGTATTGATTAGTCCTCTGAACTCAATCTAGAAAATTAAGTTAGTACTGCAGACTGCAAGATGAGGCCATCTGATTGTTGATCAGAAGCATTGTATGGGTTGACTTTGGTGAGACTTTGCTAGCTCGATATCACAAAGCATATTTTCAAACGCTGTTAATTCAAATTTGTTAACTGCGATGAAATCAACAGTGAAAAGGGTCTCAACTAAATCCACGCTCGGAATAGTATGCCATCTTGAAATACGAAGGATCCTTAGAAGAAGCGAAGGAGTAAAAAGCTACACGGAATGTACGCCTTCCAACCCAAATGTTTTCTTCCCTCTCTAATAGAAAACACAATACAACACTAAGCGCGTGAACCACATAACCCCAACTTTAATGCATAATCCTTCCTAGTATTTCATGGAAATTGTAGTACTCCTTTCCGGGGTAAACGTTCAAATGTAAGACCAGGCATCACTCTTCACTCATGCAAGAAGCAACGAAGAAAAGTCACGGCATCACATCACCCACTTTCACTTTCATGGAAACTTGACCTGCAGCGTCAATGCATATAGTCCTTCCTAGTATTTCATGGAAATTACAGTACTCCTTTCCGGTAAACGTTCAAATTTAAGACTCGATATCATTGGCTACCCATGTAAGAAGTAACGAGGAAAAGTCACGACATCACATCACCCAGTTTCACATTCATGGAGACTTGGACCTGCAGCTTTAATGCGTAGTCCTTGCTAGTATTTCATGGAAATTGCAGTACTGCTTTTCTTGGCAAACGTTCAAATGTAAGACCAGATATCATCGTCCATTCATGCAAGAAGCAACGAGGAAAAGGCACGACATCACATCACCCAGTTCCACTTTCATGGAAACCTGGACCTATAACTTTAATGCGTAGTCCTTGCGAGTATTTCCCAACCATTGTGTGTTTATAAGCATAAGAGGAGGCGCCAAACAAACCAGCAACAACAGCAGCAAGCAGAACTGTATTGGTGAGGACAGATTGTATTTAATCCCATATGACTTTTTAACTCACTGGCTTTTTAGAGTATTGTACCGATAATCCTTCGGATTTTAGAAACTACACGATGGATAATGACAAGTTTACTCTTTCGTAAACTTAAGGAGTTTAAAAGATGAGAAAAATATTACGTAAATAATGTTTTTTTTGTTTTGTTTTTCATGGCTATGACATGATCGTACTTATAACGATGAGACTGCTTTCTTTCATTATAACGAATTTATAGGATTGGAAATTAGCCAATAAAGTCCAAGTCTTCCACGATGATCTAATGGTTTCAATGGCGTATTTGGCACGCAAACACTTTTTAAGTCAAAGTCTTTGAGTGCTCGGATTTATGACGCCAATTTAAATCGTTTGAAATTTGCATCATAATAATTAGATTAATAAGTCAGCATCCCTTTCTCCTCCCTCCAACAGCTATCGCCAACGACCTTCATGGCTCCGATAGAATGGAGGAAGAGCACTGATGTCCTGAGCGACAACTGAAATCCTTCATTTTCCACACATATTTCCATGATGTCTCTTCACGATACAAGCAAAAAATGAAATTAAAGTTATTATATGATGTTCTCCCTTGAACTTCAAAACTATTGCATTCCAAGAAAAATCTCCCATTTGAAGAATAATTTCTGATTGAGGAGTCTGCCAGAAAACATCAGCAACAACTAATCGATCATCCCATTTGATGTTGCATCCCGATGGAATCTCCTTCTTCTTGAAATAATCTTCTGTGGGGCACGGCGGACTGCGCGTTTAGGCCGAACATTACTACTATCTTATATGTGGCTAATAGGATGTATGAACTTGCAGACTACTAAACTATGAAAACTTTCTATAAGAAAATTGGTGCAGTCGATCACTCCCCTGGAAGAAGTCTTTGAAATGTTGCACACGATTCTTCCGATAAGGATAGAGCCAGCCCTATATATATATCCACATTCGTCGTCGCGTTGCGAACAGTGGGCAACCGTGGGCACCTTGCACCAGGTGTTTCCATCATCCACCATCTCGTTCAGCTCCTACAACTCCTCCTCCTCCTTCGACTTAGACTTCACCACCTGATATAACCTTCTGTGTATTTACTGTCTCCTGCAGGTTGGTTGCCTCTCCAAACCTATACAAGCAAAAGCGTACGAGCGAGGAGCATGGCGTCTTATGATAATCGAAGAAAAAGAAGAAGAGGACTTTCCGTTCTCGCTTTCGTTGCCTCCATGTTCTGGTTGCTGGCATCGCAGTCCATTTGCGACGGCCGAGTGTTGAACTACTCAATTGATCCGAGCTTGTGGTTGCTGCGTGTTCCCAGAGGATCGGTTTGCAGTACGCCTGGTGGTATAAAGAGATGTAATCCTCCCGTGAGGGTCAGGGACTCTAAACCTCAATCCCCGGTCACGGTTGCAGTATCAACTCCGCCTTAACCAAGTATGACATGACGGCCGGCCTTTCAAGTCCTTCCGCCATCACCACCACTACTTCTCTCTCTCTCTTCCCATGAACTTTCATGTGTCTATGACATGTACGACATAATTAAAATAAATTGGTTTATTGTGTTATCATCGTATTCTGGTGCTTCTACGTATCTATACTCCCAACTCCAAACCCAATCTTAAGTTACAGTTGCGGAAAAGCTGGAGTTGCAGTATTTTTCAACACATAGTACTGGGCGTTCCACATTCCACGGTCAACATCGACGCCATAATAGAGCATTGCAAGGTCAAAAACCTAATGGCAACATGCATGGAGAAGTCCATGTACTTCATGTATTCCCTCAGCAGCGCAGCGCATGTACATATACAAAGGCCAACTTCAAATTTTTCATTCAGGACTTAGTTTTAAATACAATAATTGCAGTGACTAAAATGCAAAAAGGATAAAAAAACAATGATTTTCTTCCCAGCTCTCACGAGGCTGCCTGTGTGGGAGCGTGTGGGAGAGAAAGGAAAACAAAGAGGAGAATGGGAGGAGGAAAGAGAAGAGGGAAAGGTGGAAGAAGAAACGGTTGAGAGGGGAAAGAGGATGTAGGTCTCGGCTGTGTGAATTAGAGAAGAAGTAAAATGAGAAGAAAAGAGGGAGAAAGAAAGAAGAAGAAGAAGAAGAAGAAGAGGGGGAGAAGGGAATGAAGAAGAGGAAAGAAAGGGGAGAGTGGGATCTGCAGTGATCGTAGAAGAAAGAGAGATGAAGAAAAGGAGGAGAAAATGAGAAGAAGAGAGAGAGAGAGAGAGAGAGAGAGAGAGAGAGAGAGAGAGAGAGAGAGAGAGAGAGAGAGAGAGAAAGAAAGAAAAAAAGGGAAATAGAAAATAATAAGAGGAATATTACGGAGGATTCGTTTGGATACCAAATGGATTCACGTTAAGTTCAAAAAATATATTAGAATGGCTTTAAATTTTCTTATATTTTCATTAAATAGATTTGTATATTGAGGTATAGATTGGATAATCTTGGTATTATCAATTATTAATGTATTTATGTTGTGAAGGAAAATTTAATTATTTTGGAAAAAATAAGGAAAGAAAAGAAAAGATAAAGACGATATTTGTATCGATGATATGCAATCGGGATAGCTTATCCGATAACTTCATATAGTTTATTTTTCAAAGTATTAATCATGTGTTTGATGTTTATAAATTTATTATGTTATACGTATTTATTGAATTATGTTATCTGATTTATATAAACAGTATTTATTTACCATTCATTTCAAATAATATGATTGCATCAGTTTTGAAAAAAAAAATGTAAAAAAAAATTTGTTTAAAAATCTTAGTTTTGTAAAAAAATAATGAGTATAGCTATGATTTGGATTCTATCAATAAGGGTTAAAATTTATATTTATTCAGAAACTATTTTTATTTTAACTCTAACACAATGAGATATGTATGTATTACCTATAGGGATTAAACATAGTTGTATATCTTATCACGGTGATATAACGTAGTTATAACTATCAATACTACCGTGACTTCTGTTGTGACAGACACACTTTAGCGATAGTTATATTTATGGTCTCTTGACTATAGTTATGTGTACCATAATATTTTATGCTCTGACATATGATATTAGTTATATTTATATTTTTATTATGAAAATATATTTAAATGCATTGTGTTTTGAAAAGTATTATTAGCAAATCATGATTTGATATACAAATATCTCCCGCTTCCATTTTCATGGAAATCTGGACCTGCAGCTTTAATGCAAAGTCCTTCCTAGCATTTCATGGAAATTGCAGCACTCCTTTTCTTGGTAAACGTTCAAATGTAAGACCAGATATCATTGTCTGCCCATGCAAGAAGCAACGAGGAAAAGTCACGACATCACATCACCCACTTCTTCCACTTTCATGGAAACCGGGACCTGCAGCTTTAACGCGTATTCCTTCCTAATCTTTCTGTTTATAAGCACAAGAGGAAGAGCCAAACAAACAAGCAGCAGCAGCAGCAGCAGCAGAACTCTGGCCCTTGTTTGAGAAGCGTACACAAAGGCACACATGGGGTATCATCAAAGAACACTCTTCGCTGTCTTCTCCCTTCTCTGCATGCTGATCTCACGACCCGCCACTGTGCAGTCGGTGTCGCGCGGTGCTCCTCGTTCACTTATAGTTAATGGTGTAGAGGTCATTCATCCAGATCCTTCCCCTTCCCAATGCACCATAGTTAATGGTAAAAAGGTATGTGATCCTCCGATTCCTGGGCGCGAAAGCCGCCGAATCCCGGCAAACCCACGCTCCCGTGAGCCGTAAGCCAAGACATTCTTAAGAGTAGCAACGAGTAGATTATGTCTCCAACTATATCTTCCCTTTTGTAATCAATCCTCCGTTAGCATCTGCTCGTTCGGCTTGTATACCTTCAAAGCCAAAATTTTCAGAATTCTCTCCAACCAAATGAGTGCAGTTACAGGGAGCAATCGAAATAACAGGAATTACATTGTTTATGAGCTACAGCAGTGTTACAGTAACACGAACGATTGTTATTTTATGTTATTTGAAAGAGAAAGTTTTATTTACATAAATCCATGAAGAAGGGAGTATTGGTGCAGTGAATTAGTTAACGGTAGGAGTATTGATGCCCACTCTCCAGATACGATCATCCACAACTTTACATCATTTCCGGTATTCAAAAATATAAGTTTTATTGATTTATGAGATATTAAGATTAGAGTTTAATTGATTTACGATATCTATTTTAGATAAAATTGTGATGAGTCCAATATATTTAAAGTTCAGCCCGTGGGCTTTAATAGCACATAACCCATCTTCTATTTAATCTAACCCTAGATCTAATAAGAGAGGTATGATGGCTACGAAAATATGAAGAAAAACTACAATAATAAGGCAGAAAATTGTAGCAACAACTTCGATTCAAAAAATAGGAGAAAAGGGTAAAAAAAACAAGAAAAGAAAATGGAAGAAGATAAGAACAACATAAAAAGACTGTTCTCAATCATCCAAGAAATGTTCTCATATCAGGTTAGATCAAATCTATAATAGATTTTTGCTGTGATTACTTGGAGAGAATTTGGATATTGTGTACAGTGACGTAATCCTTGTATCCCAGTTATTCCCTTGAGATTGTTGTTTGGGTTTTGGACAAAAGATTTGATATTTGTATATTCATTACTTTTATACTGGATTATCTCTGATTTACCTTGTGGTTTTTACCCTTACGTTGGAGGGGTTTTCCACATAACTCTTGGTGTTATATTTGATTGTGATTTTCATTTAATTCCACTACGTGTTACGGCCTTCTAATATTTGTTCGTATTCAAAAATTTATTTCTCTTTATATCACATTAACTAGTATTAGAGCAAGGTTTTGGTAATTTAGAGGAGAAAATTTATATGAAGCAACCATAAAGTTTCAAAGTCAAAAGTAAAGATAACTTTGTATGCAAGTTGAGGAAGAGCTTGTATGGACTGAAGCAAGCTCCAAGACAGTGGTATAGAAAGTTTGATTCATTTATGACTGAAAATTGATACAAAAGAACAGCTTCAGATCATTATGTGTGCATCAAATGATTTGGTGAGAATTTATTATTCTTACTTTATGTTGATGGCATGTTTATCCTTGGGAAAGATATGTCTACAATTGATAAGTTGAAGAAGAAATTGAGTGAGTCTTTTGTAATGAAAGACATGGGGCCATCAAAGCAAATACCGAGCATACAAATTTTCTATGACAGAAAAACCAAGATTTTTTTATCATAGGAGAAATACATCAAGAAGGTATTGGAAATGTTCAGCAACGCAAAGCTAGTTGGTTCTTCTCTTATATGTCACTTCAAGTTATGCTCAGAATAGAGTCCGTTAAGTGATGAGGAGAAGGAGAAAATACAAAAGGTTCCTTATGCTTCATCAGTTGGAAGTTTAATATATGCAATGGTATGTACGAGGCCAGACATCGCACATGTAGTGGGTGTTACTAGTAGATTTTTTGTAATCCAGGCAAAAAGCACTATGCAATAGTGAAGTGAATCTTTAGATATCTCAAATTAAACTCTAAAGTTTTTTTAAGCTTTGGAGGTGAACCACCTATGCTGACAAGTTACATAGATGCAGATATAGTAAGAGATATAGATACAGGGAAATCCACATTATATTTTGTACTTACTTTTGCAAGGGGAATTGTGTCATGGCAATCCAGATTGCAAATGTGTATTGCTCTCTCCACTATAAAGGTAGAATATATTATTGGTACAGAGGTTTGTAAAGAAATGTTATGAATGAAAGAATTCTTACAAAAATTGAGGCTAAAACAATAAAATTATATAGTGAATTGTGACACCCAAAGTGTCATCCATTTATGTAAGAACCCAACTTTTGATTCTAAGCCAAAACATATATATGTCATATACCACTAGATTCGAAATGTACTTAAAGAGAAGTAGTTGCAGTTTAAGAAAATTCACACAGATGACAACGAAGCAGACATGTTGACAAAGACTTTACTAAAGAAAAGACAAGAGATATGCTTACAGTTGGTCGGCATGGTTTCAAGTTGAGGAGTCATGAGACAACCTCCCTTATGGGTTGAAGGGGGAGGGGTTATTGGGCTGACATCCCACAAGTTCAACCCATAATGAGCTTTAATATCCCATAGGTCACCTCCCCTTTAATCTAACCTTAGATCTAATAAGAAGGGTATAGTGGCTGCAAAAATTAAGAGAAAAACTACAGCAACGAGGTAGAAAATTGCAGGAACAACTTGATTCAAAAAAGAGGAGAAAATGACAAAAAAAAAAAGAAGGAAAGGGAAGAAGACAAAGACAACACAGAGAGACTATTCTCAATCATCAAGGTAGTGTTCTCATATCATGTTAGATCAGATCTACAATAAATTCTTGCTATGATTACTTAAGGAGAATTTAGATATTGTGCACAGTGACGTAATCCTTGTATCTTAATCATTCTCTTGAGATTGTTGTTTGAGTTTTGGACAAAAGACTCTAAGATTTGTATATTTATTATTCTTATAGTGGATTATCTCCTGTTTGTCCCGTGATTTTTACCCTTCATGTTAGAGGGATTTTCTACGTAACTCTTAGTGTTATGCTTGATTATGATTTTCATTTAATTTCGTTGCGTATTACGGTCTGCTAATTTTTTTTATATTCAAAAGCTTATTTTTCTTTATATCATATTAGTTTTTAATATTTTGAGCTATAAAGTTTCTAGTGTTTGACTTTTTATCTCCTCCCTTTTCCGATCTAGATTCCCAATAAATAGTATTAGAGCCATAATATTTTTTTGTTTACGATGACAAGCAATAGTATAATAAGAAAGGTACAATCTTTAGTTGAAACTTTTAAGAGATGTAAGTTTGCTAAAATTGAAGATACTGTAAATTTTGAAAAAAAAAAAAAAGTAAGATAAAAAAATGAAGAAAAATTCCTATTTTTCAAGAAGATATATTGATAGATCTAATCAACACTCTAAGTAACACATTCAACAAAGAAAGTTTTCTAACAAACCTATAATTATCATTCTGAAGAACTCGATCTATCAAAGATATTCAAAGCTTCACAGGTTCAGATTTTGTAAAAAAAGAGATCTATTAACCTGCAAATATTTTTAAGCCATCAAAGAATTTTTAGTTCGAAGGGATAAATTTATAATTAGATATATTAGCTTTATGGGGGAATCTTAAGTTAATGCTAACATAAGTTTCATTGGTTTAGGAGATGTCAAGGTAAGAGTTTAATTGATTTAGAATATCTACTTTAGATAAAAAAAATATGTTTAAGTGTTATTAGTTTAGACTATAAATAGGGGTGTAATCCCCCCATATGGGGCAACCGATAGACCACAAAGTATTAATCGAGGGATTGTAATCAAGCTTTCTTAGTAAAGGCTTTTATGTTTTGAGTTATTTAGTTTTTGTTATTAGTGTTTGGGTTTCTATCTCATTTATTTTTCGATCCTAGTTGGCAATATCTTCTCCTTGTTTGTTTCCTCTCCATCCTCATGATTATCTTCATTTGCTTGATCCTGTGTTTGTGATCACCAGTCTCCCATGTGATGACACAGTATGTCTAAGTCTCCAAGATGCCTGCATTACGAAAGGTATACGCAAATATAATTAAACTTGCATCATTGATGATAAGGCATAAAATAGTTATTATTAGTGTTGTTGTGCTAATGCTGTCAATTGGGGGTTGCCACAGCTTGTCTAAACCTAAAGGCACAAAGTTGTCCATCTGAACTGTGTGGCAATCAAGCGGAGTCGATATCAAGAATGAAGTAGCTGAGGTGGGTTTGAGGTGATTATTGTGCCTCTACGTGAGCCTTGATCCTCTCGGGATCCTACACAAAAGTTAATATAGAGAATGATTTTTTGACCCAACCCCTCCGATGATTAATCTGAGCGGAGGGTTAAGTGTGTGCCAAATCTGGTCCCTTCTTCAAGCAAGGATCTACTTTTATACCTGGGAGCCAAAAGAGGGTTGCGATTGACAAGCTGCTCATTCATACATCCTTCTTATATGCCTTATTTATTTGGATGATTAGCTGTATGGCCTCCTGCGATGTGCTTTCAGTAAGGGATGATATCAGGGATGTCGCATGCTAGTCGAGTGGGTTTCTCACGAGTTGTCACCCATAAGGGCTGACAAAAGGAGGGCATAGGTTGGCATGGCTATTCGAGGACCCGTGCCCTCGATGGTCGAGTCGTACCAACCACCATGGTTTGCGGACCACAATAAGCGACCTGCTATTAACTGGGGACGGGTGATATAGTCTTTCCCCGACGTTGAACATTTTGCTACCATTGTCCATATGCTTCTCTCAATTGTAGTTTGCAAGTTAATATAATAATTTGCATGTCAAACACAAAAAGCCTACGAGATGATTTTTTTAAAAAGAAAACTGCATTAAACTTTAACCAGGGTTACCAAAGATGGGAGTCATAATTAAATTATTTGAAATTTGCATAGTAATAATTAGATTTATTTTTTTTTTTTGCAATGATAAGTCAACATCGCTTTTGCCTCTCTCCAACATCTATCGCCAACAACCCTCATGCCTCCGTAGAATCGTGGAAGGGCACTGATGTCGCGAGCGACAACCAAAATCCTTCATCTTCATACATATATTCCCATATGATGTCTCTTCCCGATAGGAGAAAAATGAAATTGAAGTTATCATTTAATACTCTCCCTTAAACTTAATCGGCTTCCGACGTTCCATTCCAAGAAAAATCTTCCATTTGAATGATAATTTCAGATTGAGGAGTCTACAAAAATATCAGCAACAATTAATTGATCATCCGATTTGATGCGGCATCCCAGCGAAATCTTCTTCTTCTTCTTCTTCTTGAAATAATCTTCACTGTGGCACGGCGTTGTGGATACTGTCCATTTAGGCCGAACATTACTGTCGCATTTATGGCTGATAGTATGTATGAACTTGCAGACGGCTAAAGTATGAAAATTTCCACAAGAAAATTGGTGCATTCAATCACGCCCCTGGAAAAGTCTTTGAAATGTTGCACACGATTCTTCTTCTGATCAGGATTGAGCCAGCCCGATATATATCCACATACATCATCGCGTTGCGAACAGTGGGCAAGCGTGGGAGCCTTGCAGCAGTTGTTTCCATCATCCACCATCTCCTTCAGCTCCTCCTCCTTCGCCTTAGACTTCACCACCTGATATAGCCTTCGGTGTATTTACTGTTTCCTGCAGGTTGCCTCTCCAAACCTATACAAGCAAAAGCGAACGAGTGAGGAGCATGGCGTCTCATGATAATCGAAGAAGAAGAGGACTTGCCGTTCTCGCTTTCGTTGCCTCCATGTTCTGGATGCTGGCATCGCAGTCCATTTGCGACGGCCGAGTGTTGAACTACTCGATTGATCAGAGCTTGTGGTTGCTGCGTGTTCCCCAAGGCCCTGCTTCACCGTCTGCGCGATCGGTTTGCAGTACGCCTGGTGGTATGAAGATTTGTAATCCTCCCGTGAGGGTCAGGGACTCTAAACCTCAATCCCCGGTCACGGTTGCAGTATCAACTCCGCCTTAACCAAGTATGACATGACGGCCGGCCTTTCAAGTCCTTCCGCCATCACCACCACTACTTCTCTCTCTCTCTTCCCATGAACTTTCATGTGTCTATGACATGTACGACATAATTAAAATAAATTGGTTTATTGTGTTATCATCGTATTCTGGTGCTTCTACGTATCTATACTCCCAACTCCAAACCCAATCTTAAGTTACAGTTGCGGAAAAGCTGGAGTTGCAGTATTTTTCAACACATAGTACTGGGCGTTCCACATTCCACGGTCAACATCGACGCCATAATAGAGCATTGCAGGGTCAAAAACCTAATGGCAACATGCATGGGGAAGTCCATGTACTTCACCCAGCTACCTCTATTCCCTCAGCAGCGCATGTACACATACAAAGGCCAACAGTGTAATACTTCAAATTTTAATTGAGGGCTTAGTTTTAAATACAATAATTGCAGTGACTAAAATGCAAAAAGGCTAAAACAGTAAGGATTTTCTTCCCCTCTCTCACGAGGCTGCCTGCTTGGGATCGTGTGGGAGAGAAAACAAAGAGGAGAAGGGGAGGAGGGGAGAGAAAGGAAGAGGAAGGAATAAAAGGAAAAAGGGGAAGAAGAAAGGGATGAGAGGAGAAAGAGTGATTTACGTCTCCGCTGTGAGAAGGAGAGAAGAAAGTAAAATGAGAAGAGAAGAGGGAGAAAGAAAGAGGAAGAAGAAGAAGAAGAAGAAAGAGAAGAAGAATAAGAAGAAGAAGAAGAAGAGAAAAGGATAGAAACGGAGAGGTGGATCTGCAGTGACCATAGCAGAAAGAGAGATGAAGAAAAGGAGGAGAAAATGAGAAAAAGAGAAAGAGAGAGAGAGGAAACGGAAAACAAAGAGGAGAAGGGGAGGAGGGGAGAGAAGAGGAAGAGGAAGGAATAAAAGGAAAAAGGAGGAAGAAGAAAGGGATGAGAGGAGAAAGAGGATTTACGTCTCCGCTGTGAGAAGGAGAGAAGAAGTAAAATGAGAAGAGAAGAGGGAGAAAGAACGAGGAAGAAGAAGAAGAAGAAGAAGAAGAAGAAGAAGAAGAAGAAGAAGAAGAAGAGAGAGGAGAGCTGCTGCCGCACGAGAGAAAGAAAAAAAGGGAAATAGAAAATAATAAGAGGAATATTACGGAGGATTCGTTTGGATACCAATGGATTCACGTTAAGTTCAAAAAAATATATTAGAATGGCTTTAAATTCTCTTATATTTTCATTTATTAGATTTGTATACTGAAGCATAGATTGGCTAATCTTGGTATTATTAATTAATATGATATTTATGTTGTGAAGGAAGGAAATTTAATTATTTTGGAAAAAAATAAAGAAAGAAAAGAAAAGATAAAGACGATATTTGTATCAATGGTATGCAATCAGGATAGCTTATCCGATAACTTCATATAGTTTATTTTTCAAAGTATTAATCATGTGTTTGATGTTTATAAATTTATTATGTTATACGTATTTATTGAATTATGTTATCTGATTTATATAAAAAATATTTATTTACCATTCATTCAAATAATATGATTGCATCAGTTTTGAAAAAAAAAATGTAAAAAAAATT
Source organism: Musa balbisiana (assembly GCA_004837865.1). Lineage (NCBI taxonomy): Eukaryota > Viridiplantae > Streptophyta > Magnoliopsida > Zingiberales > Musaceae > Musa > Musa balbisiana. Next base: position 35,295,013 of record CM017191.1, on the reverse strand, counting down.
TTGTTTAAAAATCTTAGTTTTGTAAAAAAAAAATAATGAGTATGGCTATGATTTGGGTTCTATCAATAAGGGTTAAAATTTTATATTTATTCAGAAACTATTTTTTATTTTAACTCTAACACAATGAGATATGTATGTATTACCTATAGGGATTAAACATAGTTGTATATCTTATCACGGTGATATAACGTAGTTATAACTATCAATACTACCGTGACTTCTGTTGTGACAGACACACTTTAGCGATAGTTATATTTATGGTCTCTTGACTATAGTTATGTGTACCATAATATTTTATGCTCTGACATATGATATTAGTTATATTTATATTTTTATTATGAAAATATATTTAAATGCATTGTGTTTTGAAAAGTATTATTAGCAAATCATGATTTGATATACAAATATCTCCCGCTTCCATTTTCATGGAAATCTGGACCTGCAGCTTTAATGCAAAGTCCTTCCTAGCATTTCATGGAAATTGCAGCACTCCTTTTCTTGGTAAACGTTCAAATGTAAGACCAGATATCATTGTCTGCCCATGCAAGAAGCAACGAGGAAAAGTCACGACATCACATCACCCACTTCTTCCACTTTCATGGAAACCGGGACCTGCAGCTTTAACGCGTATTCCTTCCTAATCTTTCTGTTTATAAGCACAAGAGGAAGAGCCAAACAAACAAGCAGCAGCAGCAGCAGCTGCAGCAGCAGAACTCTGGCCCTTGTTTGAGAAGCGTACACAAAGGCACACATGGGATATCATCAAAGAACACTCTTCGCTGTCTTCTCCCTTCTCTGCATGCTGATCTCACGACCCGCCACTGTGCAGTCGGTGTCGCGCGGTGCTCCTCGTTCACTTATAGTTAATGGTGTAGAGGTCATTCATCCAGATCCTTCCCCTTCCCAATGCACCATAGTTAATGGTAAAAAGGTATGTGATCCTCCGATTCCTGGGCGCGAAAGCCGCCGAATCCCGGCAAACCCACGCTCCCGTGAGCCGTAAGCCAAGACATTCTTAAGAGTAGCAACGAGTAGATTATGTCTCCAACTATATCTTCCCTTTTGTAATCAATCCTCCGTTAGCATCTGCTCGTTCGGCTTGTATACCTTCAAAGCCAAAATTTTCAGAATTCTCTCCAACCAAATGAGTGCAGTTACAGGGAGCAATCGAAATAACAGGAATTACATTGTTTATGAGCTACAGCAGTGTTACAGTAACACGAACGATTTTTATTTTATGTTATTTGAAAGAGAAAGTTTTATTTACATAAATCCATGAAGAAGGGAGTATTGGAGCACGATATGATGCAGTGAATTAGTTTACGGTAGGAGTATTGATGCCCACTCTCCAGATACGATCATCCACAACTTTACATCATTTCCGGTATTCAAAAATATAAGTTTTATTGATTTATGAGATATTAAGATGAGAGTTTAATTGATTTATGATATCTATTTTAGATTAAAATTGTGATGAGTCCAATATATTTAAAGTTCAGCCCGTGGGCTTTAATAGCCCATCGCTCACCTTCTCTTTAATCTAACCCTAGATCTAATAAGAGACGTATGGTGGCTACGAAAATATGAAGAAAAACTACAATAACAAGGTAGAAAATTACAGCAACAACTTGATTCAAAAAATAAGAGAAAAGGGTAAAAAAACAAGAGCAGGAAATGGAAGTAGACAGGAACAACGTAAAAAGATTGTTCTCAATCATCCAAGGAATGTTCTCATATCATGTTAGATCAGATCTATAATAGATTCTTGCTGTAATTACTTGGAAAGAATTTAGATATTGTGCACAGTGACATAATCCTTGTATCTCAATTATTCCCTTGAGATTGTTGCTTGGGTTTTGGGCAAAAGACTTTGAGATTTGTAGGTTTTGGTGATTTGAAAAAAGAAAATTATATGAAACAACCATAAGGTTTCAAAGTCAAAGGTAAAGATAACTTTGTATGCAAGTTGAGGAAGAGCTTGTATGGGCTGAAGCAAGCTCCAAGACAGTGGTATAGAAAGTTTGATTAATTTATGACTGAAAATTGATACAAAAGAACGGCTTCAGATCATTATGTGTACATCAAATGGTTTGGTGAGAATTTATTATTCTTACTTTATGTTGATGGCATGCTTATCCTTGGGAAAGATATGTCTACAATTGATAAGTTGAAGAAGAAATTGAGTGAGTCTTTTGTAATGAAAGACATGGGGCCATCAAAGTAAATACTGAGCATGCAAATTTTCTATGATAGAAAAACCAAGATTTGGTTATCATAGGAGAAATACATTAAGAATGTATTGGAAATATTCAGTATGAGCAATGCAAAGCTAGTTGGTTCTTCTCTTATATGTCACTTCAAGTTATGCTTAGAATAGAGTCCGTCAAGTGATGAGAAGTAGAAAATACAAAAGGTTCCTTATGCTTCATTAGTTGGAAGTTTAATATATGCAATGGTATGTACGAGGCCAGACATCGCATATGCAGTGGGTGTTACTGGTAGATTTCTTATAATCCAGGCAAAGAGCACTATGCAATAGTGAAGTGGATCTTTAGATATCTCAGATTAAGCTCTAAAGTTTCTTTAAGCTTTGGAGGTGAACCACCTATACTGACAAGTTACATAGATGCAGATATAGTAAGAGATATAGATACAAGGAAATCCACATTATATTTTGTACTTACTTTTGCAAGGGGAGTTGTGTCATGGCAATCCAGATTGCAAATGTGTATTGCTCTCTCCACTATAAAGGTAGAATATATTATTGGTACAGAGGTTTGTAAAGAAATGTTATGGATGAAAGAATTCTTACAAAAATTGAGGCTAAAATAATAAAATTATATAGTGAATTGTGACACCCAAAGTGTCATCCATTTATGTACGAACCCAACTTTTGATTCTAAGCCAAAGCATATATATGTCATATACCACTAGATTCGAAATGTACTTGAAGAGAAGTAGTTGCAGCTTAAGAAAGTTCACAAAGATGACACGAAGCAGACATGTTGACAAAGACTTTACTAAAAAAAAGACAGAGATATGCTTACAGTTGGTCGGCATGGTTTCAAGTTGAGGAGTCATGAGACAACCTCCCTTATGGGTTGAAGGGAGAGGGTTATTGGGCTGACATCCCACAAGTTCAACCCATAATAAGCTTAATATCCCATAGGTCACCTCCCCTTTAATCTAACCTTAGATCTATAAAAGGGTATAGTGGCTGCAAAAATTAAGAGAAAAACTACAGCAACGAGGTAGAAAATTGCAAGAACAACTTGATTCAAAAAAGAGAGAAAATGATAAAAAAAAAAAGAATGAAAGGGAAGAAGACAAAGACAACGCAGAGAGACTATTCTCGATCATCAATGTAGTGTTCTCATATCAGGTTAGATCAGATCTACAATAATTCTTGCTGTCATTACTTAAGAAGAATTTAGATATTGTGCACAGTGACGTAATCCTTGTATCTAATCATTCTCTTGAGATTGTTGTTTGAGTTTTGGACAAAAGACTCTAAGATTTGTATATTTATTATTCTATAGTGGATTATCTCTTGTTTGTCCCGTGATTTTTACCCTTCATGTTAGAGGATTTTCTACATAACTCTTAGTGTTATGCTTGATTATGATTTTCATTAATTTCGTTGTGTGTTACGGTCTGCTAATATTTGTTTATATTCAAAAGCTTATTTTCTTTATATCATATTAGTTTTAATATTTGAGCTATAAAGTTTCTAGTGTTTGACTTTTTATCTCCTCCCTTTTCCGATCTAGATCCAATAAATAGTATTAGAGCCATAATATTTTTTTTGTTACGATGACAAGCAATAGTATAATAAGAAAGGTACAATCTTTAGTTGAAACTTTTAAGAGATGTAAGTTTGCTAAAATTGAAGATACTGTAAATTTTGAAAAAAAAAAAAAAGTAAGATAGAAAAATGAAGAAAAAATTCCTATTTTTCAAGAAGATATATCTAATCAACACTCTAAGCAACAGATTCAACAAAGAAAGTTTCTAACAAACCTATAATTATCATTCTAAAGAACTCGATCTATCAAAGATATTCAAAGCTTCACAGGTTCAGATTTTGTAAAAAAAGAGATCTATTAACCTGCAAATATTTTAAGCCATCAAAGAATTTTAGTTCGAAGGGATAAATTATAATTAGATATATTAGCTTTATGGGGAAACTCTTAAGTTAATGCTAACATAAGTTTCATTGGTTTAGGAGATGTCAATATAAGAGTTTAATTGATTTAGAATATCTACTTTAGATAAAAAAATATGTTTAAGTGTTATTAGTTTAGACTATAAATAGGGGTGTAATCCCCCTTATGGGCAACCGATAGACCACAAAGTATTAATCGAGGGATTGTAATCAAGCTTTCTTAGTAAAGGCTTTATGTTTGAGTTATTTAGTTTTTGGTTATTAGTGTTTGGGTTTCTATCTCATTTATTTTCGATCCTAGTTGGCAATATCTTCTCCTTGTTTGTAGAAGAAGAAGAAGAAGAAGAAGAAGAAGAAGAAGAAGAAGAAGAAGAAGAAGAAGAAGAAGAAGAAGAAGAAGAAGAAGAAGAAGAAGAAGAAGAAGAAGAAGAAGAAGAAGAAGAAGAAGAAGAAGAAGAAGAAGAAGAAGAAGAAGAAGAAGAAGAAGAAGAAGAAGAAGAAGAAGAAGAAGAAGAAGAAGAAGAAGAAGAAGAAGAAGAAGAAGAAGAAGAAGAAGAAGAAGAAGAAGAAGAAGAAGAAGAAGAAGAAGAAGAAGAAGAAGAAGAAGAAGAAGAAGAAGAAGAAGAAGAAGAAGAAGAAGAAGAAGAAGAAGAAGAAGAAGAAGAAGAAGAAGAAGAAGAAGAAGAAGAAGAAGAAGAAGAAGAAGAAGAAGAAGAAGAAGAAGAAGAAGAAGAAGAAGAAGAAGAAGAAGAAGAAGAAGAAGAAGAAGAAGAAGAAGAAGAAGAAGAAGAAGAAGAAGAAGAAGAAGAAGAAGAAGAAGAAGAAGGTGCGATTGCAAGCTGCTCATTCATACATCCTTCTTATATGCCTTATTTATTTGTGATTACTGTATGGCCTCCTGCGATGTGCTTTCGTAAGGGATGATATCAGGGATGTCGCATGCTAGTCGAGTGGGTTTCTCACGAGTTGTCACCCATAAGTGCTGACAAAAGGAGGGCATAGGGTTGGCATTGGCTATTCGAGGACCCGTGCCCTCGATGGTCGAGTCGTACCAACCACCATGGGTTGCGGACCACAATAAGCGACCTGCTATTAACTGGGGACGGGTGATATAGTCTTTCCCCGACGTTGAACATTTTGCTACCATTGTCCTATGCTTCTCTCAATTGTAGTTTGCAAGTTAATATAATATTTGCATGTCAACACAAAAGCCTACGATATGATTTTTTAAAAAGAAAACTGCATTAAACTTTAACCAGGGTTACCAAGATGGAGTCATAATTAAATTATTTGAAATTTGCATAGTATAATTAGATTTATTTTTTGGTTATGCAATGACATCTATCGCCAACAACCCTCATGCCTCCGTAGAATCGTGGAAGGGCACTGATGTCGCGAGCGACAACCAAAATCCTTCATCTTCATACATATATTCCCATATGATGTCTCTTCCGATAGGAGAAAAAATGAAATTGAAGTTATCATTTAATACTCTCCCTTAAACTTAATCGGCTTCCGACGTTCATTCCAAGAAAAATCTTCCATTTGAATGATAATTTCAGATTGAGGAGTCTACAAAAATATCAGCAACAATTAATTGATCATCCGATTTGATGCGGCATCCCAGCGAAATCTTCTTCTTCTTCTTCTTCTTGAAATAATCTTCACTGTGGCACGGCGTTGTGGATACTGTCCATTTAGGCCGAACATTACTGTCGCATTTATGGCTGATAGTATGTATGAACTTGCAGACGGCTAAAGTATGAAAATTTCCACAAGAAAATTGGTGCATTCAATCACGCCCCTGGAAAAGTCTTTGAAATGTTGCACACGATTCTTCTTCTGATCAGGATTGAGCCAGCCCGATATATATCCACATACATCATCGCGTTGCGAACAGTGGGCAAGCGTGGGAGCCTTGCAGCAGTTGTTTCCATCATCCACCATCTCCTTCAGCTCCTCCTCCTTCGCCTTAGACTTCACCACCTGATATAGCCTTCGGTGTATTACTGTTTCCTGCAGGTTGCCTCTCCAAACCTATACAAGCAAAAGCGAACGAGTGAGGAGCATGGCGTCTCATGATAATCGAAAAGAAGAGGACTTGCCGTTCTCGCTTTCGTTGCCTCCATGTTCTGGATGCTGGCATCGCAGTCCATTTGCGACGGCCGAGTGTTGAACTACTCGATTGATCAGAGCTTGTGGTTGCTGCGTGTTCCCCAAGGCCCTGCTTCACCGTCTGCGCGATCGGTTTGCAGTACGCCTGGTGGTATGAAGATTTGTAATCCTCCCCGTGAGGGTCAGGGACTCTAAACCTCAATCCCCGGTCACGGTTGCAGTATCAACTCCGCCTTAACCAAGTATGACATGACGGCCGGCCTTTCAAGTCCTTCCGCCATCACCACCACTACTTCTCTCTCTCTCTTCCCATGAACTTCATGTGTCTATGACATGTACGACATAATTAAAATAAATTGGTTTATTGTGTTATCATCGTATTCTGGTGCTTCTACGTATCTATACTCCCAACTCCAAACCCAATCTTAAGTTACAGTTGCGGAAAAGCTGGAGTTGCAGTATTTTTCACACATAGTACTGGGCGTTCCACATTCCACGGTCAACATCGACGCCATAATAGAGCATTGCAGGGTCAAAAACCTAATGGCAACATGCATGGGGAAGTCCATGTACTTCACCCAGCTACCTCTATTCCCTCAGCAGCGCATGTACACATACAAAGGCCAACAGTGTAATACTCAAATTTTAATTGAGGGCTTAGTTTTAAATACAATAATTGCAGTGACTAAAATGCAAAAAGGCTAAAACAGTAAGGATTTTCTTCCCCTCTCTCACGAGGCTGCCTGCTTGGGATCGTGTGGGAGAGAACGGAAAACAAAGAGGAGAAGGGGAGGAGGGGAGAGAAGAGGAAGAGGAAGGAATAAAAGGAAAAAGGAGGAAGAAGAAAGGGATGAGAGGAGAAAGAGGATTTACGTCTCCGCTGTGAGAAGGAGAGAAGAAGTAAAATGAGAAGAGAAGAGGGAGAAAGAAAGAGGAAGAAGAAGAAGAAGAAGAAGAAGAAGAAGAAGAAGAAGAAGAAGAAGAAGAAAAGGATAGAAACGGAGAGGGGGATCTGCAGTGACCATAGCAGAAAGAGAGATGAAGAAAAGGAGGAGAATATAGTAAAAAAAAGGAGAGAGGAAAACGAGAGATAGAAATGGAAAAAGAAGAAAATAGGAAAAACAATTTAAGAGAAATATTACGGAGGATTCGTTGTGATACTAAATGGATTCAGATTAAGTTTAAGAAAATTATATTAGATATGGTTTTAAATTTTTTTTTATATTTTCATTAATTAGATTTATATATTGGAGTATAGATTGGCTAATCTTGGTTTTATTAATTAATGTGAAATTTATGTTGTGAAGAGAAAATTGGTTATTTTGAAGAAAAAAAAAGGAAAATTAATATTTACTTAAAATTATGTGATCTATCCTATGACTTCATATAGTTTATTTTTAAATGTATTAATCACGTGTTTGATATTTATAAATTTCTTATGTTATAAGTATTGATTGAATTTTGGTTTCTAATGATATGATTGCATTAGTTTTGAAAAGATATGCAAAAAAATATTTACTTAAAAACTTAGTTTTGTAAGAAAGTAATTGATATATTATTTTTTTATGACATCACAGATGTCTAATAATTATCTCTATGATTTGGGCTCTATCAATGGAGGATTAAATATTAATATTTATTCAAAATATTAATATAATGTGATTGTAAATATCAAAACTATATTATATCTCTTGGCTATAGTTATATAAATGGTAAACTTTGTAGGACAATATTGTATGCTCTCACATGTGACATTACTTATATTTATGCTTTCATTATAAAAATATATTAAAAGTATTATTAATAAGTCATGATTTGAAATGCACATGAAAATGAGGTTTTGTAAACTATATATGCATGTAAAGTGAAATAAATATATGATATTTGTGCATATTTCTTCGATAGCATGTATTAAAGACAGACATAAAAAATTCATGCGTCTTAAAGAAAATACTTATTCATAATAAGTTTTATTAGCATATGATGTTTATTGAGATATGGTTTACTCATATATTGTGGATCGAAATGTTGTGGCTTTTAAGGAATTGTTAAATCCATTGAATGTCCTATGGATAGATTAGATTGATCATAGATTAAGTTACGTTATTAATATATCTTATGGATTGATCATCTCCTTTCGCTGCCGTTTCTGGCTGCAGGCCTCGCTGCCTACCGGATCGCATGCGGCTGAAGGTCTCGCCCTCATGAGCAGTGCACCGCCGGCGTTTGGATCTCGCTCCATCACGGCTGAAGGTTTGTGAATCCTCGGGCGATCCATCGCAGCAAAGCTCCCCGGCTGCAGTATATCTTCTGGTGTAAAGCACTGCATCCTCTCGAGCAGCCAACCAAGATCCATAGGAGCCCATCACCGTGTGGTATCTCAATTTCTACGCACTGGTTTCTCCTCCTTTTCCACCTTTAATATTCGTGATTTGAGTGGCTGGAAGAATGAGCATTGCCAGGGGTTGGTTGAATGATTAAGCCTACTTGTGTCTTTTTTTTTAATTGTTATCATCACAAAGAGAAATGAGCATTGCGTTATTACATAATGCATCTATATAATACAAATATAACCATACAAAAATAATATAAGGTGATAAAAGTTATATAAATAAATAAAATGAACAAAACGCGTAACAAATACATGTTCCATGTGCGTAATATATTGATGCTTCAATTGTCGATTTTAGTATTTGACGCAAAAGCTATTAAATCCATTACTACACGAATCTCCAAACCATCCAACATTTAATACATTATTGTAATGTCGCTACTAAAAGTCTTAGCAAAGTCTTATTGTTGATAACCAGACTGATACTGCAAGGACATGTGTAGTCTCTTGCTAAATACCACCACGCATAACTCACTTGGGCATGTGCAGCTCAATCCTCCTCGGCAGCTCATCCTTGTGTGCACCAACGATCTTGTCCACAATGGTTCCCTCCTTCAGGAAAATAAAGGTGGGCATTGCTTCGATGGCCCAGTCCTCGGCAACAGGCTGCCATTGCATTTTTTTTTTTTTTTTTTTTTTGTTAGAATGCAGCGGAACTTATTGCAAACATTGATCTGTATTGAAACTTGAATTAAATGATGCTTACCTTCAGTTCATCAACATCCACCTTGAGGAAGATCACATTTGGGTACCTCTTAGCCAGATCAGCAAAGATCGGGGCAATTGCTCGGCAAGGCCCGCACCATGAAGCAGTGAAATCGATGACCACCTACAAACATGCAGATAATTCCCGAGTCAAATGATGGCACTACAAAGAAATTTGGATTTTGTTCGCCTTTTACAAACAGTATTACACAGGACAAGTACTGTTGACATGCAAGATAATACCATCTTGTTGTTGATCAGAAGAACATGATATGTGTGCACTTTTGTGAGACTTTCGTAGGACAATATTAGAAAGCCTATTTTCAAACACTACTGTTTCAAATTTGTTAACAGTGATGAAATCATCAGTTAAAGGGTCTCAACTAAATCCACACCTACAGTAGTATGCCGTATTAAACATCAAAGGATACTTAACAAGAAGCGAGGGAGGAGTACGAAGGCTACACAAAAGGTTCCCCTTTCTACCTAAATATTATCTTCCCTCTCTAATGGAAAACACGGTACAATACTAAGCGTATAAACCACATGATCACAACAGATCCCCAAAAAAAGGATTGGTATTTAATACTGAACTATTTAGCAAACATAGTTTTCACAACATAGCCACCTCAAGGCCCAATGATGAAGGTCGATTCCTGTTAAGAATGCAATCCATATATAGCAGTATCCATAAGCAGCTCTATGATTGTTTCTAAGTAAAGCAGAAAATGCATACAAAAGTAAAGCAGTATCCATAAGCAACTCTATGATTGTTGCCAGTAAAGCATCTCATGCATGCAAAAGTGTGCATGAGATGCTTTGCTGCATGTGCTTCGGCAACATGTTCTTGTATGCACAAGTAAATATGTACATTTACACTTGTTAACTTTTTACAAATATATATATGTAATAGCTATGTGAAGAAGGTCTAAAAAGAGGGCATGCCAAATATAAGAGATGTTTTATTGAAATGGTTGGAGAACAGGCAAATTAATCTCAAAACAGATGCAAAGAATACTTGAAAATTTAAATGGCTTATGCAAGGACACAGGATACAGCCATTATCATACAGAGGGACTTATCAAAAAAACAAGATTGCCTAACCACTCAGCGTGTCAACCGAACCTCAATTGCTCCTATGTGAATTGCTTTCCAAATACTAGTACTGTAAAAGCTTATCTGGTTCAACATGGAAAGAGTGGATTACATGTGACATCATGAACAACTATTTTATATCTGCCACCAGATTATAATCAAATATGGACTCTACTATAACTATGGAAGAATCCAACCAGCCATCTACCTGCTTCCATGCAAAACCACTGGAGCAAGAACAGAATGCACACGAGGCTCCCACACAATTCCATGCATATACCAATGGGTTAAGTAAATCTTGGCCCAGGATCTCAGTTGCAACAGTTATAGTAATGATTGGTCGACAACCAATAAATAAGACAAGCGGCAAAAGAGAGTAATTAGCAAAAGGCTGTTAAATGCATCAGCTCTACAATGAATTGGCAAACTGTGTTTATGGAGGTAGATTATAGAGAAATAGAGTATCCAGTAAGTTAAAACATCTTTCTTGTGGGTATAATGTGTGAATACAACCATTGTACCACCTACAAACTGGGGCGCTAGATGAGACACTTAGAACTGAATCAAATAACAAGAAATTAATTACCCCTCAAGTGGAACACAAGATCCATCAACAGAAAAAAGAGTCACTAGATCCAAACATAGCTCAAAAAAACCTAACGAGCATATATAAAAATAAGCATCCAAGAGCCACAAAGTTGTTACTATCCAATTAGAGACAATGTGAAACGCACAAAGTTGTTACTATCCACAATAATAGTTGTTTCTGTCAAAGGCATTTCAATCTTATAGGTTCTGGTCTATTTTCCAATAAATGACAACCCACCAACTAAACGAAAACAAATGTCTGAAGAACAAACAGGCTGATCTGCAATCTTAACCTGTGCCCTCAAACTCATATCATAACTACCGTAAATATACGACCAACTCTGCATCAGCCAATAATTATCTAATAAGAAATCAGATCGATCATTTAATCCCCAAAAGCAACATTTCTATCTGAGCATAATATAGCTAACCGACAACCAAAATCCTCTCGACCAGTATTACTGAATAAATAACAAAAAAAAAAATAAAGAACTAAGATGCTTCCTTGGATATTACTGCACACACAACTACAAAACTGCCCGAGATCTTTTTAAAAGAACAATAAGTAGAACATATTTGAATACCCAGAAATAATATCCATCACTTGAGACCAAAATCAAGCCTTTCAACTGAGCATTTTATAGCTAGATCTCTGTAATAAAAACCAAGTTTTTATAGACCCCGGAAAAGGAGCAGATCAACCAGACCACAAATCAAATCGGTCACACCAGACACAAAATGCAGAACCCTTAATCCGAAAGAGACGATGAGAAAAGGTCATATAGATCCAAACGGAAACAAGAAAAGGGGTCATCGATCCGATAGCAACTCCACATCGATGGCATATAAATCGCAAAAGAAAAGGAGATCCAGAAGAAAACGAGAACCTACAAGAGGAATCGGAAACCAAACAAGTAGGAAAGCGAGGGCATATACCAGCTTCTTTGATTCATTAGCCTCAAGTAGGTGCTGCTTCCATTCGTCAACGGTGTGGCAACCGACCACGGCACCCTCTTCCGCCATTGCCCTCTCTTCCTAACCCTATCCCTCGATCGCAGAATTAATTAAAATGAAATTGAGAACTCACAGGGTTCCGTGACACCCCCCTCCGCCCCTTATATGGACAAGAACTTTGGTGAATTACGGAAATGCCACCTTTGATCTCTATCCCAAACGCATACCCAAACGATCGAAACCGTTCGTTTCACACCACCAGAGATATCAGTGTGTACTCTTTCAGCATCTTTTGCGGTGAAAAATGGCTCGATCTTTTGCGCGTGCCGCCGTAGATGCGAATACGCTCACCATCAATAAAAGCGTGTCGGCGATTGTCCGAAAAAATATATATTTTTGGATGATACCTCTTTTTATAATTATTAAATAATCATTCTTTTTTAAAAAAATTAAAAATATCCTTTGAATGCTATCACATATTTTTTTATTGAAATCCAAAAAATTTTAAATATTTTTAAAATAAAATACTATGCAGAATTTTAAAATACTACATTGTATTTTATGGACAAAAATCAGCCCACAAAACACTGTAAATAATTGATGGAATTTTTTTTTGAATTTGGACCAAAAAACTGATAACATTTTGAAAGGATATTTTTGAGATATTAAAAATAAGAGATGAAATTATCAAAAAAAGATACCATCTGAAAAAAAATAAAAATAAAATATCTTCTCAAATAATCAACATATTTATATACACACACATATTTTGTTGAAAGAACAAATTATTCTTTTTTTATAATTGAAATAAAAATAGTGAAAATTTTATTTTTATATAAAAGTTGGATTTGTAAGACTGACAATATCATCTAATATTGCAGTTAACTAATGTTAAATGTTTTATAATAATAATAATAATAATAATAATAATAATAATAATAATATGCTAATGATATAGAAAAAAAATCCACAGTAAACCTAAAGTGATTTAGTTAGGCCAGCATATATTTAAAAAACCAGATGCAGTGACTCTGAATGGAAGGAATAGTACCTAATATAGACTTTCTTATAATAACACCTTAAATAATATTATTTAAAACCAATGTATGATAACTTTCTTTTTTTGTTTAATCATCTATGGTAACTCACATTTAGACTGTGCATTTGGTGAATAAGGACATAGCAACAAACACCTTCATCATCTTTATTAATTTCTTTGTTCAAAAAAATTGTTTATAATTAAAATTAAAGCATCTCTCCCATGCTCTCATACATAAAGATATTAGAAATAGAGAAGAGACAAAGCAAAGATTTCTTTCTCTCTTGTTTTCAGATGTTTGAATGTGACTTCCTCTCTTTGATTGGTTGTGATCTTCTTGTATTTATAACTCAGCCCCATCCCTTGGATTAGTGGTCATAATGTCTGAACATGTATATGATTTTTCTATGAAATTTGAAAATGAAAAGCCATATGTGATGTTGATGTGACAATTCCTTTCTAATGAAGGTAGCAGGTTCAATGAACATGGACATGGTTGCATTCACTGTATAGGTGGTCCTGTCTGCCTTGGGGTTCTCAAAAGTCAAATCAGAGGAATACTTGAAGCTGTATATTTTTAGATGGCTTTTTTGCTATTTGGACTTTATTCCCCCCATCAACTATGAATGGTGGACATGAGGCAAACAAGCAATATATATGCATGCAAGTCATTGATTCTCCCTGTTGGGATTGTTAAATATGACAGCATCCATTCCCCATTTTGAAGGATAATATTCTTTAATTTATTCCCTACCTTTGATAATAGTATTATTTTATTTATGGTATAGTATAAAGGTAGAATTTGATCTCAATATCTTAGCCAAATGTTCAATCTTGCCAATGTAACGAAATGCATTGGTTTCTTGATGAGACTATTGGAGATTGTTAAGCATCCTCCTCAAGTTCACTTATGTGACTCATTAATTCTGATATGATTTCCAATTGGCTGCCTTAATTGCATGATATAATTTTGTTTTTGAGTATAAAGTTGGATTTCTTTGACCAATTTCTAATTAATTGATTGCACCTAAATTTTAATTGATTTTAGCTACATCAATCCAATGAATATTAGCTTAAAACCTAATTGAATCCCCAGTCATTAAAATTTTCTTATGCTAATAATATCTTTTATTAAGTGTAATTAAGATTATTTATTATTCCTCTGCTCCTATTTTCTTCTTGTTTTTTGGTTGTCCATTTCTCATATTTTATCTCAAATTAACACATGAATATTCTACTACTACATATTAATTAAGCATGCATTATAATTAATTGAGTCATCGGATGTGCATCAAGTGATGAAAACACAGAATAAAAGAAGTATCACATGAAAGGAACATTTAATAATGTTTAGGCTCTTGTTATGTACATATCCATATTGACAACACAATCTATGTATATATACCTTTACAGCCATGGCACTCCTAAGAACTTTCTCTTGCTCTCTTCCTAACATCACCATGGTCTCCTCCCACATTTTATCTCACTTCTTTCATCACCTTATAGCTTCACGTCAGATAACTGTGGTAATATTTTCTTGGCTGCCAAACAGCAGGGAGAATCCGCAGCTGCTTTATTGATGTGAGCCATGGGGTCCTCACGAGGGGAACAGGAGGGAGAGGGGAGACGAAGAGGGATGGAAGATGCCTTGGCCTGTCCCCAGAATGAATTTTGGGTCGAATTGAGCCTTACGACGAACGAATCGGGCCCACTTGGGCCCGAAATGGCGAGCCCACTCGGTCCGTGATGGGTGGTGGGGGAGGTACTGCTTGATCTCAATTCCAACCTCGTCACAGAACTCCAAGATCTTCTGGTTTTGTTGGCTGAGATACTCCAAGCTTTGAGTCGGATCGTCGGAGTCCGATAGAGCCGATCGGAGGAAGGCAACCAAGTAGAACACCTCCTCGTCTGGTGTCACCACCGAGCTTCGATCATCCCACCTATAATAAGCATAAATATTATAGCGTTAACCTGGAGCACGATACAGTCTTATCCCTACAAACCAAGAGCGTTCTTCTCGATGATTTCAATCATTAAGGCAAAAGATTAGTGGCATGCTATGTTTCTTTGTAGCTAATTAAGTCTCTCAAAGTGTTTTAGGGTTACTTTTTAGGGTTTGTCCAAACCAACAGCTTTGGCACCATAAAGGAGCAGAACAGGTTAAGGTAGATGGAAGCTGACCAACCACAACTTCTACTTTAGCAGGAAGGAGGCAGAGATAAGATCTTATCCGATTCAAAGAAAACATTGGACACTGTGCAAATATGTAAGCTCAATCTAATAGCTAGCGTATAGAACGTGTTATGTTGGTGCTCAATTATCATTCGGCTACATGCAAGTGGACATGGCAGAGACCATACAAGAGTCACATGCAGGAGTGCAAGCAAACAAGCGGCGTGGTCAGTCTTCTGCTTACTTGTGCTTGTTCATGGGGTAGATGAGGATGGGGCCGCTGGTCCGGTTGCCCAGGATGCCGCGGAAGACGCCGCGGTCGAAGTCGGCGATCCGGGACGCCGGCACGAACAGGTTGAGCCACGGGTGCGGCACCTCCCACAGCCCCTTGGCCCGGAGCCGCAGCTCTGCCTTGTGGACGCGGTCGAGGAAGTCAACGTACGGCAGGTCGGTCGTGAAGACCGTCGCCGGTATGAAGCTCAGCTGCCTCAGCAGTGCTTCCACCACCTGCGACATGTCCATTGTAGCTGAATAAGATCGATGTCGGTATTAGGGTAGGTCGCAAAGCGAATAGAATATTTGAAGATGATGGAACAAAATCTAGCGTGCAGATCTCCTCCATGTTCTCCATGTGGGTGTAGTTTAGTGCTTTTGTTAGGTGTCAATGAAGCACAAGAATCATTAAGAAACCATGCCCTCATGTTCCTCGTTGTCCATGGAAAGAGACTGGCGCAGACGACATACCTCGTCAATGGTGTCGGCGGTCGAGTCGTCGTAGTTCTTGGTCATCTCCAGGCAGTAGAGGACGCCGCCGTTGGAGCCGACGGAGCTTATCTTGACAGGATTCTTGGGGGAGAAGAAGGACGACCTCCAGTTGTTGATGAGGCCTTCGTCGACGATGACGAAGCCCTCGACGTAGTCGAACCTCTGGCTCGGTAGGGCGCCATGGAGGGAAATGAGGTGCTCCTGGTCTCTGGTGAAGGCACCGAAGTCCGAGTACAGCACGCGGATCCATCTCACCTAACCACAACAACAACAGCAGCAGAAGGCAATGTTAGCCAGTACTGACGATGATGATGATGAGAGATCATATGGAACATGGCTACGGATCCAGCTCTGCTTGTCTGAGTCACTTGGCTGGTTTCGTTTATGTCAGGGCTGCCTACAAGCTGGCTCTCATGGCTTTATCCACTAGATGGGTTGGGTGTCGGCGTCATGCAGGGTGCACACTATTGGAGCAGTGCAAAGTACAAACAGGATCGTGATCTCATGTCCATGTGTCCCTTGTAGGAACCATAAACAACTCGACTGCTCCAAGGCTAGCGCGGATGTGATTAGCCTGCAGATGAAGTGGTCCTAGCGACTACCTCTTTCTTGATCATCATTGAGCACAGTGATGGACATGAAGGCCAAAGTTGGTGTTCGATGGAGTTGGGAGCAAGGAGGAATGGAAGAGGGGAGAAGGAGAAGGAAGATGTACCCTCTGGGGAGCTTGTTCCAGTGCAATTCTGGCCCTGGTGATGATCCCAAACTGACCCAGACCACCAAGAACTCCATGGAATAGCTCCGAGTTCTGCTCTTCCGAGCACGTAATGAGCTCTCCTTTACCTGAATGTTTGAGATTTAGGAGATATGATCGATGAGAAAAATGGAGGGGAATGATGATTCTGCTTTGGAGAACTGACCTGTGACCACATCGAGCTCATAGACGTTGCTACTCTGAGGCCCGTGGTGGAAGGCTTGCCCGCTTATGCCCGCATTGGAGAGCGTCCCGCCGACCGACAGGTAGAGGTAGTCGGTCCACGACTTGGGCGCGAGGCCGCCGTTCGCCAGCGTCCAGTTCAACACATCGATCCATAGATCTCCACCCCAGACGTCGACGTAGTACTCGCCCGTCGACGGCGAGTACGCCGGCCTCGGCCGGGGCTCGAGCCGGCCGCGGCTCATCTCGATCACGACCCCGCCGGGCGCGAGGGCCTGGCCGCCGGTACAGTGCCCGTGGCCCCTGGCGGAGATCGGGAACCCACGGGCGGAGCCGTACGCGGCCCGGACGAGGCCGGCGACATCTCCGGCCGAGCCGGGGCGCATCACGGCCACCGGCTCGGCCCTTGCGAGGCCTCCGAAGTCGGCGCCCGCCGCGGCGACCTCAGCGGGGTCCAGACTCAGCTGGCCCTCCACGGCTAGCCGGGGCAGCAGCTCCGCGGGCTCCACCGTCAGCCCGACGGTGGACATCAGCCTGCATATGGCGAAAAGCAGCACCAGGGTTTGCGCCATGATGCGCCACCACAAAAGCTTTTGGAGGCTGCGGAGTGGTGGGGTATCTGCAGGCACGGCTGTGTGGCGCTAACGTGCGCCGTACCGTAGGGAGGAGTGAGGCCCGAGGAGGGAGGAAGACGGAGGTGGGCGAACGCTTGATTTATACGGAAGGAGAGAGAGAGAGAGAGAGAGAGAGAGAGAGAGAGAGAGAGAGAGAGAGAGAGAGAGAGAGAGAGAGAGGGAGAGGAGGATGTGGAAGTGTGTGGGGAGGAGGGGAGGGGGGAGGGGGGGGGGGACAAAATCTTGTGGCAGGGCGTGGGGACTCGCGGGGATTGGGAACGTAAGCCGATATCGCGCTTTAAAGATCTCCCTCGCACTCCCACTCTGCAGGCTTCCTCCGCGGACGACGTACTCACGCTTGCAGAAGCGTTCTACGTACCCATACACCTGTTCGCCACCTCTTCTCTCTCCCCGTAACTGCCAGGTTACACGAAACATGTCACGACCGAAACCACGATCCTTCTTGTTTTGATCAAACCAATCGATCACATAGCTTCCTTCCATATATCTTTGATATAGATGATCGACATTAAACCGTTTGTTGTTGCTTTTCGTTATCTGACGTGTTAATGTGGATCATGGAACCAATCTGGTTAGAGTCCGATTCCGTTACGTGGCCAATTGAATGATCTACAAAATTTACATCGAAGACATACTCGACAAATACTTGTTTGATTCGTATGGAAGAATGGTGATTTCAAAGGAGTAAAAGAATGAGGTTATTTTGTTGATGATTCTGTTAATCATCAGTGTTTAATGGAAAGACATTCCATGAAAGCAACTTCGCGTAGTTATCGGGCAACATTCAAACATGACGAAACATCAGATGTTGTAATCAACATTATCGTGCCTCAGTGGGTGTCGGGATGGCAATAATACAATGCTCGAGCGTTCACATGTCAATTATTTCATATCATATATAAATAAAAAATTCAAGAAATTAATTCGATCAAATCAAGTTGATAATTATGGTGATATCATATGGATGGATGGATGGATGGATGGTGGTGGAGAGGTAGTGGCTGAGATGACTTTATAGACAGACAGGTAGATATGGATGCGACCTAGTGGGACCCGTCCTTGTGACACATTTTGAAGATAAATTATCAACATACGTTTTGATCATAAATAGATGTGGATATGAATTTATATATATTATCGAAACAATACAAGCACGAATCAAACAGATTATATTTTAAGATGGAGATAGCTTAGATAAGACTGTTGATGGAAATTGGAAATTTGATCCAGCCGACATTTATAAAACCACAAGGGAAAAAAATATATATATGAAAATGTAAAATAATTTTGGACAAAGGAAATCATCCCTGTTTGTTATCACTTTGATAAGTGGGTTGATGTAAGTATAGACATTGATTTATGTGATATTACCCACCAAAATTGAACCTATAAGTTAAATCATAACGAGAAAAGGCGATGAAAGATAAGTTTACCAATTAGCTAATCCCAAATATTCACTCGTGGCCGACGCCAATTTATCTAAATCTTTTTTACTTCACTTTATTCGATCCATTTAAGTTGGAATTTGAGTCAGAGGATACATAACATTGAGTACATGCACAGACTTTAGCTATTGGATATATAATATATTTGCTTCGATATTTAATAGAATCTTCAAATGAACAACTAACAAACCATATGCTCAAACATAATTAATCTTTGAATTTAAGTTCAAAGTAGGACGAAAATCTATTGTCATGCATTACTAAAAGACAGCGAGTATTCGTGACAGTATGACCCAATCAAATCGTGTTCAGATATTATATTCGAGTTACAAGAATCAGTGCTCACAAGTTATAATTAGTCTGGAGAGTCTATAATGAGAAATATGTGGTTTGTGGGGATTTGGCATGTCAGGAACAGCTACGGCCAACCAAATGCAGTTGATATCTGCTGCTTAAGATGAGAAAGAATAATTTGGCAGGCGGTCACAATTTACATGTCTTCGTGGCCTCGATCTCATGCGGTCTCACCACCAATTCCCCACCACACGAGAATTAGATATTGTGCGTCCCCAGAGAAGCACATCCACATCCTTTGGATGTCAAACAGTTCCCTGAGGATGACTGATGGTTCTTTTCTTCCTATCGTCTTTTTTTTGCTAAAGCATTACACTAAGATAGGAAATGAAGCAACTTACCAAAGTTTTCATGTCCATAACTTAATTAATTGTTAGATTTTTGCCAAATCCATAACGTCGGTACAAAATTCCAAACTCATGCTCAAAAGCTTGCATCAACCTAAGCTGGCCAAACAGTGCCTGACCACATCAACTGGCGCTACCAGCAGCACAACATGGCCATCCGTGGAACCTCATCAGTGCACGATTTCACGGTAGAAAACCCCACCACCCATGGGCAAAATCCCTTTCCTCCTCCTCCTGTTCCCAGGCTTTGTTCTCTTCTTCTTCCACCCAACAACAAGACGCCCAACGCTTCCTCCGCTCCTTGCACCATGTTGGGACCATGGCTTCTCACGTTGTCACTTAAAGCTTCTCCTGTTACGTTCCTCCATGAACTCGTGGCAGCACCTGCATGCTCCGACGCCATCGACATGGCCCCCGGTGTTGCTTGCAGAGAGGACCACCACGCGGAGCACATGGCTTGTGCCTGCCAGCCTTGCTCGTCGCATCGAGGTCGGCCATGGCGGCTGGCCTGCAGGCCTTCAGGGCGAGCTGGTATCGTACATCTCAGTGACTCACATTGCCTTCCCCACCTACGTACTTAGTAGATGAGTCCTCGTTATCGATGATGGAGACCTGGTGCTTGTCTGCCCATATCATCCTCTTCTCTCTCTCCTCATGTACGTGGAATGATCACCTCCTCAGAGCATGGCCCTATATTTTAGTGATTCATGTGGACTTACCCCCCACTTACATAATAGACGAGCCTTCATCATCAATGATGGTGACTCGGGACCTTGTGGCCAAATGATTTCTCTCCTCTTATCATGCCTTGTATCTCCTGTCTGATTCTTATTCCAATTGTTTCATGGAATGATCACCTCCTCCTCGGAGTAATCTGTACATCCAACCCTATGTTTACCCCTCAAGCAAATCAATTTGGTTGGCTTGCAATCACGCATGCAAAATAAGTTTCAGCTTAGACAATATCAAGACGTATATGGTCTCCCACTGGCTACTACTATGACTTCACAACACCAATATTATATATATATATATATATATATATATATATATATATATATATATATATATATATATATATATATAATGTTTATGATAAATGATGGAACTATAAATGCGACAACTTTTAGAATAAGACAAGAAAAAAGAATTGATGGCTGCAAAGTGACCATGATGAACTCCAAACGTACCCTCAAAAGCATAGTTAGACAAACAAGCAAATAGGAAAAGAAGAGAAAAGAAGGATACAGATAACAAGAGGCAAATATGATGATAGTGCTGCTTTTAACCCACTTTGATGCTGTTGATGTGGACCCGCATTGGTCAGAAAAGAAATATATGCATCCAAGAAAAGGAAAACAAGATAGTTCAAATGTGAGATTTATATTCAGTAGCTTTATTCCCCGTAATCTATCTTTGCCTGCATGTTTCAGCTTCTCAAAAGGTGAGACAGCCCCATCCAGTGCCCATTTTTAGGGTTTGACATCATGTGGCCACAGCTAGCATCAGGACTCAGACTTGGAAAGCCACATAGCAACCCAGCTTTGTTGCAAGGATGGTGAGAGAGGCTTCAGATTCCCTCATCTTTTTGAGATACCAAGGAAGATATGGGAGAATGATCTGGTTCCGAAAGAGAGAGGCGGTGTCGCGGACTGTGATGGAATATTGGATACTGGCTTTAAGGTGGCAGCATGCGCGTTTGGTGGCAATGAAATGAGCTCATATGATATGGCCATTGGCCACTGTCTTTGTTGTTCTTCTTCTTCTCCCTTTTGCTTTAGCCAGCATTGGAGTGGCCTTCGTAAGCTGTCACCAACTATGGTGCAGCTCCATGTAATTTCCTTGCTGCATGGTGTGTGACGCAAACTGGTCTCTTATTTTCTTTCTTTGCTGAATCAGTGGATACCTTAAAGAAGAGAATCCCAAACGATGGTTAAGGAGAAAGCAGCGAAGCTAATGATGCCATTAAGACTCTCAAAGAAAGCAATATCGAAAGCAACATGATGCCATCAAGACTCTCAAAAGTAGTCCACAGATTTGAGGATCACAGATTGCTTTTTATAATGTTCTAACTAGGTTTCTTTCGGCGCTTTGCTCGATCGATCCATGTGTCGATAAGTCATTGATCACTTGGCACATTTCTAAGATCAAAAAGCATTGAGGTCAAAGTGAAGGGATAAAAATGAGTACTGCATGCCTTTTGCATTTCCTTACTAATGCTTGATGACTGTGGGTGAAGATCCAAGTATTTTTCTCATCTCTGGTTTCATTTTGCTTCTTGTTTCCAATAACTACATCAAATAACAAGAGAATCAAAAGAATTCAAAGTTATGCAGTACATGCCTTTATGTAATGTCTACACTATAAGCTATCATATACTGCATATACTTTTATGTATTTGTACACTATTGCTGGCAATTCTGCCACTAAGGAGGTCACTAAATTTGCTACATTAACTCAAAGGTAATGTATTGGATATGTTTCTTTTATCTGTTAGCACTGATAAATGGTAGCATGACCATTGGTTTATTTTTCAGAACTCTCTCTAATTTACAGTAGTACATGATGAAATCGATTAAACCTGATGAAGTGTAAGGCCTTATCTGTACTCTGCTTAATGAAAATTTCTAGTAATTAATTGGATCAACTTAACTATGATAGTTGATGATCCATATCCTCTTTAGACAAATCTCTTTTCGTTGGAGAATTCTAAGAATTTTTGGGATACTTTTCACTTGCTGTCTACTATCGATAATTATAAAATGATACATCTATTCTGCAAAAAACAAAAAAAACTTGGGCTAGTAAACTTTAGTATCTTTTAAGGAACTCATTTTCTATGAACTTAAATCTTTTGTTTTCTTTTGGCAATAAAGTTCTTTACTTTTTTTTATTTTTATTTTTATAAAATAGATGTCATTTTCGGGACAACTGATCAGTAGCTGTGACTGAAGTTACATGTCTGC
The DNA here is from genome assembly GCA_004837865.1 of Musa balbisiana. Taxonomy (NCBI): domain Eukaryota; kingdom Viridiplantae; phylum Streptophyta; class Magnoliopsida; order Zingiberales; family Musaceae; genus Musa; species Musa balbisiana. The sequence continues at coordinate 35,272,339 of CM017191.1, read as the reverse complement.
TAAACTTTGGAAAAGGAACCAACAATATTTTGTATGCATTTGAGAGGTGGTTCCAATCAAATTGGACCTGCACTGTTCAATTTTCTACATGCTTTAGGACAAAAAATGAGGGGGCATGTTAGGATAATATCAACAAATAAGTGAGAGTATTTGGAAAAATAAAAAAAGAAACAGAACTTATTCCCAGAGTCACAGTGGTTATAATTCCACTGTGACTGACAGAGCCTTGGTGTTGTGCTGACAGAGGCTTGACTCCAAGAATAAACCCAACCTTGCTACTTGGTGTTGGGCTTACTAATCTTTGACTCTCAGAAGAACCAACCTTGATAGTGAGAGTTTGAATTCTTGTGGAGGTGGTGCCCATGTATTTGATCCAATTGTTTCAAGTATTAGGACCTTTATGCTTATTGGACTTGCAGGGTATACTCTCTCTGCAACACCAGCTCAAACTAAATTATTGTACTAGCATGATGCCTTTCTTATGCAAGCATGTAGAACCAGTGAATAGATTTTTATATATGGAACAAAGATAAGAAGATAAGGACTTTGTGAATTAAAGAATTATATTTACTGGCAATTTTGGGTTTAAATTTATTGCAGAAATTCTCACTAATCCAAGCCTTAATGGTGTGCACAGACTGGATATTGAGGCAACTTGAGAGATGTTTCCATGTAAGAAAAGCAAGGGGAAATTTTGTTTCTCTAAAAGGCTTTTCTGGAAATGTACATTTTTCCTGTATGTTAAGAAGTATAAGCATCAAACACAATTAACTCCAGTGGCTCCTTGTGCCTTCAGTCCTTATAAATCATTGCTGTGCATTCTCACTGTTGTTTGCATGCCCTTTTCTATGGAAATTTGCAGAATCTTTTCACTGATGCCAGATAATTGAAGATCTAAGTGACACTAAAGTATGCACTGAACAGTCTGCTTAAGTTTTTCTTAAGTTTCTTTTTTTTGTGTTTACTTACATACAATGATCACTTTTACGATCATCCTCTTCTTTTTTTTTTCTTTTTTTTGTGTTTACTTACATACAATGATCACTTTTACGATCATCCTCTTCTTTTTTTTTTCTTTTTTTTGTGTTTACTTACATACAATGATCACTTTTACGATCATCCTCTTCTTTTTTTTTTCTTTTTTTTGTGTTTACTTACATACAATGATCACTTTTACGATCATCCTCTTCTTTTTTTTTTCTTTTTTTTTTCTTTTTTTTGTGTTTACTTACATACAATGATCACTTTTACGATCATCCTCTTCTTTTTTTTTTCTTTTTTTTTTCTTTTTTTTTTCTTTTTTTTTTCTTTTTTTTGTGTTTACTTACATACAATGATCACTTTTACGATCATCCTCTTCTTTTTTTTTTCTTTTTTTTGTGTTTACTTACATACAATGATCACTTTTACGATCATCCTCTTCTTTTTTTTTTCTTTTTTTTTTCTAGATCACTTTTACGATCATCCTCTTCTTTTTTTTTGTCTTTTTTTTTTGGTGCATGGGGAATATAGCTTCTATTAGCCCTAAAAATGATTACTATTATCAGATATTTTTTTATAATTTTTAATTTGTAGAGAAACCTGTGTGTCATCCTGGCACGATACCTGTAGAGATATGAGGTATAACAGTAACTTAAGAAATTAAAGTATGTGTATGTATATACTTGGTGTCCATGAAAGATCATAGGAATTCATAGGAATGCTTGGGTTGATGTTAAATGTTCATGCATCACAACCTTGGTGTAGCCTTGAAATTAAATATGCTGAGAATGTTAATTCTTGATGTAAGAGTCCATGATGATACTTGTATATGTAAGAGGCCAAGCAGAAGTGGCTTTTTAACAGAGCTATCATGTGTTGGATAATTTTCTCTGTTTGTCAATTATGATATTATCACAATAGAAGTTCTTTGTTTAGGATTTTACAAAAAAATACAAAAATAATACATATTTATGTTACTACAATGGCTAGAAATGCTGTTAATATTTTTAATTCAAAGAACAGTGATATAACACCATGATAGATAATAGCTGTCAGAAGGATCATAATTATGATGAAAAATTTTGATCAGACCACCATTGTCCAAATTGCTACTATTGTCTTCCACATTTCAAGCCATGGAATGTCTGTTTTAAGTGCTGAGTGTCAAACTGGTGCCATGAAATCAATTCAGCTTGCATTGTGAAGTCAGTTTGATCTGACTAAAAGGCTGAGTACAATTCTGATGACTGATAACTTTTCTAGAAAGCTTTTACTCATATATAAGTAGGATGCCAACCAATGAGTAATTTGACACAAACAAGCCGGAGATGCATCAAATAGTGGTAGTCAAGAAACAATGAGTTACCTAATTTAACAGAAAAAAGAGTTTTATTACAGAATCCAAAGTTGAGACTGCGTTGCTAATTGAGACCAGAATTTATTCTTCAACGTCGTAATCAAGGATCGGCAATTACACTGCTGGGATCTCATCCGCACTCTTCCAGTATCTGTTGTAGAACCACATTGAATCAGCAGCCACTGCATCTCCATCCTGGTTTCTGTGCCAAGTGTAGTAGGCATGGGTTCGATTCTTGATCTCAAAGACAGCATGGCCAAAGCTGGCTTCTCTGAAAGCCGAGTAGCTGGGCTGTGGCTCTGACATGCTTCATTTTAGATGCAAAAAGAAAAAAAAAGGATCAACAAGAATAAATTTTCCTTGTATTCGTGCGGTCTTAAAATGTTAACAAGCATAGACTATATGTTTCATGTGGAGTCTTACTTGCTAGCAAGCCCTTCTAGGTTTCCTCCATCACCAATGGTGATATATACAGGAGCTGATTCATCTCGAACTGGTTTACATTTTCCATTCACTATATTGTAAGCTATATTCGATACTCTGTGCTGCAACACAATGAACATTTAGCCCATTAGAGAGAGATCATATTGAGGTTGGTCTTTAAACAAGGCATCAATTCGGTTATTATGATGATCTTCCATCAAAGAAAATATCATCAGAGCATCAAATCTGGTATTATTATTCTTATACCACCATATCTAATCAAATACTAGTAGAATACACACTACAAAAAGAAGTATAGCATGGTTAATGGCAGCACAACTAGAGGAAGCACCCAAGTCAGATTTAAGTATGGAGAAGAGTAACCAGAATGTAGGAAGGAAAGAGATGGCCAAGAGATACTTACACTGCGTTCATAGGCATGAACGTGGCCGGCAAATACAACATCGACTTTGTTTTCTACAAACCATTGCTCATACATCACTCTCATCGATTCTCCTTCCATATAGTGATAGTTGTAGCTGTTGTACCATGGTGAATGCATTAAAACAATCAGCCATGGAGTCTCACTCCTGTTCACTTTTGGTAGCTCTTCTTCAAGCCACTTATACTGAGGGGTGTACTTTCCTGTTAAAATGAAACACAAACAGTTAAACACCGAAAACCTTGTACAAAAGAAGGCAAAGCCAAATAGATGTAAATTTAGTGTTATCGATCATAAGCTACCAGTGTTTAGTAAGATAGTCATACACAAATACTGATGACAATCCAACCAAAGAATATCAAATGGAAAAGATTATTCTGAAATATGTGAGATATGTCTGAGTATGTATCATAACAATCTTTTACACATACACTGACCATTTCATCTCAAAGTGAATGCAAAAAATTGAAAAGTCATCTACTTCTCTTGCATTGTTAAGATGTCGGCAGAGGAAACCTGACAGAGCATCTGCTAGTGTCATTGTAAGAATTTTCCAAATACGTATGTGCTTATTCATCATATTATAATAAGATCCACTTCTTTACAACAGAAGTGCAAATTATGCACAAGATGGTAATATATAACTTGTAATGGTCCATGCAGATGAGCTAAATATAAAATTAAAACTTCAGAAAAAGTTCAGATGAGCTAAATGAATCACGGCAAGAAAGGGTAAAAAAACACTCGATATACAACACTTGCTTGAGTCATTACAAATTATTTTTTATGAAGCAGACAGAGAACAGATGCAACTACAAGAGAGTTACTATTCTCATTTAAATTAGATATAGATATCATATAACTTCTCACAATCTATAACACTATGTCTTTAGAAATCCATACCATATGCCGAATATGATGCCAAGACAATTATGTATGCTGATGCCCGCTTGATAGAGTACCAAAAAGGAGCTGTGCTGCCAGAAGATCTATAGGGAACATGATATCTGTGTATGAATGGCTTAAATGGTACAGTTTCCCCCTGCAAAAATGTTATAAACAATTCAGCTCTTCCAAATTCTTGCAAACCGACAATTGGTCAAAATTTCTAAAGAAAATATATAATGAATCAAAATGGATACGAAAAATGTGAGATCAGTTTATCATTTCTAACCTCATTATTTCTCATCCACGTTTATTTATATTTATGTTATTGAAGCTTCTATCTGTGTTAGATACTCTCTATTTAATTCATCAGAGTGAATTTTCAAATGATAAGACCTCCAGAAGATGATGCTATTATTAGAAGCACTTTCATGTCTCAGTTAATCTTTTTCTACTTATTTTAATTTAATTTTCCAGTTTTTGAAAATTTAAAAGTCTTAATATGAGAATATTTTTGCCTTTAAACCTTAAATAGGGATGCATCTATTTCTGCTTGCTAATTAGACGCTAAAGCGGATTTGATGGGCACCAATACAAAATCATTTCCTACTTGGTGACGTTATTTCAAAGCCAGAAATAGTGGAATGTGCATTATCACAAATAGAAAAATAACCAGATAAAAATTATAATATCTATGGATCAATCATCATATACTCATAAGTTCAGATATCTGCCGTCAGCACCATATAAATATTCTTTCTTCTCAGTGGATAAGTTCTCTATGAGTGAAAGCTATGTGGTATCTTCCTTAAAGACTTCCACCAAAATCTTATGCATGTTTCCCCCAAATGGTCGTAGTGAAGAAATAGTTCTCCATCTCTTAGTTGTTGGATTATTTTTGCTTGATCATGTATAATCATGCCATAGCATCTCAATCCTCATTTTTGACATATTGATTAAATTTCCACAACAATGTGTATCCTCTGTTCATTTGTCTTGTATCTTCTAAAGGCACAGAATTGACAGTATACGTTTTCCAAAATTAGTAAAATGGATTTGTTGTTGCCACCACTTATGTAGCATTTCTATGTTCTTGATATCAAATGTTAATGGTGAAGACCACAATTAACAAGAAATGAGTTCAAACACTACGATCATTCTAGTCCATTAAGACACCAAAATGTATGTGAATGTAACTGTCCCACTTACAATTTCCGGAGCAAAGTCAATCTCATGATTTCCTGCGGTCCAAATCCAAGGTTGATATGCTGTACTTCTTTCAACAAATCTACCCCATGTATCCCATCTAACATTGTCATGATTCGGATAGTTATCAGCATAAGAGAGGTCACCTACAAATAACACTGTCTGTCCTTTTGGATTGGCCTCGTAATGAGTCAGTGTACTATTTGAGTCATAACTCTGTCCAAGATCACCTGCACATCATGCAAAAGGATCAGAAAAAGAATGTAATACTGGAAAGGATTCTACAGGCAGAATACTAAATAGAAAAAAAATCTATTAACTACTATCCATTGAATTAACCAAAATTTCAGATGCAGAATGAAAACCAAGGATCAAAAGCTTCAGAGTTTGCACCTTAATTAGAGGAGTGTATGATAAGAATGACCATTGCATAGGAACGAACTGATCACCAAATATGCCACATATGATCATGTGATGGTTTAGCTAAGTTGAAGTGAAGAGAATCTTACAGGAAGAACACATTTTAATGAACAGAAAGAAATATTATATTCCCGACAATCTTTTAGAGATATGGACATGATAGTCAACTTTAAATGAGAAAATTGAGCTAAAAGCCCATCTTGTGTGAACCATGCGTAAATCACATGCCCGCAATCTTTTAGAGGTATCTTCGTGCTTCTTATGTTACAACCTATCACATCAAAAATATGCAGACATTTTCTTTGACCATTTAATGTGTCTATACTCACAAAAACGAAGAAATCCACTTCATTCAAGGAGGAGATGGGTCGTTAGTCCAGTGAGCAAGAAAAGAACATAGAAAATGGACGTCTTCTGACAAAGAAGGTGCTAAACGGATGTATGAAACACATGTTAACCAAGTTTAATCAGCATAATATCATCATAAAAGTCTTTGATTGCTGTATAACTTTCAGATCCACCTTCCTTTGGAAGTAAGTAAAGAAAGATTCCCGACAAAATTTCTTGGAAACACTATTGAGAAAAGACTCTTCTCTTTCCCTGTTTCTCATCTCTTTTAGGTAAATGTCAGAAACTTTCAATGTTCAGGTAGGTGATATCAGTAAATCAATTCTTAAATAGCAAAATAATGAGAGATACCACTAAAACAAAAAAAATCAATTCAGTGATTTGCTCTAATACATACACACAACTGCAGCAAATTTAACAGACATGTCAAATCCAAGTTCCAAAATTTCATTGACATTTAATAGGATGATCAGAATTCACCAGCAATGGAAGGACTACTTTTGCATGCAGCAATACAACATCACAGTGACATGAATCAAGGTAGTATAAGAAAAAATATACCTATAAGACCAAAGGTGTAAGGAACATCTGGACCAACTTTAGGTGGGGTGGTGAACCAGAACTTTCTGACTGTGTGTCCAATGCCAACAGCATAGTAGTATTTAGTATCATGCTGTAGCAAAAGAACAAAGAGAAACAAGTGATGAGGCAGGAGGTGTGAATCAATCATACAGATTAGAAAGAGAGAAAGAATGAAGAAAAGAAAATGAGTACTCGATCACCTTCAATTTCCTGATGGTGCAGTGATGGATGTAGCCTGAGGTGTAGTTGTAGAACTCGTATCGAGTATGCTTGCCTTCAGCAGAGAAGATGAGCTTGTTGCTGTCAGTGCCATAAAGAACCTTACTGGAGCCAGGCTCAGCCTCGGTCACCCATGATATGATCATGGCAGAGCCATCATGGTTCCCTTGGGTAATGTGCACCTTCGAGGAGAGGAAACAACAAGAGTTGCTTATGATGATGCGACAAATCAAATAGAAATTGATCTTCCATTGGAGGAGTATTTTTGTCCCCAAAACAGATGTAGTTATATATAGATTGCAATTATTACATAGAAAGAATACATCATGTAAAAGATCAAGATTTGAAATCAATACACAGTAAAATGAAAATAGTAGGGACGCAGCAAGAACAGGATTGCATTTATTATGAGACAAGACAGGGAATTATTAGCAAGAGAAAACCCTGGTAAAGAGTATACTCCTTTGATATGAGTTATATTTGGATTGCATTTGTTACATGGAAACAAACAATTAAGTAAAAGATCCAATTTTGAAATCTTATCAGTAAAATAGCAAAAGAAAAGGGCATCGATCAACACACGAACATTCTTAGGTAATGCCACAGCAAGGAGAAGTACTAAAACAAGGCTAGTCTTTTGCAACGAGGAGAAAAACAGGCAGAGCAGAGCAGCAGAGCGACATCGAGAACTACTATTCGGTTAAAAGATCAAATTTTTAGATCTTGACACCGTAAGATGGAAAAAGAAAAGGTCATAGATCAACACAAGAACAATCTGAGATAACGCCGAACAAAGTACTCCAACAAAAACAATCCGAAGAACGATCAACAGCAGGAAGATGCAACTAGAATAAGAACAGAACAATGAAAGGCGCCAGCTTTAACCACAAGGAAGAAAGGCAGGCACCTGCTGCGGCGCGTTGTAGCCCGGTGGTACGCTGAAGACGTCGCTGTCGATCGGCATGTCGATGGCCTTCTTCGCCGTCCTGACGAAGGAACTCGTGACGCCGCCGTCGGACCGGTCGACTAATCCCGCGACAACCACGGCCAGGAGAAGCCCGAGGAGGAGAGGAGTCCGTAACCATCTCCCCATCTGATCTCTCCGTGATCGCTCTCTGTGTTGTCTCTGTCGTCGGCCTCTTGGTGTCACTTATATAAGAGAGCTAGGAAGCGAGAAAACAGGGGAATATGCGGAGGCAGGTGCGGTGGGATCGTCTCGGATGAAACGGAAGGCAAGAGCGGAGGGAGAGATGGGGGATTGGGAGTTGGGACAGAGACTGGAAAATGAGAGATTTGACTTCAAGCTGTGGGGGATCGCGGGCGGAAGCGAGACGGGGAAAAGACAAATCTTGCCGTCGACGTACGTAGAAATGAGATGGCGTGACGATGACAATACAACGTTGACTTTGAAAACTTAGAGTCAACTCTTTTGCATGGTTGACTTAGAATAGGATTTTTATTTCTATTAATATATATGGATTTTTTTTATTAGGAGAGAATTATATCCTCCATATAAAATGCGTCTGTTTGATTTAATTCAGTTGAGTCTGAATTATATCCTCCATATAAAATAATATTAGTAATTTTTTATTAAATAATATCTTCTAACTTAAAAATTATTCAAACATTCTTTTTCGATACCTCTTTTTTGTAACGTTATGATCGTTTTCGTCTCTACCATCCTTGCTATTACAGCCCCCAATATTCTTTCTTCCTCCCTCGTCCTCTCTCTTCTTTTCTCATCACACCATTTGCTTTTCCCCTTTTTTCTCTTGTCGCCTCATTTCGTATTATCTTTTTTCTTTTTCCTCATCTCATGGATAATAGACGACGAACGATAAATAATGATAGTGAATAAATAACGGGATGACGAAGAAAGTTATAACAACGAGAGACAGAGGAGAAGGAGGGATAATTTGAATATACTGTTAACATATTAAAAAATATAATATATATTAAATTCTAATATTTACTCATATGATCATTAAAAAAATCATATTAGACTTGACATGTACTAAATGATGATGCAAGCAAATAAGAGGGAGGGAGCTTTGCATAAATATTAGACAATGGATAAAACAGAGAGGGATGGATTTATAATTCATACTGATGACTTCCTCTGTGCCACCATAATAAATATTTTATATTTGATAACAACAAATTAGAAAAATAACCCTATGCATTTACGAAAGAGACCAACTTATACTAAACTCTAATAATTAAGTCAAATTATTTGGTAATTGTAAATTTATAATTTTAATTAAAATATTCACCATCTTAATGAGTAAAATGAAATAATAGGGAAAAGAAGAATGAGCTATTGGGCACACACTATTGGAACAATTAAAATAATTAATTTTCCAATCATTGGTCAGCTATCACAATAAAAAAAATGGTAAATCAAATAAAAAAACTTACCTACTAAGCTAAAATTTATTCAAATATTTTTTAAGGGGATAAATAATGAAGGTAAAATTTAATTCCAAGATCTTTCAATGATCTGATAAAATTTTTATCAATTAATCAAGCCTTCAATTTTTAGTAAGTGAATCCATGTATTATCATTATATCAGTATTCTATATGTAAACTAATCAGATTATATTCTAAACTTTCAATCTTTAGCAAGTGGTTATTGTATATTACCATCAGACTAATGCTTAAGTATAAAATCAAAGTTTCTAACTTAGTATTAGGCTAAGATGTTACTCTTTAAAATCAATGATGAATCTAAGTTGAGGTTAACATATAAAATTTGTTGGCTTAGTTTTTGAACTCTCAATCTTTGATAATACCTATTATTTTATGTGTTTAACATTTTTTTCTACCTATTGGGCTTGAATATATATATATATATATATATATATATATATATATATATATATATATATATAATTAACTCCAATAAAATTCAGTAACAACAATCAATTTAAAGGTGATTGAGATTTGAAATATCACATTCCATCAACAGCAACTGAGAGTCTACATAACTTTTCTATGAAACAACATGATGGATACACCCCATCACAGTGACTTCACTGGTTCTAATGGTCAGACTGGTCTGCTGGCTTCAACTTTCTTGAACTTTGAGATGAGCAGATGAGGATGTCTTCTTCCCCTGCCATGTTCAGAAAGGTAGAGTCTGAGGTTTGATGGAGATGGGGCAAGAAAGGACCCTCTACTATTTGATTTCCTCGGAACATCATCATTGAATCTGATACTAGAAAGTGAAAGATCCCCACTACGATTGAAACTATCGGAACACCATTGGTCAATAGATCGGTGTTCTAAAGCCAAAGAAAAAGAGAGACAGTGGAAAAGAAGTTTCTGACATGGAAAAGAAAAATCTCCTATTTGCCAGAGAAAGAAGAAACATAAATGTTTGTATCATTTTTTCTCTTTATTTTATGGAAAAAGCATGTTTGAATAGAATCTCAAGTTTTCTGAAATGAGAGAAAAACCAATCATAATATTGCATTGCCATCTTGATGATAGCAAATTCCAAGCAATCACATCTCAGTGTCAAATAGATGGGTCAACTTGAACTTGAGTGGTCCTACCCAATTATTAGGTCTTTGGGTTCAACGTTTAACCCTAAGTTAAGTTGAGTTAGAGCTAATATTATATCCACATAGCATTTATAATTAGTATTAATTTCAAATAAAAAACATTCGATCCATAAATTTAGTTGTATACAACCGAAATAACATAAACAGATGTAATCTACCTAAATTGTAGCACCGCTCTAACATACCCTCTCAATTCGAATCTATTGAACTCTAACGATTGGTGGTAACCCTCGAGAGTAGTTGAGGAATGGTCCAATGGTTGACTACTTACTTACTATTGAACGAAGTGGCTTGGGAATCTTCTAATCCATTGCCTTGTCACTTTCAAGTATGGGTTCATGAGACAGATAAGATGCCGATGATGACTTGTAGCGGATTGCTTAACTGAGCTCAAAGGGGATGCCACTAAATCTATGGGTGGGGATCTTGGATGATCCACCAAAGCATCAACATGTCACAAAAGACATCCAAATGGTGGATGGATAGCTTTGGACACCCAAATCATTCGAGCGTGAGAAAAGATCAGAGAGCACTTTATTTATTTGACTTCTTTGTTCTAAAACCGCATCCTCAAGAGAAAAAAAGAAGATTTGTACTAAGGAATACTTAAAATTAGATGTGTTCAGATCCAATTAGAAAATAGAATCAAATGGGATCGAATTGATTTAAAATTGATCTGATCCAAAATGTTTCACTAATGATTCAATTTTAAAGATTATAAACGATTCTAACTGGAGATATTTTTTTAGTTTGATTAATTAACTCCAATCAAACCAAATCGATTTTAATTTGAAAGAAGATATCAACTCAATAAATTCTGAACCGATTAATCAAATCTATTTAGATTCTTAATTTTATAAATAATGTAGACTCAATTTTATAAATAATATCGCATTGACTTAAATTAAATTAGTTAATTTATGCAGTCATTTATCGCGTAGACTCAAACATTTAAAGGCACCATAAAAAGAGAAACAAAAAAAAAAACCCAATCCATGAAATTAACTGTACACTTGGACTTTATTTACGTGAGATTCCAATACAAATGTCTAAGCTTTGGACAAGTTAATACCACAAGTACCATCACCTAAAAGAATGATCCCAAAAATACAGGGAGCAAAATAACATCCACAAAAGCACACTGTCATCAGGGGGTTTGCCAAAACATGCACATCATTCTCAACACCATCTCAGATCACCCTTATCTGTGCTGAGCAATATATGAGCGGTTTCAAAATTCAACCACACAACGAGCATTCAATCTCAATAAACAGGATCAACATAATGCCCAGGCATCAGGAAACATAAACCAAAGACTTGCATGTAAACAAAAAGGTTCCTCGACCTTCAGCAAGTGGCTGCAATTCAAACTGGTGACCCATCAGCTAGTTAACACCTTGCTCAAACTTGCATTACAGGCATAGAAAACTTGGAGCCAATCAAAGCTAACCCACCGAATGGTGACATTAGAGGAGCACAAGACTAATTAAACAGGAGTTGATCTAGGAGCATCTCAGAATGCAAGAGTCTATACTGATCAGAAAAGTATTCAGAGTAGTCAGTGAATGGTTACCAAATCAACCAACACAATGTGCGCCAGTATCAACAGAAAGAAACTATAACAGCCTGCACTGCAACAATCCACCAGGTCAACAGATGGAAGAATATCAAGACACCGAGTCAATCTGAATGTATAAGACAAACTATCATATAGCTGCTAACATTGCCAGATGGATTCAGATGATTCCAATAGCAAAAGGACAGAACAGATCTTCCATCCTTACATTAACAAAACCAAAAACCACTGCATTGTTCCACAATCAACCCTAGAGTAGCAAAGAGCAAAGTCAGGAAAAACAACTGCAGGTTAACTGTTAACAGCCTACATTCATCAATAGCGAACATCAAAAGATGGTGGGCGCCCACCCCTACTTGGTCGATCATATGGCCCGGGCCTGTCCCTATAACTTCCACCACCATCATAACGTGCAGGGCCACCACTCCCGTATCTATCACTGCCACCACCACGTGGTCCATCCCTGTCATAGCCACTGCCTCTTGGCCCTCCCTCTCGATCATAGGTACCACCACCATGCGGACCATCTCGTTCATAGCTTCTTTCCCTCACGTATCCATTCTGCGGGTAACGATCAGGTCCACCTCCATACCTATCACCCGAAACCGATCCCCGGGAGGTCCGTAACGATCATTAGCATAAAAAAACCCCACGCATTGTTCCACAATCAACCCTAGAGTAGCAAAGAGCAAAGTCAGGAAAAAAACTGCAGGTTAACTGTTAACAGCCTACATTCATCAATAGCGAACATCAAAAGATGGTGGGCGCCCACCCCTACTTGGTCGATCATATGGCCCGGGCCTGTCCCTATAACTTCCACCACCATCATAACGTGCAGGGCACCACTCCCGTATCTATCACTGCCACCACCACGTGGTCCATCCCTGTCATAGCCACTGCCTCTTGGCCCTCCCTCTCGATCATAGGTACCACCACCATGCGGACCATCTCGTTCATAGCTTCTTTCCCTCACGTATCCATTCTGCGGGTAACGATCAGGTCCACCTCCATACCTATCACCCGAAAACCGATCCCCGGGAGGTCCGTAACGATCATTAGCATATCGCTCACGGCCACCACTATAACGGCTGTCCCTGGTACCAAAATGATCTCGGTCCCCATAACGACCCCCATCATAACGATCATCTGAATAGCGATCACTGTAGCGATCTGGCCCCCTACCACGATCCCCACGGCCACCACCCCTGCCAAACTTCGAGCGAGAAGAGAAACGACCATCACTGCCTCCCCCGGCCAAAGGGCACTCACGTGCCCAATGTCCAAGACGGCCACACTTGAAGCATTCATCAGAACGCCCTGCAGGTGGTGGCCCATCATCACCACGATAACCAGCTCTGCTGCCTGCTGTGTATCCCCCTCCATTGTAGCCATAGGCAGTGTCATCTGTGCTCATCTTAGGCTGAGCCTTGTTCACTGAGATGACTCGTCCATCCAGCTCATGTCCATGCATCTCACTGATTGCAGTATCAACAGCACGAGGATCAGAAAATGTCACAAATCCAAATCCACGGGGGCGGCCAGTATCTCTCTCCAGCATGACCTACAAATGAGAAAACAACAATTGGACCATTCTGATCAACATCATACAGCACCATACTCTCTGCAAGAGTGATATCAAGATGTTGATAAATTAATCTGGAACAGGAATTACATCAAACCCATTTTAGGAGAATGAGGTTTCTTCTTTCCACAATAATAAAAGGACAGTATATTTGTTTGCTATGGTATAAGAAAATGCCAAGTAGAAAATTTTAATAGTAACACCAAACCAAAATCATCTCACTTTGGTAAATGACTGCATAAATAAATGCATGAACCAAAAGGTAATCCTTATTTCAAAAGAAATAATATATGATGCCTCATTTCCTCTTCTCTCTTCTTTTATATTTCTCAAATACTAGACACAGACTAACTCCATGGCTAATGGAGCCCCTAACAAAGTATATTTAAGATGAAACAATTGACAAGAATGCCATAAAACATAAAAGTAAAGAGAATAATTTCAGAAGACGATATCCCTTGGCATTAAAAAATAACAAATCTGACATCAGCAATTGAGGTGTGTATGAGCACCATATATAAGCAAAATCATGACAAGATTTATCTATACTTACAAAAAGGGAAAAAAAATGAGAACTTCACGAAAGCAAGCCTGTGTTAGTTATATGAGAACATCAATTTTTATATGAGAAGTTGTGACATTAAAGAAAACAACTTACAAAGAAGAAAAAGAACTGAAAAGACATCAGCGTAAAATCAATGTATCATTTACCTGATCATAGAAGAAAGTATTGATGAACAAGGTCACCATAAAAGTCACAAACACCATTTGCTTCACCCAGACATCTCACTGTAATAATTGTATAATGAGCCATAATCTGCTATGATTAATGTGGTCCATGCAAATTTTTTACCCAATATCTATATTGGATATGCACAACATCCAAAAAATGGTACAATTCTTGTCTTACATCCAAATGAAAGACACCCCTCAGTGCAATCAACCAAGAGTAGGTGCAACATGTTCTAACAAACACTTCAGCTGGTCTTGCAAGTACATCAATTGACAGACTTCAGCATCATCTTAGTGCATCATCACATAAATTTGAGCAATTCTTTAACACCTAACCACTAGATCTTCCTAAGTAGTGAGTGAAATAACTGCCGACACGAACTGGCTCAAGTATCTCAAGGAATAAATCTTCCAACCAATCCACATTGGCATACTGTCAGTTAGTATATCTCATTCTTATATGAAACAGTTGAAGAAATTGGGAGCAAGCACTTCATTTACCGAGTTAAGAGTTAAGCAGATCTGAAGATACATTAAGATCTCCAAAATATCACAAAACAGCTAATATTCAGAAGAGTGTTGCCATAAGACCGACTCCCAGCAACTTTTATAAAGGACTACCACAGAAAACTTGTGAGAGCTAGTTATCTGAAAAACCACAAACTAAATGCCAATACAAAACCATGACAGTAAGCGATTTGGTGTCCATCTCCAGTCACTCTTGGCCAACGTAAACATTGCTGCTAAACTCATTAAAATATATGAAACAAAGCTAGTGACAGCAGATACATCGTAAACGAAATGAACTGAAACAATATGATGACATCCGTCATTCAGAGGACATCAGGTTGTAGAAGGAACATTAGGTTCAAAGGAAAGGAAAGATCAAATTCAAGATGTCCAAGTCAAAGAGGGAAAACAAGCATAAGCATGAATTTGAACAGCTATTTTGTGTGAGCTTTATGATGGTCCAGAGCTTGATATGATTCAGACACTAATCCAAAGACCAATAACAGAATCTGACAAATTGTGAAAAAAATCAGCATCTATTCTGCGTATACTATTCTCTCTCCTAACAATGGCTTCAAATACCAATTCGTCACCAACCAAAATATTAAATCAGGAACACTGTTCTACACCCTTCTCGCATTCAGTACATTTTCACATTTTTTTGTTGCATGATCTTGAACCATCACCAAGAAGAAAGTTTTCAACTTCCAGCTGGTTTTCCATGTAAATTGTCCAGTCCATGTGGTCTCTGTGCTTGTTAAACAACCATCTAAATCACTCTAAAGACCGAAGTTCAAAAACCAAGCTGCATTGCACAGATTGAATGCATGAAGTATAATAAGCCCATCATTCAGTGTTGCCAAGAAGACATTACCAGATCAAGCAATTTAGATGTATTATGATATTATCTAGAGAAGACACTTGCAATGGATTTATCAGCAGAAAAAAATAGAAACCAAGAAGATGAACTTAGTGACAAAGGACTGCAGGAGGCCAGCCATATAAAGAAACAATCAAGCATTGAACTGAGTTTTGAGGTCACACATTCTTTTCCCCTTCTGATGGACAATACTAGATGTGATTGATATAGTCAAATGCATCTAGCATTCTTCCCTTTAAATTCAAAGTTTTCAGTTAAAGTTAAAAGGCTATTAAACTAAACAAGCCTGACACTAAAATTTAAAACCTTCTATGATCTGCAGTGCAGTCCAATGAAGAGTAGATTGTGCAGCCTAATCTTGAGATTGTTTTTCTGGATGATCATGCATACTGTAGACAGCAAACCTCAAAGATAACAGGGATCCCAGTAACATATTAAATGCTTTATCACAAAAGCTGCTCTTCTGACCGTGTTTTGGCAAACAATGAAGCACCTTTATCAAATAACAGACAAGCCTTAGATGACCACTAAAAGCAGGCATCATGAGCTTCCTTGGATAGTTTATATTTAAGTGCTACATAGAATCACAAACCATCAGAGTATGGCATTATTATAGCATTTTGCAAATGTCGTCTGCCAATATCAAAACCAACAATCCAATCCAAGATATGTCACCAAGGCTATTGTGTTTCAAAGATTTGTCTTGACATTGACTGCTCTATATCAAATATTCAACTCTAAGAACTGGAAGCATCACTCTGAGCCAGCATTCTTCTCATAAATGCACTCACAGGTGTCTGTTAACCAAAACAATGCTGACAGAATGATAACAGAAAGTGGCAGACTCGCCGGCTACCAAAAGAGTGTCTGTAGCTCCTTGGTCATTCACCAAGAGGAAAAACAAACAACCTTTCCTTTTTAATAGGCAGCTTCAGACACTTAGACAGGAGTTCTGTTGTCACATACACCAATAAAAGTGGAACGACGATTGATATTCATGCAAAGCTAAGCATTAAGAAAAAAATAGTGGAATCATTATAAGAGTACAAAATATTAGCATGGATTATAGAAAGGTTCAGAAAACAGATGCCACAATGATACACGACAAACAACATCATGTTAGAAAAGAAATGAATATCATATAAAACCTTAATTATTTAGAATACATAAGAACTATAGGAAAGAATGATCTCATGACATCCAAGTCTATCTGTACTCCTATGACTTGTATACACATGAAAAAGTCTACAACATAACGTGTTTCATATAATAAAATTCTTTTTTTCTCTAAACAGACGAATACTAAAAAAATAATGTTAAACAAATGATAAATTCCTTGAAGTTTCGATCCTTCAAACGCACGATAAGTTATAATTTCAATAACCAACAGAAGCATCACACATAACACAAGAAAAAACTTAATTGCTGAAAAAATTGAAAGATGAGCGGACGATCAATACTTGAGCCTCGATAACCTTCCCGAAGCGGTTGAACTCCCCCTCCAGCCGCCGCTCCGTGGTGTCCCACGACAAGCCTCCAACAAAAATCCGGTTCTCTTCCTTCGCCGACATCTCCGCTAAAAATCTCAATATCTAAAAACAAGAAAACCCTAGAAATATGGCATTAACCACGAAGATCAAAATTTTCCAGATCGATCCATCTCTCGGTTCCTATATCATCAGGACACCATATGCATTAACCACGAAGATCAAAATTTTCCAGATCGATCCATCTCTCGGTTCCTATATCATCAGGACACCAATAAAAGATCGCAAAAGACGGTAGACGAAGAGACGCTGGAACCCTACCGTAACCACGAAGCACGAAGAAAGAAACCCTAGGGAGTTAAATTAGAGCTCCGTCTACTTATAAGACCATGAGAAATCAGCGATAAGACGCCTCGCGGTGCTCATTTAAGTTTAACCTGCTCAAGAAATTGGACGGTCCTGATTACTAGAATCCGGCCCGGTCCCGTTCGTATTCAACGAACCATGATCTTTGATGTATTTTTTAAGCTAAATTACATATGTCTCCCTCAGCCCCAGCAAAACCTATATGCCGTCATAGTTGATCTCCATTAACTTTACATTGATATCATTTAAAATTTTATTATGATACTAAAAATATTAAGCATACTTTATGTATTTATATTTTAAAATAATAAAAACAATTAAACTAATATTAACTAGGCTTAGATTTTTTTTAAGATTCATAATCCTTACATCTTAACTTCCTTGGAGATAGATTTAATTTTATAGTATTTTTTATAAAATATTTATATTTTAGTTTTTAAATTATTTTTAATTTTATTTCACTTGTTATAGTGTTTTAACCACCACAACAAAGATACTATAAGACCTACTTAAAAACTTTGTAAATGAGTCAAATGAAATCAAATACACTAAAAACTATTTAATATATCATATTAGATTCAAACAGGTATTTACAATAGTTTATAAATAATATTTCCCAAATAAAAATAAAAAATTGACTTACTATAGGCTCTACTTAAAAACAATGCAAATAATCTAAATTAACTCCTAACATCAGTTAAACTAACTATAATTTTAAGCATATAATATTATAATAATCTATGAGCAATGCCAATTAATGATACGTAATATTATATCATTTATAGTATTTTAATATATTAAAAAATATTATAGATGCTATTGAAAACACCATAAGCGAATTAAACAAAAGCACAAAATTATATGTCCATCCTTTGTGGGATTGAATTCATGTAATGGATAACTTGAAGTTTAGCTTATGTCAGATATTATTATCCAAATAGACTTGGTTTTCACGTTTAAATTTGATAAGATTGATTTTGATTGTCAATTTGAGTTAATAAAATTGATTGGATCTTACCTATATTTCGAATATTCAGAAGAGAGAAATTTTTTTTATATACATAAAACATTTATATTCTATATCCTTTGTCATGCTTTCAATATATGTGTGAGCAACTGTCCCAAGTGTTCCTATAATTCATTTTTGAATCAAAACATAAATGAAAGTTGCCTTATACAACATCATATTTATAATTATTTATTTAATAATAATAATAATAAATATATATATATTAAAATGCTCTATTGATGTGACGTGTCTAACAAGTGCTGTGTCCCGTAAGCGTTAATTCGATCTCATGTGTCAACCTATGATTGACTGAAAACAATAATTATATTAATATCAAAAGATTAAAAAAGCACAAACATACATGCAGGCATAAAAGATTGTAATCAAGTCAAGGAGTATCGTTTAACTTGTTAAACAATGCTATATATACATATATATACACTTTAATCTACATATAATATGATAAACACACCATGTATGATTCCTACGTCAATCTGCCCAACCCAGATCCCATGCAGAAAACCCCTCGTTCGACAAGCTTGATATCATTCAGATGCTCTAATTCAAGGAGAATGATTGCTTTACCAAATAGAATATATTTCTGTCACTTAGTATCTTGGGTTTTCTGATCTGGTGTTTTGTGTTTCTGGGGAAAACAAAGAGCCAAAGGATTCAAAGAGTCACATGTTTATGCGGAAAACAATGATCTGATGCCATAAATGCTGTGTATGCTCAGTTGTCTTTGGTAGCCTATAAAAATCCTAGTTTACGTATCCATGGATTCTCATGCAAGAGCCAGTAAACCCTAGTTTACCTGGAGTTCTACAAGCGGGAGGCCATGAGGGTAATTGGGCTTGCCGAGAACAAGTTCAAGGTGCGAAGCACACGGAATTGAAGGCTCAGAAGATGTTCCGAGGCCTCCCCGGCCTGTGCCAGACTCTCGCCGCAGCCAGGCGAGCCTCCGGCTCCGTCAACTGGCACGAAGTGCTCCGCATTCACCGCTCGCCGGACCTGCGCAAGATAAGGGAGCAGTTCCGGAAGATGTCCATCCTGACACACCCCCACAAGAACCCCTCGGCCGCAGCCAACAGAGCCGTCGTGGAAGCGTGGACGAGGCAGTCGAGCAGAGGCAACGCCCAAGACGGCGATGAAGATCACAGTGCAGATTCAAACAGTAATCAGATGAGCCGTAACACCAAACCGAATGCTGACACTTCACAAGGAGAAGACGGCGGCGATACTATATGCCCAAAGTGCCGGAACTACAGCTGTGGATACGTGGACAAGAACCGCACAGTTAAGAAGTGTGAGTGCTGTTAGTTGATCATCCTTCTCGCGAAGGATCTAAACCTATGGATTGAAGGCAGCGGCAGCGTCAGCTTCATCCGAAGCTTGAGATCGATGTTAAGAATGCATACACGATTGCTACAGAGGGAGGCAGCACCATAAACATCAATCCTTAGTGTTGATTGAAACAGTGAATTTATATGATGTCTACTGCTTGTAGAACCAACAAATGATTCATCATGTGGTTTGGTTTTTGCGTCTCTTTTTCTGATGGTGATTCCTACTTTGTTTAACTAATTGAGACATAGAACACTGTACATTTGGAGTATTTCAAACTTGGTATTTCTCAGGCAATATAAACTTCATATGTTTTATATTCTGCATTGATATCATTATATATATATATATATATATATATATATATATATATATATATATATATATAATTACTTCTGCGTCATGGGTGATTTTACATACGGAAACCAGTGAAATCATTATGATGACGTCACGGGTGACTCAACAAGTGCAACGGATGGAGTTCGTGACTGTTTCTGGATTCCAATGCCACTTCACGCTGACCGGTTCACGTGTCAGCCAATATTTATCGGTGCCAGGTGGGTCCCGCAGGCTCCATGTACCACGGATCAAACACGAACACCTTCCGCCCGCTTCTGTCTCAGGCGATACATCTTACCTGCCTCCACTCGAGCAAGATATGGACTCATGTGGGCCCAATTCTTTGCCCATTCACAAACGGGCAATCTCTGGCGCGTGAGGAATGAACCGCAGGTAAAGAAGTAAGTACATCGATACGAATGCTCCGCACCTGTCCGATAAGCTCATCCCGCGGACCATTACGCTTGATACCCGTGCGAAGTACCTGACTTGTGACTGGAAGCAATAATGTAATCGTGGGACCCATGTTACAATCACAGGAAAGGGACCTGATCGGGTCGAATTCGCAAGGATGCTGTATGTCAGCCTGCGTATATGCGTGTATATATATATGTATATGAACAGATGATGTGGAGTCAAAACTCTACTCATTCCATCTCGCTCCGCCGCCTGCCCAAGCATGCTGCGCTCTTCGCTTCACCGAGGTGACCGCCTTCCCCTCCCCTCTCCGCTCCTTAAAACCCTAATCCTCCGCCGTTAATCCCCGATATTTCGTTTCTGAAACTCTTTCTCACACCTTCTCTCTTCCTCTGCAGCTGCCGGCTTTCGGGCATGGCGGTGTCCCGCCACCGCCCTTGGGGTCCTTCGCCTATCCACCGCGGCGGAAGCGTCGTCGATCCACGGAACCCATCCCGTAAGCGTTCGGATCTTTTTTCCGATTGATGCGTTTTTCTTTTGATCCTTTCCGCGAAACATCGTGCCCTTCTGGATAGAAGAATTAACTCGATGAGGAATTGCAGCCGAGGGTTCGGAATCTCATCGGGGGAGAGTTTGTTGAGTCACAGTCGGAGGATTGGATCGATGTTATAAACCCTGTAAGTTTGTCGAGTACGGTTCATGTTTGTCTTGGATCAGTTAATCATCGTTCCAGATTACACATTTCGTTCTCAATTGGATCATTAGATCCCTATTTCTATATGATTATGCTGAATTTCGAGTTTTAAATATTTAATTTGTCATTGTGACTGATAGGCTTGATAAATTTAATGGTCTGCTTGTACCCAAAGAACACGCGGATGCATGTTAATGAACGATCTGAAATTTCAGGATTCGGAGATATAAAGATTACTTCAAGCATTATTAGTATCTACCCATTCAAAGATTTGGTTGCCTGTTTGATTATATCACTTGTGTAGAGTGGCTTGGATGATGAGAAATACAACTTAAATTGGACTTGTTTCTTGTAATTTGATCTAGGTGTGATTCTACTTCATTCTACAATGTCACAGAGTTATGGTACTCTTGCCACTAATTTTGCTATTGATCACTTCTTTCCATTCTTAAAACAAAGTATATGAAAATTAACTTATAGTTTGTTTGAGACATTTAGCTAAAAAACAACAGTTCATTTTAGCTAAAACACAACCATAATTATTGCTGAGATCATGCCCAAGGATTTAATCCAGTTCAGACATAACCTGTTAACTTGGGAGGGTGTGGATCCTTAATTCTAACTCCATTTAAGTCTGAATTTACAGAATGTATACATGTGTGTACATGTGTGCTGTTGTAACTGAAGAACTTAATAAGTGCAAAACAAAACTCTGACCAAAGTTCTTTCTGATAGCATTTTTCATGGAAGATGTGAATCTTTTATTTTGTGGGTATGATAGGCAACACAAGAGGTGGTCTCGAGGGTTCCTTTAACTACTAATGAAGAGTTCAAAGCAGCAGTAGGTGCCGCAAAAAGTGCATTTCCACAATGGAGAAATGTACCTTTGACAACACGGCAGCGGATTATGTTCAAACTTCAAGAGCTTATCCGAAGGGACATGGTAATCCAGCTGGAGCATGAACTTTTATTGGGATTGAATGTTTTCTTTTAATATTGGATTTTATGTACTTGTTTCAGGATAAGCTTGCCTTGAATATTACAACTGAACAGGGGAAGACACTGAAGGATGCTCAGGGTGATGTTTTTCGTGGTTTAGGTCAGTTTAGTATTATAATCTTTATTGTTTTTACAAATTTCATACTATCTTGGATGCCTTGGGAGGCCATGGTCATGCCCCCCTTATGATTCCTTGAATTGTATTTTATAACTGAGATCCGAGTATGACCAGTCTAATTATTTGGATGGAAATTTAAGTTCATTAATTTTGTGGTTTCATTTTACCAGAGGTGGTCGAGCATGCTTGTGGAATGGCAACATTACAGATGGGTGAATATGCATCCAATGTTTCAAATGGTATCGACACATATAGTATTAGAGAACCTCTTGGTGTGTGTGCTGGGATATGCCCATTCAACTTTCCTGCAATGATTCCCCTCTGGGTATGTGAACATGCCTTTCCTGGATAATATTATAAGATCTACCTTAATTGTTTACACACCTGGACTTTGCATTTTAGAGATCTCATTCAGTTGTATGTCTTTACCATCATTTATCTTTTTATATCTATTCAACACAGATGTTCCCAGTGGCAGTTACTTGTGGAAATACTTATGTTTTAAAGCCATCAGAGAAAGATCCAGGTGAAACATATTTGTCAGTTGGAATAACTATTTTAGTATTTTGATATCAGAATTGGAAAAATGAAAAAAGAAAGAACTTACAAATATTACCAAAATTCATGTTGATGCTTGTTCCTAATGTCTACCTGTTATATCAAATGAAATGATAATCATGTAAGAAACTTTACAGGTCAGTGTTTCAGATATTCAGAATGAGAGGTTGGCTCTGTATGATTATTTTGTCCATGTTTTATCTCATTGAAGGAATATTAACCATGCACTATCAAGATCCTTTATCCTGGCTGTACAGTAATAGTTGTAATAATCTTCTCTATCAGCTATTATAGTACTTGGCATATGGAAGTTTAGCAAGACTGCATAGGATACTACAGAAAGGGATGTGGGGCTTACCCATAATAAGACTGTCAATTTTATGTCGACAGTTGTGTTGGACTGTCCATTACACAAATTAACTCTTTTATAATTGTATAGTGAAGTGCATCCCTTGAGTAGGTGCTATTCAATCAGAGGCCAGATATCTCTTCTATAAATTCTGTGCAACTTGATCAGAAACAAAATAGCTATCAGTAAATACACATCTTAACTGAGCTAAATGCCATATTGTAGAGTGATGAAGATCAAAAACAGAGTATTATAACTCAAATCCTGATGTTACTTTTTATGAATGTATTACATGATTTTGGTGCAGATGAGCAAAATGAAGCTATCATGAACTAATCCATTATAGTAATCATACTTAAGTTTGACTGTTGAGCTTCTATTAGTATAATTTTATAGTGGTTTTGGAAATCAGTTGGTTTAGTTTTTAAAATAAGATGAACTCTGGGTAATACATAAGCTTCCATGAACTGTATATTGAACTTAAAAGATAAGTTATTATTTTTTATAATACTGGAGAAGAAAAAGAACCAACTATTAAAATCAGAAATGGAAGAGTTAACATCTCTCAGTATTCTTTCAGGAGCTTCAATGATGCTTGCGGAACTAGCAAAGGAGGCTGGGTTGCCAGATGGAGTCTTAAATATTGTTCACGGCACCAATGTAAGTCTTATTCTGGATGTTTGCATATCTTGCAGTTGCTAAGTGATTCCTAACTACATAATATGTGAATCACATAAGAGTTGATGCAGTGCTTCAGATACTTGTGGTACATTGGAGGGTAGATATACTACATGGCAAAATGTTGTGTGAAACACATATCTGAGGGTCTGTTGCACAATAGGATTTTCCTACACTCAAGATTTTTAGTTATTTAGACCTTCATATTTAAGTGGCAAGCTATACCACAAATATTCAATTTTAAAGTGTCAAATGGCATGTTTATAATGTCTCTTATGTGTAATACTAAAGTGACCTGTGAAAGAAGAACATCTGATGAACGCTGGTGGGGTTCTCATTGGGTTTTCTTTCTTGATGCTTCTGAAATTTTTTCAAATTTAATTTTTGGTATTTCATGTCTTTAATTAAAAAAATTCTGACATATGTTATTTGACAGAATATTGTTAACAATATTTGTGATGATGAGGACATAAAGGCCATATCATTTGTTGGTTCAAACACAGTAAGTGATACTTCTGGTTGTCCTTTGCCCTGCTGCTTAATCACATTTTTTTTGTGCTGGACATTTAACATTACCAGACTCTTTAAGTTCTAGCACTTGATGACATCTCTATGCACTTAAGCAAATTGTTACATAATATAATTTGTTGCACAGTTTATTTCTTATTTTGTCCATGCATTTCTTTTTTATTTTAATATTGTGGTCCACCTAGTGAATCCTTTAAGAACATTCTTTCGTGAGCAATCCTTTAAGAACATATTTTAATTATTTATGCTTAAAAGGGTGAGCAATTATTACCTAAATGCTGCATTTTTTAGCTATTAGGATGAAATCCTTTTTTGATTATTGAAAATATATTGATGTTTCTAAGTCTTAATGTGTAAGGTTTTGCTGGATGATGATTTTGGATCTTCATGTGTTAATTGAAGAATTTAGTTGTTTGCCTGAATAAAGAAATTCTGACATGAGAATCATATGTAAATGAACTGGCCTAGCAAACATGGTTTAGCACTGAGAATTCAAGACCTATGCCTGGATGGGTACTTGGGGGACTGGCCTGACATAATTTTCTTGGACTAAATTTTAGGAGATTATGTTGAAAATTTCAATGCAAATGCCTTCACAGATAGATTAGATTGGGGGACTGGCCTGACATAATTTTCTTGGACTAAATTTTAGGAGATTATGTTGAAAATTTCAATGCAAATGCCTTCACAGATAGATTAGATGTGAGTTATACTGGTATCGAAATGTCTTTAACTAGACAGATCTTAGTTTCACAAGATCAAGCCCACTCAAATCATGTTAGCTGCACTTAGTCATATTAAGCCACCTGCAAAATTAAGGCATCTAATCTGGACCATTCAGAATAAAATGTATTCAGATGGCCCATGCCCAAGTCTAACTTTTAAAAACTGAATTGCTGGAGCAACAAGACCTATCATACAAATAACAACCTTATGTTGAATAATGTTGGTTTCATAGCAAAATTTGTGACCATACCATGATGAAGTTTCAGGAACTTGTAGTATAGTTTGTAGTTTCCTCAATTTGCATGTGGAGTTGACTTCTCAGATTTAGATTAGTGATATGATTGTTATTATAGAACACCTACCATTCCTAGTTGTGAAATACTCATGTGTATTTAAAAATATTTGACTTGAGATATATATCATATCTATCTTCTTGATGCTTAGTCCTGGTAGGATAAGTCCCTTATTAGGAGTGGCATATAGTTTTCTTTTTCCTGATAGATGATTGCTAACAATCACTCTAGAAACTATAGTTGATGATTCATAAAGAACTTCAGAAAGTATAACTCAAGTAGGTCTAATTGAATGTATGACTTGACTGTCATTAGGCTTTAACTTTTTTTCTTTTTGCTTGCTTATTTATAGGCTGGAATGCACATTTATGCTAGAGCAGCAGCTAAAGGGAAACGTGTCCAGGTATATTAGTCTTTTTATCAGATAAAAATTCTTGAGTGATCATTTTCTTTTTCCATCTGTTTCTTCCATTTAGATGATTGTCATATATTTGCACAAACAATGCATGTACCATTAATGCTTTACTCTCTTCAGTCAAACATGGGTGCAAAGAACCATGCTATTATCATGGCTGATGCAAGTCCAGATGCTACTTTAAATGCCTTAGTTGCTGCGGGATTTGGTGCTGCTGGTCAAAGGTGTATGGCACTGAGCACTGCTGTGTTTGTTGGAGGCTCAAAATCATGGTATATTTTATTTCAATGAATATGATTAGGTAGTTACATAATCATCTTGTGTGTAAAAAAAAAAACTTAATAATAGTATTTTGGGGCATTAAATTTGTGGCTCATAGTTTGTGTAGACCTCTTTTGATTTTCTTTTTTTGAAATAAACCTCTTATTAGTTTTTAAATTCGTCAGGGAGGATGAACTAATTAAACGTGCCAAAATGCTAAAGGTAAATGCAGGAACAGAGCCAGGGACAGACCTTGGTCCAGTGATTAGCAGACAGGTATTATTATCTAAAGATGTCAACATTCTGCTAAAACATTGTTGTGTAAGCATTCTCATATATTGAGTTTGCCCATGAACTGATCCCATTGAGTCAAACAATATTTACTTATCGGATATGTAGGTTTTTTTTATGTTTTTCTACCTGGAGATATGAAAACATTAATGGGTGATGATTTGATAAGGAACCCTTCATAAAAGTTCTGGTTTGCTTGGGGGAGTCTTGATTGTGTTTCTCTTACCGGATATGTAAGCTTGCTGTAAGTTTTTCTACATGGAGATATGAAAACACTAATGAGTGATGAATTGATGAGGAACCCTTCATAAAAGTTGTGGTTTGCTTGGGGGGGTCTTGAATGTGTTCTCTTATAATGGAAGCCATAATTTTGCTTATCTAGTTGACAGCTATGCTAGGACATCCACATTAGCATGGAACAATATAGAACTGACATTTCAATTTTGCAACATTGTTACAACAGTCATTACATAGATAACCTTGTTGACTTTGTTACAACATGGGCAATTAAATATGTCATTACATAGAATATCCTTGTTAACCTCAGAATGCTGATAAAGCTTTAATATCTTACCTTAGGTAGAATATTTTGTTTTTTGAGGACCGGATATAGAATCATTGAGCTCTTTATGATTTAGAATTTGTGAACTTCAAATTGAAGATTCAATTCTCTTTAAACTAATGGCAAAATTTACATTTTCTTATTTTGTAAAGACAAGTTTCTTAGTTTTGTTTAACTTGAAAATGTGCATTATTTTTTTCTTTCAGCTAGTTGTTCTCTCATTTATTTTCAGTTCAATAATTGAATGGCATGTCTTACTTTGTATCTGCATCCTTAGTTTAATTATCATATTTCCTTGGTTTCCCTGTTTTTGCAAGTCTTTTGATTGACTACTGCATACTATTGTTGCCTCAGTTTTTCCTTCAATAAAGCTCTAGATCTTCCATATGATTGACATTTTGTTGCTTTTCTCATAAACAACCTCTAACCCTTTTGTTGAAATTTGTTGCCCATCATGTGGCAGGCGAAGGATCGGATTTGCAAATTAATCCAAAGTGGCGTAGAAAGTGGTGCTAGGGTTGTACTTGATGGCAGAGACATTGTGGTATGCATGTCTCACATGTTGAGCATTTCATTGTGAAATACTATTTTTCTTTCGCATTTGACTGACATGTTCTACTTCATGCTAAGTTTCAATATTTCATCATATTGTTGATCGTCGGATTTTTATTCTATAAGATGAGAACCCAACAAAAATACCCGCATAAAATGCTGCAAAGAAAGTTTTGAGCACTGGGTTTACCTTAAGGTGACCCTACCACTTAGTAAAAGTGTGTCTCTTTGGAACAAGTAACAAGCCTAGCATACATGGAATGGGATCCTAGTTGCTAAATGCTGTTGTTGTCTGGACTAGAGAAAGAGCTCTATTGCATTTTTGGTCAATAAACTCTCTCTTTCTGTAAAATTATACTGCAAATAAAGTGGTTAGATCACTATTTTTTTCTGAGGTAATTATCTACGAAATGGTGTCCAAGGGGTTGCTTAGTCTGTATGAAAGTGATAATTAAGTTGAGAGTTGCTTGTTTATATGGCAAATAAAGTGCTTAGGTCACTATTTTTTTGAGGTAGTTATCTACCAAATGATGTTGAAGGGGTTGCTTATGAAAGTGATAATTAAGTTGAGAGTTTCTTGTTTGTATTTCTAATCTATGGTCAACTAATAATTATCATTTATCCTGTTCTGTTAGGTTCCTGGTCTTGAAAATGGCAACTTCGTTGGTCCTACTATTTTAGCTGATACTACAAGTGACATGGAATGTTACAAGGTACATATTTCTCACCCTCACTGTTGCCTGTTTCCTCTTTGCCAGTTGTTCCAGTGCAACCATAAAAATGTGAACACTTTTCTTTGTTACGAAGTCTGATCTGGTTTGAAGCAGTACTTGAATAATGTGGTTTTGCATGCATAGCCCTCTAAAGTATTAGCTGTAAGGTCTCCACTATATGGGTTTGGCTACATGCACAATGTATTTGCATATATGCCGCTCTAAAATTGAATTGTGCATGCATAACTATATAGTTAGAAACCTTCATAAGCTCCTCCATTTGCCATCTTGAATGACATTGTGTGTATTAGAACAAAAGTCATTTGCAAAAAAGTTTTATCAACTACTTTTTAGTTTAAGGATGTGACCTTACTGAAAGGTGAGCAGCCGTGGCAGCTCAGTTGTACCATCACATGCTGACAGTTGAAAGTAAAGGAAACCATGAGAGAGAAAAGGAGCTGGTGTCAGTGTGAAGAAATAGGAGTGAAGGGCTTGGCAGCGGTCAGGCTTGACATGCTTACAAATCTAATTTCCTTTTATATCCCATGACTTGTTTTTGGTGGACTGGAGGAGGGAACATGAAAAGCAACCAGAGGGTCATTAGCAAAGAACAATATCATGAGGGGTAGCATAGTAAGTGATTTGTTGGATTAATCATTGACTAATGTAACTTATACCACCCAACATCGTTCAAATGGGAAAGGAGCGTGTTAGGATGTTTATATTTGCAATAAGAGGAATGCATAATCCAGTTTTCGATGGTTACATATGCCAATACATTTTATTTCAAGTGTACATATACAAAAAAACAACTGTATAATTGGTGAAATCACAGCAGGTAGAGTTATTCCATTTTGATGAACAATACCAAAGTTTAATTTCATTGTTTTATTAAATTTAACAGGAGGAGATATTTGGTCCAGTTTTGCTCTTGATGAAGGTAAAATTCATTTTATTAATTTAAAGTTCTTTTTCTTATCTAGATCTGACAGTTTTTTTCTTTTTGGTGACAGGCTGACAGCCTTGACGAGGCTATCCATATTGTCAATAGTAACAAGTAAACCTTACTTTTATTTTTCATTTCAAGACTTGGTAACCACTGCTGATTTAACTGAATGGTTCTTCGATATCTCAGATATGGTAATGGGGCATCCATATTTACAACATCAGGTGTTGCTGCAAGAAAATTTCAGACTGAGATTGAGGCTGGACAGGTAGGTTGTACTATTTTAATACATGGATTTTGTGTCTGCCTAAACCTTATTCAAAATCACAAAGGAAATTAATGAATTTGCGAAGAGTTCATATATAATAATTGGTATAGATCATGGATTTTATGTTCTACTGAAAAATTCATGGATATCACGTGCCATGCTGCCATGATGTTCACTATTATCTTTTTCTGCTGGTTGCACATAGTCCATACAAACTCTAAATTATGGCTCTGTTTTTGCTAGTGTGGGCAGTCATTCATGTTAGGCTTGTAGGCACCAAGATATCTACCTATACTAATAGGCTCCACAATTTGCGCACCTATCCTTTTTTGCTTCCGGTTTATGAATCCTTCTTTGCACACTTTAGCAGTACTAGTCATTAGGTGACGTAATTGTCCTCGTAAAGATTCTAGAATGCAGCCGATTGCACTGGTCATATATGGTAAATCTTATCCTTGTATATTCTTCGTCATGTCTTTTTATGTAAACAGTCCTATTGGTACAAGGACTCCTTTTCCTTTACCTGACATGTTTTATAATGTGCATTAAGGTTGGTATCAATGTGCCGATTCCTGTACCTCTGCCGTTCTTCTCATTCACCGGCTCCAAGGCCTCTTTTGCTGGGGATCTCAACTTCTATGGTATGACTTTGCATGTTTAGGAGGAACCTCTGGCATAAGAATTCAGAAACTGTTTGTTCCTTGACCAAGTGTGATCCTATTTGCAGGCAAGGCAGGTGTACAGTTTTACACACAGCTCAAGACGGTGACTCAACAGTGGAAGGATGCGCCTGGCCAGGGGATCTCACTAGCAATGCCTACGTCGCATAAATCGTGATCGCGTTGTTCCTGCTCTGCGCTGCACCATGCCACTCCTGTGGATCGCATGTTTATGCTTGGTTTGCAGGATATCAAATAATAAATAAGAGTACCTTTCATTTTCACATAAGCATGCTTTCTTATTCGCGGCCCGAGCCTACAGGATAATACTGCACACAAGCTTTTCCTTATCAAGGCATCCTATGCCAGGATAATGTAAACCGACTTGTGAAGGAGGGGGGATGCATGTCATCGTCTGCAATAGCTACTGGATGCTTCCGTAGGTACGATCGTGTGTATCATAACAACTTATATATGCCAGTAATTTCAATCAATCTTACCCCTTTGCTATAACATAATAATTTCAGGAGTTAATTATAGATTCTCTTTTATAGGTAGACCTTTTGATCTCTAGATTTAAAAAAATTATATTGAAATTTTTATAATTATAAAATTAAAATATTTAGTTTTATTTATCATAGTATTATCAATCTCATCGACAAAAATATAAAAATAAATAATAAAAAATAATTTTAATATTTCCATTGGTAGTGGTGAACGATGTTAGTGGTGATGGAGGACGATATTGCTAAGGGTAATTGGTGGCTTTTGTGGATGAGAAGAGCGACGACGAGAGTTGATGGACGTTCGGCATTTGTGTCGACATTGATGCGATTATTGAGTTATCTTTTGCATCGATGTCGATGCAAATGCAGAGCGATGTCGTTCAACAACTGCATCGGCATTGACGCAGATGTAAAGTGGCTTTCAACTCTTACCTCACTTTCCTCATCCACAATAGACACTCGAGTGGTCCTTTGATCACTTTACATCTGCGTTAGTGTTGACATAGTTGTCGAGTAGTGAAAGGGCCGTCGATACACATGTTGCTCAATAATTGCATCAGCATTGATGCATATGCAAAACGATCCACACCTCTTAACGATATTCTTTTCATCCACAACAAACACTCGCGGCCCCCGATAACATCATCGTTCATCACCGCTAACGTCATTCGACACCAATAAGTAGAATATTAAAATTATTTTTTTGTCATTTATTTTTGTGTTTTCATAAGTAAAATCGACGGTGTTTGGATAAATGAAGCCATACAATTAGCCTAATTTTAGTCTGCCTACATTTTGATGTTTATAGCGTTTGCTATAAAATAATTTATAGAAAACACATAATCAAAGTGATAGGAGAATAAGGAGGCCATTGAACACTAAAACGAGAAGTAGCAGGTCACGACAAGGATGGGACGAATGATGGATGATGGAGGGTGAAGGTAATCCCATCCTTGTCGTCTTGCCCTTACGCAATAAATTCAATTTTTTTTATTTTTTTAGGGTAATCCCATCGTTGTCATCCTACCTTTATATGATATTTATCATTTACTTATAATTAAATATATTAATATTATTAATACTTTAAAAGAATATAAAATGGATAACAAGTTAAAATTAATTATTTAGGCAATGAAAATGAAGTAACTTAATTATTTAGAATCATTTCACCCATTTACCTTATTTCGTCTATCTTTAGTCCTCTAGTTGTAGATTAGATGATTTAAATGATTATTTAGGTTCTTATAATTAATTATGCATATTTAAATATTAATATTGGTATAAAAAAAACATCAAGTTTGAAAAATGGTCATTGACCTGTATAATCATTATAATGTCATTTATAATAAACAAATTAGCATCCGACTTTCTCAATCTATCCAGGTTGATGAATGTGAAAAATTAGTAGTAAAGGACAACAATTATTGTAGAAAAACAAAAGCAACTTAAAAGGATCTATTTAATGAACTTAAAAACAAAAGCAACAAGTATTGTAAAAACAGAAGCTCTAACATCCATGATATGTTCAATTGGGAGAATTTTTTAGAAGTAGTGGATTTATTATTATTGACCATACTAAGTAAGACAAAGTAAGTTCCAAGTCATTACTTGACACCAGGGTTTATTATTGTTACTTGAAACAAGGGATCATCAAATCTAAAATAATAAGAGATCAAGCGGCACCAGATCCTCTGCGGCACTCGTTCAGCATGTCCAAGTAGAACTGGCACTTGCTGATGTCACTGCCATAGTTGTTGATGCACTGTAGAATGAAAACAGAAGCTTTAGTTTCAAACATCCAACAACGGTAACTTCAGACACAGCAGACTCGTAACTCATCAACAAAAAAAAGACAGAAAAGAAAAGGTGAGATCAGAACACATACATCCTGGAAAGCCTTCGAGTGGATGCTGCATGCATCTGTGCCAGCATAATTCACCGGGTTGGCAGGTGCCGCTGCAGTAGGAGCTTCGGATGCAATGGTCTCATGCTGGAAGGTGCGAGGCCCCATAACAGCATCGACTGCCCTATGAGCAACGGCACTCCCCGTGCCAAATGCCACACCTGGTAAACGGCATCCCATATGAGCAAGATCTATCCACAGATTTAGAATGCAGAAAGTGAAATGGAAAAGCAGATAGATGACATCATAACCTTGAGCGATGGTGGATCCAATTCCACCCAGGATAGATCCACCACCCTGAACAGGAGCTGGAGGCGGAGCTTGATGTGCTGCATCAAAACAAATCAGCAACTGTAAGTTGATTGCCACCACTAAACTAATGTCCTGACTGCCTCATATCACAGTTCACAAATATCAGAAAGCATAATAAAGGTTCAAACAATTAAAATAATTAATCTAATCAAACTTCTCTTTCAAGCTGTCATTCCATTTCAATTATCAATTGATCGACTATTGTACAATTTATTTACTTTTTTCCAGTCTTCTAATAGGTTCTCGCTATAACTTATGCACAAAAAGGAGATGCAGTGAATGGGTGAAATCTGTGTGGAGATTCTTGGCACCATCAATGGGATTGATATCACTTGATACTAGAAATAGAAAATTAGATGAAATTACAACAGTTAAAGCAAAATCTAAATAAAAAATAATTATCCAAATACAAAAACACAAGAAGTTTGCATGAAAAACTTTGATTCTAATACTATGAAAAAAATAATGTAGCTTCAACAAATAACCACATAAGATAACATCAGATGTAAAAACACATTGCACATATTTTAATTATTCAATAACACTACTAACTTAAATTCAAATACATAAATTTTGATGATGTAAGATGGAAGTTCATAGGTTAGATAAGGACAAACCCAAATATATCAAAATGAAGGATGTATCCAACAATTATTTATTTTTAAACATCCCAACCAACCAGAAGGAAGAAATGGAACCAAGTATTACCAGGTTGGGGTGGGTTCCTCACAGGAGC
This sequence comes from Musa balbisiana, assembly GCA_004837865.1. Classification (NCBI taxonomy): domain Eukaryota; kingdom Viridiplantae; phylum Streptophyta; class Magnoliopsida; order Zingiberales; family Musaceae; genus Musa; species Musa balbisiana. The sequence continues at coordinate 35,238,600 of CM017191.1, read as the reverse complement.
AGGACGTCGAGCAGCACGAGGGGCTGAACGACCTACATATTATCGGAGTATTAAATGATGGACAATTCAGTAGCATAATAAAGGAAATAATGTAATTAAGCAATACATACAACCAATATATTGCATCCTAAAAATCACCAGAAAAAAAACCAGATTCATATCACCAATTAGATTAGCAAGCCTATAAGAAGCTCGAGACAAGAAAACCAAACACAGAATCCAAGAGATCAAATGCAGAAGCAATATGGAAGTCACGAAGTATTCAAATGATAAGAAACTATTTACATTTAAGAACCAATGTGACAACTTAGAAATCCAATCAATTGCAATAGAAGAACTTGTTTTAATAAAAGCCATAAAAGAAAACAAAATAGAAACAGCTGCAAAAAATCAAATGCCAAAATTATCTAAATGGACACAGAAGTCGAAGCATATATACATTGATGTCTACTCACAAGAATAACAAAGGACACTAATGAAGACAAACATAGAATAAAAGAACTATTGGATGTATCTGCTGTTGGGGGTACATAAGTCAGTCTAGCATTTGTATAGATTAGGTCAAATCTTATTTGAGTCCAAGACTCCAAGTCTCAGATTACTTTTATATTCTATTATTTTAGCAGCAATTTTCTTATTTTTACTGCCATATAAATGAATTTATGTATTTGACAAAATTTTAAACCCCAGTAGGTCTTATAGGTTATGAAAGAGTCAAAGATTATCTTAGGATAATCAATTAGTATCAAGTCATGACATGAATCCTCTCCCAAGTCCAAATTCAATCAGCAAGTTTACTCGAATAACAAAGTTTAGATGAATTTAAACATTTCTACATTGAACAACTGATTGTTTTGAATGTTTACAAATCTTTTTCTTGGTTGTTTAGAGTTATAAATGAAATATCTTGAACATAACTGTATAGGTATAAAATATATTCCTAAGGGAAATTAAAAATGAAGTTAGATGGCATGTTTTACAATCAGCCTAATATTTCTCTTCCTATTTGTCATTTCTATCTCTCTCTCTCTCTCTCTTCTCTCTTATTTCACTCTCCCATAGATACATCTTGCTGGAATATTATTGCAGTTGAAAACAGTAGTGATTCTCTCTATTCTCTCTTGTTTCACTATCCCCCACATATCTTGCTGGAATATTATTGCAGTTAACAGCAGTAGTGATTCTCTCTCTTCTATTTTATTTCACACACGCACACTCCCACATCTATCGCTATGGAATTTTGTTGCAGCAGATAGTAGTAGTGATTTTCTCAATGAAGAAAGAACAGTGGTAAGTGCATTTGGTTTGCTACCACATCATTCTTGCATCAATTGTAGATCCTTCTTATCACAAGAGGATCCCATCATAGATAGAATCTAGAATACACAAATTCTTTTTCCTCGATGCAAACTCATACCAGTCCTCCAAGTTCTTTCTATTTTCTTTTGTCATTACCATGTGTAGAAGACCTGAGACATATAAGACTGCCTCATATTCTAGGTCATAGATTTATTAAATAATGCTACGACTGCTTCCAATTCAATAGGAGACCTTACAATTCTAAGTGGCACCATCCTTCCCTCTACTTAGTTATCTTGAAAATCTCATAGGTATTGTTTGTTTCCTGTGCACATCTTTTTTTAGCTTTAACTTCAGCATGTCCTTTACCTGGCTATAAAGACACCATCATCTTCAAATGTCCCTGACCTAATTGTTAACCCAAAAATTTTCAATGCACAAACCAATATTTTAAATAACAGGCCCACACGAGTTCCAATACTTGTTGGACATGTATGGCACCAACGCAGAAGGTGGTATACCAATTTGTGGTATCTGGTTATATATCTAAAGCCGATCAATACATACTGGTCCAATTGGTATTTGAAACAATGAAACAAAAGTACGTACCAACCAGTATTTGAAATCATGAAACATTCCATTATGGTCTTGTCCATTAACAGCCACAGGAAGAAATGGATGAAAAGTTATCAGGCAACTGACAAACAGGCACAGGTACTCCAACATCTCTACCCAAGTATATAATTTATCACACAATGATCACTACCTTTCTGTAAATTATATACTTGGGTAGTGATCATACTGTGTACATCTCTACCCAAGTATATAATTTATCACACAGAAAGGTAGTGATCATACTGTGTACTGCTCCTTTTACTTTAGCCCATGGACACAGTATGATCACTACCTTTCTGCAATCATACAAGGAACATAAGCCTTTGACGCTAGAAATATGGTGAAGAAACATCACAAGATTCATGCCTCCACAGAAACACAGTACTTGCAACCTAGGCTACTGTTTAAACATCAAAGTAGTTAACACATCACTTGCTACTTCTTATCAGCAGATTCATGCCATTATGCCACAAACTTCCAACGCAAACCAGATATCCCCAACAATGTTAGATAATTATGTCTCCTGTAAATAATCATCAATCTGCCATAATCAATGTCAATCATTCACAAAATCAACATTCCATGATGGTTGCACCTGTGGAACAACTGATTGTTTTAATACATGGTGAATCAAATGTGGGGTTTAATAAGTTATTGGTCCACATAATTGATGTAACTTTTTGGCTATCGGATGCTTCACCTATATCATTAGATAGGTTTTTTTGTTGGTCCACAACCAAGATAAGTAAAGATTCCATGTAATCATCAATACTTCCAATTATATACGCAAAACTTTCCACAATCCACTTTTATGAATTTTTCAACAATTTATCCTCGTACCAAATTATTCTTTTTATAATCTATACTTGGTACCAGTTAAAATTTCAAGTGTTCAACTATTTATTGGAGGAATTACCCATAATACTTCACTTTGGCTGCATGAAAAGGAAATCATGCCAATTACTAGACTGAAGCAACTCCAATATAATTTATGTATGTCAATAAAATTTAAATATGCCAGTGGCTACTAGTACTCCCAAATCAACTACACCAATGCTATTTTTATTGAAGAAATAAAGAGGTCAGCAAATGGACTAAACCTGAAAGACAACGATAACACTATAGAAAAGAGATTACCATATACAAAGAGTTAAAAAGAAGATGCCTAACTAATAAGGAATAGCATACAGAGAATTGAGCGAAGTCATATATATTATGTCATCAGATCATAACACGAAGGCAAGTAATTTGATGGCCCAACGAGTGCAAATCGACATGAATTCGATGAGGAGGGAGGCCAAAAGCAAAGCAACACGGCATCTGGCGATGATCCAGAGCCCTAGAGAGATCTAGAGAGAACGGGTAGAAGGCATTCAAGACAAACACGTACCACCAGAGCTTCGGCGAGGCATGATGGCGAATAGCGACGCAAGTGAAGAGCCGGAGGAGGACGAAACCCTAGAAAGGCGCGGCGGTGAAATGGGTATTCAGGAAGCGACGACTCGGTTTGTATAGCCGAGAAGACGCCACCGATGACTGCGAGATTTAGTTTCAAGTTTCTTATTTACGTGAATATCCGAATTTAATATGCGATGAGAAAATTATGAGCCGTCCGATTACAATCAAACGGCAACAAAATGAAAGGATGGCTATAATCTAAGCGGTGCCAACGGAATCACCCAAGGATTTTATCATATGACGCCTCATATTTTTGTTTATATTAGGAGTACCCCTATTTACATAATAAGATCAAAATACTCTTAATAATTAGAAGAAACGTATATCCTTTAACCTTTGTTGATTTTAAAGTTGGTCTTGATGTTCTAAATCAAACCAATTTTATTGAACCAAACCTTATTAATATAACTTTAAGTATTTAATATAATTATCATCATCGTCATTCATCGTGAGCCCTAGCCATCAAGTTGTGGTTCTACTAACAAGACATCGAGCATCAATGGTGGTGTCATCATCATCGAGTCCTGCCAAGAAGTGATTGCTGTTGTGTTTCGTCAAGAAATCATCACCATCTCCCTCAAGTCTTTCTAATAAATCATTGTCGAAGAGGAGAGGAAGAGGAGTCGTGATTATCATCGCTAATAGGATAAAAGATAAACAAAAATACATATGATCTTTCTATTGTTTATTGTTGTCATGACCATTAATTGAGCATTAAACTTCGTGCCATGTTGGTAATCAACAATTCATTGTTGTATCATCATGTAGCATTTTGTAACTTGGTTGAATCACTATATGACTTGTCATAGTATCAATAAAACATTTGTAATTTCATTAAAGCATCGATATGAGACCTTGATAATAATAAAAAATATATAGTATTAAATGATTATATATTTGTAGTTTGGTATATTAGTTTTGAATATCATTTAAATATGAGCTACTTATTATAGATAATTCTCTTCCAAATTAAATATTTAGTTTTCTAGATTAGATGGATACTTTCAATGAAATGACACATTTGTCAATACTAAAATCAGAAATAATTTTGAAAAATAGTGATCCGATGCCCGATCAAGTTGAAAGATCTATCCCTACACAACTTAAATCATCAAACTTTATTTTTGCAAATGGCTATAATTTAGAAGAACAAATTGAAGGATCTTCTGCACAACCTCAAACTTACTAACTTCAATTTAAACAAAACATTTGTAATAAATGACAATGAAAATAGTTATAAGATATTCAAAAAAGAGTGGGCTAAATAGAGAATACTAGAAGAAATCAAAGAAGATATAGATCATTTGATGCCCATGATATTACTGGTGAGCTAATATATTTCAATCCAGATATGTATGAAAACATTTTGGAGGAAAACATTAATGTTTTAACTCCATATCCAAATGAAATTAAACTTGTCATCAGTGACGTATACATTAGATAGATAATAATTTACTACTGTTCATATTACAATATGAAATATAAAGATTTATTGTGAAATTTGACACTTGAGTCCATGTTTTGTAGGCATTTAAAGATATCTTAGAGCTTAAAAGAGGTTTGCAAGAACTTGTTAGTAAGGATGAATTTTGAAATGAAAATTCAAGTTTGTAGAAGTTATAAGCTTAAAAGCATGATGTAAGGTTGAGAATTTTAGATGGATGATTATTCTTCAACGAGCACCAATACAATATGTTTAGAGAAATTGGAGGTCATCCAGAAATCAAAAAATAAGTTCTTATAAATAAATATTACATTTTGAAGGTAATTATTATGAACATACAAAAAAGATTTGGATTAGTAGTTAGTTTCATATAAAAAAAGCATATGTAGTATGTGAAATTATATCGAATGAAGTTCAAGACTTTGATGGATTTTATGATAAGTTAATATCTTTGCTAAGAGAGTTGAAAGTTTACGACTATGAAATAACTGTTTCTTTAATGAGAATGGAGGAAAGACATTTTCTATAGGTTTTTTTGGACATCAGGTGCATATTTGCATAGTTTTTTCATTACATTCATCCAATTATCGATATAAATGCCACACATTTATCTAAAAAAATTCTAATAAGTTATTTCCTATCATATTTGGAAAATATTATGATTCTTTAAGTATCGTTAGTGATAAAAATCCAAAAATTCTTATCAAAGAAATATTTTCAGATGTACATCGCTTTCTTGGGTTGCCATAAGAGCACCGAATTCAAATTTAATAAATATATACAAAAACTAATAAAAAAATATATAGAAAACTATCATTAAAATTAAAAAAATAGATAGAAAGAAGTGCCCAATTGTATTTAGTTAATGAATCCAAATCATCAACAATAGATCGTAATAGCTGGTTTGACGTAATAAAATACAAACAAATACGTACAACTAACAAAAGTCAACAATGTCAACATTAACATAGAAACTAATCTAGACATTAAAATTTTTATATTTTGTCTACTAGAAAGGAAAGAACTTCTGAAAAAGATAACCTAAAGCTATAGTTTCAATATCTCTAAGTTTTCCATGATTGGAAACCCCTAAATTTAAAACAATGTTATCAGGGTTAAATTCGATCAGGTTCGATGAATATGACGATGACAAACCCTAAGGGAAATGTAAATCAGGTTAGCTCAAAACCTAACAGTAGATTTACAAAAAAATTATTATCTAAAATAGTTAATGTAACAATGACTATGATATGGAGAGGATGTATCACAGAATGATGCAGCAAGGAGGGAAGGAGGAATGGATGTTTGAAGCTTCTTCTTTAACTGTAAACCTAAAAATAAATTTTAATTAGTTGCATATAACTTAATAATAATTAATATAAATCTTTAAGTTATGATATACATTGCATGTACTAATGGCTTCTTCTATCTTCTTTTGGTAAGTGGAATAGATATCTGTAATGGCATCATTCTATATATACATATATTATAGTTTATAAATAGGGGATATTATATTCAAAATTTATGAGATAAAAAAAAGATGAATTCAAATTTAGACACATCACAAAATATATTAGAGCAGTATGCCTAACTAAATAAAGTAAAATCAAGTCCATGATTAAGTGCAACTTAAGTGTAAATAGAAAAATTATCCCTATCTAAACTTCTTGAAAACTACCATATCTTAATGTGTTTAGTATCATTTTATATAATTATTTTTAATTTCTAAGTCATTTATTAATGAAATAGAGGATTCCTATGTTGAATTTGTATCTAGTGTAATTCGAGTGTAATGCAAGTGTAACTTAAACATAACTTAAGTGTAAATATCTTTCATTATCTCCAAATATATTAAAACTTCTTCAAAACTATAGTAACATATTTTCTAACAACTACTATATTGATTTTTTTTTTGGGTCATTAATTGATGAAATAGGAGATTCTCACATTGAATCTATAATATAGTATAACTTGAGTATAACTCGAGTGTAACTCAAGTGTAAATATCTTTAATTATCCTCAAATTTACTGAAACTTCATTAAAATTATAATAACATATTTATAATAGTCATTATACTATTTTTAAATTTTTGGGTCATTAATTGAATAAATAAGGGATTCCTACATTAAATCTGTGATCCAATTTAACTCTAAGTGTATCTTAAGTATAATTAAGTTTGAATATCTTCAATTATCCCTAGAGCTACTCAAATTTTTAATATTATAATATATTTCTAATAGCCATTATATTATTTTTAATTTTTTAGATTATTAATTAAAGAAATAAGGGATTCCTATATTAAATTTGTTATTTAATGTGACTCGAGTGTAACTTGAGTATAACTTAAGTGTACTTTAAGTTTAAATATCTTTAATTATTTATAAATCTACTCATACTTTTTTAAAATCATAATATCATGTTCTCACATGTTTTGTATTAATTTTTATATTTTTTTTTCTTATTTATCAGTTAATAAAGGGCCAAATATGTGATTTTTTTTTCTAGGTACATTAGTCATGACTCTTATTTTTTTATTATTCAACTTATCAATTTTTTTTATGGCTATTGTGTTGTTTCCAAAGGTATTGGACTCTAAGTTACTGTTCATATAATATTTATGAAGGTATTGGATGCTTAGTTGGATATCAATTATTTTAAATCATTGAACACCATATATATAATAGTGTTTTGGCATCTATGTTTACACCAATATATAACATCGATAATCATACTTATTATACTTGTCTCTTTATTTGCATGACCATTTATAGTGATCTCAACAAGTTAAATAAAATAATTTTAAATATTTTAAATTTTTAAATAAATAAATTTCTCAATCTTACAAAGTTTGAGGAACATTAGCAATAGTATCAAAATTTTGATTCTTTTCAATATCTTACGTTTGCGATTGGTGATGTGATGACTCATCTACAAAAGAACAGTTAATAAAGGGCCAAATATGTGATTTTTTTTTTTCTAGGTACATTAGTCATGACTCTTATTTTTTTATTATTCAACTTATCAATTTTTTTTTATGGCTATTGTGTTGTTTCCAAAGGTATTGGACTCTAAGTTACTGTTCATATAATATTTATGAAGGTATTGGATGCTTAGTTGGATATCAATTATTTTAAATCATTGAACACCATATATATAATAGTGTTTTGGCATCTATGTTTACACCAATATATAACATCGATAATCATACTTATTATACTTGTCTCTTTATTTGCATGACCATTTATAGTGATCTCAACAAGTTAAATAAAATAATTTTAAATATTTTAAATTTTTAAATAAATAAATTTCTCAATCTTACAAAGTTTGAGGAACATTAGCAATAGTATCAAAATTTTGATTCTTTTCAATATCTTACGTTTGCGATTGGTGATGTGATGACTCATCCGAATCGTACATTCATGATTGGAAAGGAGATGAGGTCATTGAAGAGGTGACTTAATTGTCATTGTTGGGGAGAAGATTAGGTCATCACTACTCAATGATGCTATCACTATCAGAGAGGGGAGGATGTTATCATTGTTCATCGTCAGAGAAAAGAGGATCGTTCTATCTCCCATGCATTTTGATTCAAATCCAATCCGACCCGCTTAGGATCCAACCAGAATCCAATCGATCAAAATCAAGACTCAGATGGGATCGAACCAATCTTTGAGTCAATTGAGTTTGAATCAAGCTGTAATAAAATAAATAAATATGTGAGCGCCATTCACTAAACCACATTATTAATTTTTTTAGTAAAATGGTCAAAAATAAAAAACAATATATCATCCTTAAAATCTTTGACTTTGACTCATCATCATTGAAAAGATTGAGCTCGTGATTACACCTTCCGTCTTAGATATCTGTTTTACATGTTTATATTTGTCCTTATCTCAATATGATTTAAGCGGATTAAAACAATTTACCTTCCCAAAAGATGTTATACATACAACATATTCACTTTAAAGCTCAGCTAATCATTACATAATCCAAACTTATTTCACCTCTGATTCTGGTATTTTTATCATTTTACCCACAAAAATATTTGAAATCCAATTCAAAAGATCGCATTGCAATATCCAATCATAACAATTTTCTTTAGAACTTGCAGGCTTACAAACTAATCCCTGAGAAAGGTCACACCATCTGAGAAGTCTTCCAGTGGTTCTCTCAAAGATGTAAACTCCCAACCATCATCACCACATCTGAAGACATGAAGAGAATTCAATCTGTTATGAGCAGATTATTTCCCCTTTTTTGGATAATTTTGAGCAGCACAGATACTCTCCCTTAAAGGAACAAAAAAAGGGAAATAAATATCGACATCATCTAAACAATAATCATGGATATAAAACTTTATGCTGCTATTTTGGTGAGCCAGAAGAATAGAGGGAACTGAGCAATTGCCATGAAGAGCAACAGATAGTGTTGCCGGCTCGAATGCTTCTCATAACTCCTCAGTTCCGTGAAAAGCACCCTCTTCATCGTCTTCACCAAAAACACCCCCATGCAGAGACTCATCCATGGCATCAGAAAATAATACGTGTAGCTCCAGCACAGCCTGGCCAACATGGTCAAGGACATCCCCGTGAAAGCATACCCACCGTATGCCACGATATCAAGAAGTGGTGCTTCCCCACCACCTAATGAATATAACAATCCCTTTAGCATCAGAAACTGCAAAAACCAGCCAGCAAGACCCCTTGTGAACTGTAAGCTCAGAGCTTCTGGACTAAATCTGCTTGAGTATGACAATGCTTAGGATTAGTGTTGCTCGGGAGACACTGATAGCTTTCGACATATATGAGAAAAAACTCGGAGTGACTTACTTTCCAAGAAGACCAAATAAGAAGCCTGCCAGAATGATGTATGTTCCAAATGCCATGAAGGGGATATACAGATCTGGTGCATTTATGTCATATAATGGGGGTTTATAAGATAGCCTACCTCCAACGGGCTCAGTTATTCTAGTCCAGTGGCCCTGAAAGACATTTTTTTTCAGGTGAAGAGATCCTTTTTTGTTGTAAGGTGGTTCAAAAGAAAAGGTATAAATTAGAAGCTGGAAGTAAGCAAAGATAGTTGATTTACCCTGTGCAGGAACGGAAATAAGATAACTTTCAACTTGTTCCTCACATATTGATTATTCACTTGAAAATAATACTGAGGGTTGGAGAAGTACCGGCTAATCTGTTGCATCAGAGATCGGATGTTAAAGAGTATAGCACAAATAAGAAGCCATAAGTTGATTTATTGTGAGTGTCCATTTTCTGTATAGTTTCTCACATTGCTTTGCATGAATTCAGAACTTGAGCCCAAGAACTTCTCTCCATATGCCCCCAGGCTACCTCGAATAAGTCCAGACCCAGCTCCATAGAATGCATTGCCAAAAGGATTAGGCTGTGGATTAATCGTGGGTCCCTGCACCCCAGCCTGGTTGCTCAAATTATTGTACATGTCTGCATATAGCATAAAGAAAGTCAATTTCTATGGCCAGGCGGTCAATATCTGATGGCAAAGTCACTTGAGCAATCTATGATCATGATGAAGTTGATAAGGCATAAAGGGTCAACTATTGCATAGATTAAAGGAGGAGAAAGCACACCCTTCACATTCAGGGTGAAGAGGGCTCGCATTTTTAAATAATTTTTTTAATGATTCGAACTGAACTGTCGAAACAGGGGCGGTCTACATAGCGGCTCACACTCAGACCAGTAGTACCGTCCATCCATTTCACACTGATCCAGACAAATAGTCAAACAATCATTCCAACCTGAACTGTTGTTTAAGCATCAAAATAGTCAACACATCAATTGCTACTTTTTATCAGCAGATTCATCCCATGATGGCACAAACTTCCAATGTAAACCAAATATCACCAACAATTTTAGACAATTGTGTCTCTCATAAATAATCATCAATCTTCCATAACCAATGTTAATTATTCATAAGATCAAGCATCCACAAGGCATGCACCTGTGGAACAACTGATTGTTTTCATACATGCTGCAGCATATGTGGATTTTACCAAGTTGATGCAACTTTTTGGCTATCGGATGCTTCACCTATATCATTAGATACAACCAAGTAAAATGATAATTGAAGATCCCATGTAATCATCAATACTAATTACATAAGCAAAACTTTCCACAGTCCTCCTTAGTGAACTTTTCAGCAATTTATCCTTGTACCAATTCTTCTATCTTTTTATAATCTTATACTCAGCACCAGTTAAAATTTCAAGTGTTCAACTTTTTTGTTGGAGGAATACTTCACTTTCTACAAAGAGAGTAAGATGGCTGGATGAAAAGTTAATCATGCCAATTAATAGACTGAAGTAACTCCAATATAATTTTTGTATGTGAATAAAATTCAAACAGCCCAGTGGCTCCTAATGCTCCATAATCGACATGTTATTTTATAGAAGAAATAAATAAGGCAGCAAATGCAAATCCTACAAAGAGAATAAGAGCACTATAGAAAAGAAACTACCATATACTGAACTATCTAATTTCTCAAGAATATAGCATATGTTTTCCTTAGCCTCCTTTAATGAGATAGAGGAATAGCATTTTCAAACTATCAATCTTAGACTCTAACATTGCTGTCACCAAAGAAAGACATGATATCAGTTTCATTCTTTATAAGAAACCAATTGCTACCCAAATAGGAAACTCAAATCTATATATTAATCATATGGCTAACTGTCTAGATGACCTAGCATAAACAAATAAAAGCAGTAAGAGTTAGAATCTAAATGAATTGACTCATCCAAGCATCTCTAAACTTATGCACATTCATTTTCTACAACAAAAGGTGACACCCTTGTTTTATACACATCCCATAAAGCCGATATTTGTTCCCATTCGCGAGATTCAATTATCCAGTTCTAAAAACGATAGTTACAATTAGATCAGTCCAATATCAGCAACACAGACAAATACAAAATATGGAAATAATGATACATCCATCCATCCCCCAGTTCTTATCTAAACTCCATCCAGAGTATATAAAACTGAGCACAGGAGAAATCACACAGAATTGAACAACATCACGTATATTGAGTTGTCAGATCATTACATGAAGGCAAGTAATCCAACAGACTCGTGAGTGGCAATCGATGAGAATCCGGACGAAGGAGGAGGTCAAGCAAATCAACAAAGGCTCTAGCAATGATCCAAGATCCTAGAAAGATCTATAGAAAAGAGGGGGAACACATTGGATACCAAAGATGCACCATCGGAACTTTGAGCCAGACAAGCAAGAAACCCTAGAAGGGCACGATGGAGAAATGAGTATTCAGAAAGGAAGGACTCAGTTTGTACAACCGAGGAGGTGTCATCGACGATGGTCGTGATTTTAGCTTCAAGTTTTACCCGTGGATATTCTATTTACATGAAAATCCGGATTTAAGATGCGATGAGAAAATTATTACCATATAGTAAAAATAAGGTCATAAAATGCTGACATCGCACTACATTATATAACTTAATAAGTAGCTGTATAAACCAAGATTCACAATACCATACCGTACCGGCGTTTCGACGTTGGCTCGGTATGGTACGGTATCGGCGTACTAAGTGGTACACCATGACGTACCGAATAATTTTATATATTTCTTCATTACTGTAGCACTGTAGCGGTACCAGACGATCCACGTACCGGTATGCCGTCAAACCGGTACATACCGCCCGTACCGGGTGGTACCATTCGGTACTACATACCATACTATAAACTATATTTTGAATTCTATGACAACATCAATTAAATAGATTCTTCCTTTATTTAAAATTCTCATCTTGCACAATCTCAATAAAAGCATGAATATAGACACACACACACATATGTATATGTATACATATATATACATACACACATATATGTATATATATGTATACATACACACACATATGTATGTGTATACATGTATATACGCGTATATACACGTATATACACGTATATATATATATATATGTGTGTGTGTGTGTGTGTGTGTGTGTGTATGTATATATATGTGTATATATACATATATATATTCAGGCTTTCAAACCGATCCCTATGGAAGATCACACCATGTCAAAAATGGGTTTCTCTAAGATAAACCAACTCCCAATAATCACTAACCTTGAAGACATTATGACAATTAAATCTACTAAGGAACGGCATCATAATTAACACCAAATATATGCCATCATTGCCACACACTTCGAATTATAATTGATGCAGGACAAATGCTGTAGTACCAAAGTACCAATATGATGTGGAACAACATTCTATGATACCAAATGTGATGTGAGAAAAATGCATGGAGGATTACTGGGAATAAGAAATTTGGTTCTTTTGTTTTGTTTTTTTTGTTTCACTCCATTTTTCCTTTCCCCTAGGCAATTCAAACACTATTAAATGTTGCAACATATGATATTCACATAATCCCCATGAGCTGATAAAATTTATTCAAAAATTAAAGCAAAATGAAAATGAATCACTAACCAATTTATCCCTAACAATATCAGAAGTCAGAAGATTGTGTCAGCTGAATTATTACTAATCTCAAGATAAATCATTGTTAATCATTTGTACAATTAGCATTCTATTGTGCATCATCATTACAGGTCATGTACGAACTGGCATATGGTTTACTGACATATGGCATGCCAGCAATAATGGTCGACACCAATAAGAGGAGGAGTGGAGTAGGAGAAAGATGAGGAAGAGGTAATTGTTTTCATATATGCTGCACCAAATATGGATGTTAAGCTACTTTTCACCTTTTAGATGTTTCAACCAAATCATTACAAATTTTACCTATGTTGTCAGCTCATAATAGAAAAGAATAACATTAAATTATTCCATAAGATTATCAAAACATTTTATCACATTAGTAACAATTTCCTCCATCCTCTTTTGTTAACTTTTTCCATTTCACCATAGGTAGCAAACCATTCTACCATCATATTACCCATTTATTTAAATCCATTTGCAATTCCAAATGCATATTCAAGGGTTTCAAACCTTTTGTCAGAGGAATGACTCCTAATACCTCACTTTCTTCAGAAAAACAAAGGAAGACAGCTATATGAAAAGCCCCCCATGTCAATTAAAATATTGATTCACAAAAAAGTCCCAATAAAATTACTATTAAAGTTGATTGTGAACAGTCTAATGATGAGTAATGTTCTATAACAACTCATGTTGTTTTATTGCAAAAGATATAGAAGACAATTGGATTGATCATAGAAAAGACTAAGACAATGTTTGTATAAGAGAGATTTACACAGTAAAGAAAGTAAGAGCTAATGTGAAGATGCCTATTCTGAATCACCTTCAATTTCTCATGAAAGTCATGAATATCTATTTTTCTTAGTCCCCTTTGAGAAGATGAGAAATAGTATTTTGTACTTATGAAACTTGGGGCCATAACTTCCCTCAAAAGAATAAGAAAATGTAAACCTGGGAACCTTATCTCACCAAGAAAAAGGAAAGAATCCAGTTAACTTCATCCCTTAGAAAGAACTCCACCCAGACCTATAATACTTAGGTCTATAGATTCCAATCAGACACTAAATAACGACAATCATATGCCCACATTAGTATCTATATGACCCAAAAATAAAATATAATAAGTCAGAATTGGATCACAAATCGATGAATTCAAGCAACTCTGAACTTGCGGGCGTTTAAGTAAATGCAAAACCCTTGTCTAATGTCAGCCCCATACAACCAAGATTTGCTCTCGTTCCACCCATCAAGTGATCCATAGTAATAAATAATAGTTACAATTTTGTCAATACAATACTACTCTTCAAAGAAATACATATATTTGAACAAGAAATGATGCATCCATCCACTCCCCAATTCTCATCTAAAGAGATGATTTTGGAATACACAAAGTTATTCTACAGCAATACATGAATCAAACTAGATGGAGATGATACACATAAAGTCACCATATCCTAACATGAAAGCTAGTAGTCCGACAGACTATGAACGGAAATCGACAAAGAAAGCGAAGGACCACAGCATCTTCCGAGGATCCAAAACCTAGAGAGATCTATGGAGAAGGGGGACGAGGGAAGGGATTGGAGATCGAAGACATACCACAGGATTCCGGAAGGCAAGATGGCGAATCAAGAAGGGAGAGGACGACGAAGCCCTGGCCAAGCCAGAGGAACGGATCTACTGGGGAAGAATGGGGAGGACTCACTCCTTTGCATGTATATAATGCAAAAGACAGATTTCACTTTCCAATTTTACCATTTTACCTGTATTACTCTTATGAGCAACGTCGTATCGAAGACGTCTTAAAACTTGAATTACATATTACCCTTTTAGTTAATTATGATTAGCTAGTCTTTATATTTAAAAAATAATATTATGATCGTTATACTTATAAAAGTAAAATATTTAATCTCAATTCTCCTTACGTTGTTAACTTCGTCGATTAAAAAATCACATGTGTTATCACGTGACAAAAAAATGTAAATAGAGAGAATAAAAACATAATTTTATTATTTTTTAAATTATTTATTTTATATAAATTTTTCGCCCACTGGTCGCTTGTCGCACCTTCTTGCTCGCTCGCTATACCTGTCACTTGCTGCTCGCCTACCACACATGCTTGCCCATCGTACTTATTCTCTCGCTCGCTCATCACACTTATTGCTTGTCGCTCGTCGCTCGTCGCTCGCCCATTGCACTTGCTCACCTGTCGCTCACCGCTCGTCCACTGCACTTGCTCACCCGTCGCTCGCTTGTAGCACTACAACCACATGACCTTCTTCTAGGGCAAAAACTCGAATATCCTCTTCACAAGCTAGCTCGACATCGGGGGTGACATGTACGCCCTCGTTCTCGTCGTCATCTTTGCCTTCTCCTTCGTATTTGAGTGGCTCCACCATTGTTGCCTTGTCAGGCCGAGAGCCAATCACATTGGTGAGGGGCTCACCCAAACGACGTTGCACGCACTGCACATTAGCCTCGCCAACCTTATGATGCTCATGGTCTTGTCATTCAACAATGGCATGCTGAGCATCACCATCGCTGGGCACGTCCTCGGGTTCCTACTCTTCGATGAGCGAGCGATGAGCAACAGGTGTGGTAAGCAAGCAATGGGTGAGCAAGTGCAGTGAGCAACAAGTGTGATGGGCGAGTAGTGAGCGACAGGTGTGATGGGCGAGTGGGTGCGACAGGTGAGCGAGCAAGAAAGTGTGACAAGCGACAAGCAAACAATTTGGAAAGAGAAGGAGAAGATGAAATTATTTTTATATAAAATTAATAATTTAAAAGATAATAAAATTATATTTTTATCCTTTTTCTTTCGTGCTTTTTTTTATCCGTGACTACACGTGCGATTTTTTTTATCGATGGAGTTAACAACGTAAGAAGAATTTGGGTTAAATATTTCACATTCATAAGTGTATGAACCATAACGTTACTTTTTAAAGTATAGAAACTAATATGCTAATCATGATTAACTACATAGGGTAATTTGTAATTATCCCTCTTAAAACATAAAGCTAATTATAGATTAACGCTTGTAGTTAGATATCTTTAGCATTTTGATATTTAAAAAAATTATATTCAAATCTCTATAGTTATAAAAGTGAAACATATAACTTCCTTTACCCTAATGTCATCGGTTTCATAGATCAAAGCAAAAAAATATAGATAAAAGAATAATTTCAATATCTTGGTTATGTTTTTAGTGACAGCAGACGACGATGTCGTTGGGGGCCACGGGTAACTATCGTGGATAAAACATAAGAGCAACGACGAGAGTGAAACAAAAAAAGAGGAGGAAGAAAACTACACAAATATCGATGCTCTATATTCGCATCGGCAACTACATTGGTGCTGATGTAGAGCGACAAACAAACCACTCAACATCTGCATCAGCGCTGATACAGATATAGATGTAGAGTGGTGCTACTCTACGTCAACGTCGACAATGATGCGAGGAAAGGTGGTGTCTCTTTTCCTCATGCCAATGCAAATATAAAGTAATGTTGCTCTGTATCTGAGCGACGCCAACATAGTTGTTGAGCGATACCAATGCAAATGCATAGTGTCAACATCTGCATCGTCCTCTTTCTCCTCTCCCTTTACTTCATCTCTTATTGTTACTCTCCCTTCTTATCCACAATAGTCACTCATGGCCCCAACGGTGTTATCATCTACCATTGAAAACATTATTAAGACATTGAAATTATCTTTTTGTCAATCATTTTCGTGCTTTTATCAGTAAAATTGATAATATTAGGGTAAATAAAATAAATGTTTCACTTTCATAATTATAAAAATTTTAATATAATTTTTAAAATATATAGATCGAGATACTAAAAAAGTATAACTATATGCTACGTAATTAGCCCAAAAACAAATCTCAATTGATTGATGATATGATCATATCGGATTCTATCATCCACCTCAAAGATTTCAATTTCAATTTCCAATTTTACCCTTTCAATTTGAGTTATATGACACTAAAAAACGTGATAAAACACATCGAAGCTCTGGATCTTGACTTTATCAACAAAACTATGTGACAACTATAAAATATTTGCTAGATAAAATTTTCAATCCTATTTAACACAAAGCTAGAATAATGGTTGATGGGGGGTTATAGTTTCAAAGATTATTGCTGGTAAGAGCATAATCAAGGATTAGACTTTGTAAACTAACATACTACTTATATGATAGAACATTATCATTTTCACTTAATATAAAATCAAGAAAAAGCTAAAGTAACAAATACTATGATAGATTTTGGTTGTACAACACATCATTAGTTTGGAGCCAATCGATATTCAATTCTAATTTTAACATGAGTTGATGTGTTGAGAACTCGGATGATTTCATCGGAAACCTTACAATACTATGTTGGAGCATAGTCGATAAAGACACATTTAATGTTTAACTTAGTACGAATTCATAAAATTTGGATAAATGTTGAGTTCAAAAGATGTAAGTAACAAAAGAGAAAAAGTATCTTAAGAGAGACCTTTTTATCGGAGTTAATGTCGAGAATGATTATATGCATATCCAGCCATCAATAAGATTATGAAGTCATGCATTAGGAATATAAATTAATAATTTATCGAATTGGCTTTTTTGTCAATGCATCCTTGTGGAACCGAATCACTCGCTTGTTAAATCCTTATTGATGTCATATTATTAGTTTCATAGATTCGAGCCCTATATAACATATCGATTGAATGAGATCGAAGTGCCAATTAGGTGAAAGATATCATGTTGGCCAACTCGTATGACATCCCCCATATCAATTAGCAAGTGATCATTGCATCACAATCCAATGGCTAATGGTACAAAAATCTCAGTCATTAGATGTACTTCAAATAATCTAGGTGATGAAATATGTGATATTATATATATATATATATATATATATATATATATATATATATATATATATATATATATATATATATATATATATATATATATATATGTGATATTGTGCCTTGGTCTGCTTTTGTTGCTAATCTTGTCGGCCTTCGTAAATCGCTATGATTGAGCATGTCCATAAGGAAGGCAATCGATTAGCTGATAGAATTATTTGATTTGGAAGATTTTTTTTCCCTTTCTTTTGGTGGAAATTTCCTATATTTGCATCAAAAAATTATTAACTTATTAATTTAGAAATTATGGTATATATATATATATATTCCTTTCTTTTATAATTGTTCCATACCTTTGAAGGAGAGAGACTGTTGTATTACTCAAACCTTGATCATTCAAGTTGAAATGATTAATCTTTTATAGCTTAAATTCTAAAATCTAAAATTGAAGAAAAATTATCTTTGTATCTAATATCCATCTTAGACTTTATAGGTCTTCATCAAGAAATTATGCGTTTAGAAACCCGATGGAGCTGCCATCAAAAGTATTATGTTCTTTAAAGGGTAGCATGCATTTAAAATATTTATTCTCATTAGGATTCGTACAAGCGATCGTGTTCTTTAAAGGGAAGAAAAATACTGATCAAGCTTGATGCAGAGATTATGGCTCGAATTTTGAGAAAAGAATTAGACCCTTCTTGGAAAATCACTAAACTTGTGTGTGATATCTTTCATTTGATGTATTATTTTATTAATGTAACTGTCACTCGGTGTATAGAAAGGTAAATCAATACAAGAATTGCCTATTTTATATGGAGGAATGACTGACTGTTGGATTTCTCCTATACCTATTTTTTGACTTAATATAGTTTTTTTTCTTTTTAGAAAAAAAAATATTTGTTCTCATCAGATTCGGAGGAAAAAGGTGCATTCCCAAGTGACAAAATTTCCAAGTCAGGATTTGATATGGAAATTGTCATGTAGCTTCCAAGCAGCAGTTATGTACAAAAGGATGTTTCCATGAAGAACTCCAGGAAGATGAAGTTAGATATCCAAGTGAGGTTCATAGAAATCACTCAAGCAGGGAGACATTATCTCCTCCTCAAGCATCTGCAGCACCCTACTCATCGATGGGCGTTCATCAGGATTCGCATCGGTGCACATCGCAGCTATATCAAGGATCGCTTCTACTGCTTCGACATCGACGTTACCGCACTTTTCATCCACAATTTCCTCCAGGCGATTCTCCTCTTCCAGCGTGTTTAGCTGCAGATTCATAAGAAGTGAGCTCCTCTGGCAATCGATCAATGAATGTACATGGTGATCAACAAGAGCAGAGCAATAATATGGATATAATTACCCAGCCAACAATGTTCAAGCCTCTCCTCACAAAGGCTGGATCTGTAGGCCTTTTTCCAGTCACCAACTCTAACAGGAGAACTCCAAAGGAGTACACATCTGACTTCTCTGTTGCATGTCCATTTTGCAGGTACTCTGGAGCATTGAAATACTAGTGTGTTAGTAGTTCATACTGAGAGGCGTGCCTTCATGACATGCACACAAGTTGCAGTGAGATAAGCAGGAACGCAGATGAACCGACTCGTCATGCAAAGAAGCAAAGAGCAAACCTGGTGCCAGATAGCCGAAGGTGCCAGCAACCACAGTGGTGACATGGGCATCGTCGTCTACCAGGAGCTTGGCTAAGCCGAAATCTGAGACATGAGGTTCCAGGCTCCTGTCAAGTAAAATGTTGCTGGATTTGATGTCCCTGTGAACGATCCTGGGAGTGCAGTCATGGTGCAAGTAGGCCAGCCCTCTCGCGGAGCCAAGAGCAATCTTCATGCGTGCATTCCAATTCAAAGGTTGATCTTCTCCACCATTTTCTGAAATTATGAGGCGGTCAATAGATCTTTTGCAATGGTGTTAGGCTTGGAAGATACAGCAGTGAGCAATGGAGAAGCTTACCATGAAGGTAATGGTCAAGGCTGCCCAAGGGCAAGTAATCATAAATGAGAAGCCTTGCAGATGGCAGCCTACAGTAGCCTCGCAGATTGACAAGGTTAATGTGCTTAATGCTGCCCAAGATCTCCAGCTCCCTCTCAAAGATCTGATCGACTCCTTTGCGGTACCAATCAATCTTTTTAACAGCAAATGCATTGTTATCGTCCATGACCATCTTGTAGACAGTGCCAAAGCCTCCAGAACCAATCACATCATCTTCATCAAGCAGCTCCAGCTTCTTTATGATTTCCTGGGACGGATATGGGAGGTTTCCATGGAAGGTGACAAGCTTGGTGCCTAATCAGAAAGAAAATTATGTCAGCAAGTTTTATCATGGTTGAGGGAGAATTAGAGGGATGTATATAGCTTACCAACATCTTGCACAAGTTGTTTTTCGACTTTGACATAGTTTTCAGCAAGCTTTTCCTTCCTCGAGAGCAAGCAAATCCAAAGGAAGCCAAGGATCGAAACTAATGCAAGGGCCATTGTGGTCATGGCGCCAAGGATAACCCCATTCAGAAAATGTGATGATCTTTTTGTCGGGATCGATGAGATTCCTGGAAAGTTTTAGGAAAAGTTTAGGACACATTCAAGACATTAGACAACTGCTGGTTGATCGACACCTGATATTTTGAACAATGAAGGCCGAATGGAGTGCAGAAAGCACAGTGTCACTGAGACATGCCTGGTGAAGAGAAAGTGTTGGTGTGTGGTAGCACTGCAGGAAAGCCCATGGAACCACGACAAACTTTCTGAATTGTCAAGCCACATAATTCCAGATTCCCGACAAACCTGCATTATCTATGCACCCTCAGAATCATGTTCTGTAGTAGAAATGTTGTGCAACAACAACAATAACAAATGCTAATGTCTCAATTATTTCTCCATATAATCCACCCAGTTTTTACTTTATCAACTCAATTGTTGTAGTAGAAATGTTGTAGCTGAACCAAAACATGTGAAGATGAAAACAAGAAATTTTCCACAGATCAAACATTTAGAAGGGCTTACGAGGTGTTTCTGAAACTTGCAAGAACTCCAACAGTTGGAATCTCCCCGGAGAAGAAGTTGGTCGACAGATTTCTGCACTTCGATGAATCACAGTCAAACAAATGGTGAAATGCTGAGCCAACAACGGCGGTGGCATCGAAGACTCACAGAAAGCGCAGTTGAGTCAGACGGCCAATTGATGGAGGAATCGCACCCCTCAGCAGATTACTCGACAAGTCCCTGCATTTTTGCACATCAAGCTCATAAAGACCCAGACAAAGGTACAACATAATCACAGATCAGAAGGATGGAGAGATACAGGATGGTGAGGTGGGCGAGTTCTCCGATCTCGGGTGGAATGCTCCCTTGAAGGTAATTAGCTCTCAGATACCTTGAGAAAGCAACACAATGCGGCACAACCAAATGGAGATCAGCAGCCAAACTCGGTGAAAGGATGGGACAAAGACGGAGGTGAGGAGAAGAAGTTAGTATACAGGGCTTTTAGCTCGGTGCAGTTCTTGATCTCAGGTGGAATGGGCCCATGAAAGCTGTTCTGATGCAAAGCCCTGCCAAAACACCCATATAATTGCATCAAGTACTTGAGATGAAAGATGTTCTATACAGAAAGAAACATATCTCCTTTCCTTGTGCAAATATTGTATCTAGTCACAATCAAACACCTGTGAAGAATCAATCCGAACTAAAAAATGGCATATTCTAAAAGATGTTAGAACATGGTAGATATCTTACATGCATCCAAAGATTTCTTTCCTTGAAGATTAAAAGGAAGAAAGGCGATGTTCTTACAGTCTCTGAAGCCTTCGGAGCCGGCCGATGCTTGGGGATATGATGCCACCGAGCTGCATGTAGGGCAAGTTACTGCAGCAGCAACCAAAAAGATCAGAGAGATAGAAAGAGAGAGAGAGAGAGAGAGAGCAGACATGGAGCGGACGGTGAGGTCGGACAGGTGGCAGGCGACGCCGAGCCAGGAGCAAGGATCGGAGTCGGAGGGCCGCCAGCTCCGCAGCATCTGCTTGGAGTCGTTGAAACCCAGCTTGAGCTCCAGCAGAGCTTCTCCTGCCAGCCCAAACCAAGCCCATCCTCTTCACTTCACTAAACCTCTTCCAACAACAAGAACAAGAAAGATGGAGTTGTCAGCAATTACCATCAGCGGTCAAGGCACAGGCGGAAGGTAGCAGGACGAAGACGGAGAGAGCCCAGCAGAACCACCATGAGCCGGTGATGCTCTGCTTCCCCATTCACCGTGTTGGCTTGCTCGATCAGAGTGAACGGAGGAGGAAATGGAATGGAGTTGCGGAGGAAGGGTAGAGGTTGGTTTTGGGAAGTGTGCTTCTCCTTAATACCAACAAAAGACGACGATAAAAAGACGATCATGCGGTGAAGAGAGAGGAATGGGTGGGGACATGGCGTCGGAATTCGTGCCAGGCGTCCAAGAGAGTTATTTAGCCGTTGGGAGTGGACGATTTTGAAACGACGGAGGGGGACTGGGGCGGAACCCGGCACTGGCACGTGCGTGTTGGGAGACAACGGTCAGGGAACGAGGGTTCCGGGGCACGTGACGCCGGCTTTGGATTCCTTTGGCGGCACGTGGGATGCAGGAGAGGAATCTGGCGTTTTCTGGGTGGCTGCCGTACTCGAGTGCCTCCAAGTGCATTTTCTAGATTTTCTTTTTTTTATTTCGTTTCATTTTTCACTTATATTTCTTAATTTTGATTTAACGGGGGAGACTTTTGAGTTATTATTGTAGCAAAAATCACTTCTCTCAATCACAGGAATTCAAAGCTTGTAACAATGTCATAAATGATCATCCAAATAGATTAATAAGTAAGAAGCACAGCTAGGACTCTGACATCTACCTCTTTTATTAAGGGCACGTTAGCGTGGACTACGCTAATGAGACTCTCCATCCAGGATTCGGTATCTGTACCACTTCGCACAGGCAATGAAATAGATGAAGTTAATGGCCCCGATCACTCCTATGAAATAGTAGAACAGCTCCAGTCGTCCCTCGTTGAGATCCTGAGCCAACCATTTCCCCTGCCCGTTGTCCGCCGTCGCGTGGTGAATGATCATCACCATCAGCCCGCTCAGGTAGCTGGCGATGGCAATGCCGCAGAACAGCAGCGACCCCGCCAGGCTCCTCATGTTCTCCGGGAACTGTTTGTACAAGAACTCCAGTTGGCTCACCAGGTTGAACGCCTCCGACAGGCCCAAGAGCAGCAGCTGCGGCACCAGCCAGAAGCTAGACATGGCGGAGATCCCGCCGCCGCCGGTGGTTGTTCCGATGCTTGGATAGTGGAGCGCGATGCTCCGCCGCCTCTCTTCCACCAGCCCCGAGACGAACATGGCGACGATGGAAAGAAGGATGCCGATTCCCATGCGCTGGAGCAGCGAGATGCCGCCGTCCTTCTTGGTGACTCGTTGGAGCAGCGGGACCACGATCCGGTCGTAGAGAGGTATCCAGACCGTGAGGGCGATGCTGGAAAAGATGGTGAAGGAGGCTCCGGGTATCTCTAGGTTCTTGGAGACATGTCGATCGGATTGAAGGGCTTGGAAGACCACGTAAGTGGTCTGTTGAGCCACTGCGATGTAGTAGAGGATGCCCGTGGACCAGATGGGAATGATTCGTGCCACACATTTCACCTCCTCAACTTGTTGTATGCTGCACAACTTCCATGGGTTCGCAGCTGAGCCATTGGGTTTGATCTCATCAGCGGAGTATATAATTGAAGCTTTGTCCAGAAACCTGACACCACGAAGCCACGAAAGACCAGATTACAAATCATGCAAGTGCCTGTCCTTCTTCTTCTCTGTTAATAGGTGAAGCAAAAGGATCAAACTACTGGAACGAGTGTTGGTGCCACGGCTTGCTTACTTGAACTGATCAGTGTATGATAGCTTGGCGACCAGAGTACTAACATGTGGAGGGTTGAACAGGGCCTGCTTTGGGTCATCAGGCAGCTTCATTCCTCGCTTCCTAAACGCGGCCACCAGCACCTGCACGATGCTCGTGACGGGGCTCCCCTCGGGCTTCACCTTCACGTAGATCCTCGACGCCACGAAGAAGAACACGCAAGAGACGGTCATAAGCATAGTAGGAATGGCGAAGCCCAGCGTCCAGCTCACATTGCTCTGGAGGTAGATGATGACGGTGGAGGAGAAGGCGACGGCGATCGTCAAGGTGAAGTAGTACCAGTTGAAGAAACTGTTGATGCCCTTCTTACCGGACTCCGTCGTGGGGTCGAACTGGTCTGCGCCGAAGGCGATGTTGCACGGCCTGATCCCACCGGAGCCGATCACCAGGAGCCCGAAGCCGAGGATGAGAAAGAACAGCTGGAATGACGTCGGTCCCTCGCACGTCTGGTCTTGTTTGCACGGCGGAGGGTGCAACTTGGAGACGGCTGCAGTGAGCGTCATGATCGCCATTCCCTTCCAAGATTTAGCAGTATGTTACTGATGTATCGGACCTGGTTGCTCATTCTCAGGCATAGCTTATCGGTCCCTGAGTTGGAAGCCCAAATCCAGATGACCTATTTGATCCTTGATGTTATAGGATTATTAGAGTCAGTTCGAAGATTTCGTGATCGGGTTCTGGTTTTCACCCTCTTCAATTATTGATTACGATTATCGATTTCTTTGTTCATCATCGCCTTGTTGACTGGTTCTGCCTCACAGACAATATAGGGTAGAGAGATGCGAACAAACGGGAAGAGATGAAGGAGGAGAGAGGGGAGCGTGAGTACCAGCAAGGAAGCCATGGAGGAGAAGCCGAGGGTGGCGTAGCGGCCCCAGTACGTGTCGGAGACAAACGCCCCGAGGATGGTGGCCAGGTTGGTCGTCCCGTTGAATACGTTGAGGCTGGTGGCCGCCGCGACACTACTCAGGTGGAACACCACCGTCAGGTACACCAGCAGGTTCGACAGCGTACCGATCGTCGCCAGCTTCTCAAACGTCTCGTTCCCTGCATGCACGCCCACCATTCATCTCAACTTAGGAGGACAGGAACAGGGTAAGATCACCCGACGCATCCCATGCATGCGTGCATGAACGCACTCGATCTGATCTCATGCAAAATATCTTATCGAGTAGCCACCGAATCAATCGATTCGTTCCAAGACACGCAACCGTTGAGATTTCAGGATCACGAAGAGCGTACCGATGACGAATGGCATGGTTTTCCAGCCCCTGTGCTTGATAAGAGGCTCGCCGACGGCCGCCGCGCCGCTCTCGGAGGCCTCCATTGATGCCTTCGGCTCTTCTCTCTCCCCGTCCCCCTTGTCCTCTCTTCAAATCTCCATACAACTGAGAGGAGCAATGGCCTAGGCGTGCAATCTGAGGAGGAAGATTAATCAAGGGAGCTCCATGGCGATGTCCGAATCCCTCAGATCTTTCTAACGAGGAGACCCTCACAAGAGAAGATGATCCGGATTAGGTGGTCGGTTGTGTTATATTAATGAACGGAAGGTATCCCACATGTATGTCCGATGTTTACGTGATGATATGCAGGTGCGAGAAAGAGAGCGCGAGCAAGAGGCGGCCACAGAAGAATAGGTAATGGCAGATCAACCAAGTCTTTTGGCCTCTTACAGCTTATGCTTACCAAAATAGCTCTCTCAGGTTAACGTGGTTAATGGAATTATTCCGTCTTTCTTAAGTTTTGATCATTTATTCTAACACATCATTAATCATATATATATATATATAATTATTATATATATAATAAGAATAGCCAAGATTTGTTTATTTTAATTAGTAAAAAAACATATATGGATTGTTTTCACATAAAATGACGGAGATAATTAGAAACAACAACGCATCAATTGGAAAGAAAGGATAAAATGATTGAAAATAAACCGATGGAAAAAACCATTTCTATATAATAACGAATCTTCGAGTTATTTTTAAACCATGTCATTAAGTAAATCTTTTAAATTTTATCCGCCTTCAAATTCTATATTTCGGGTAAATTACATTATCTAAATCTTTGTCTGATCAGTCATTTTCTTTAGAAAAATGTACCTATTGTTTTTGTGGAAAGGAATTGTAAGACTTTCTTGACTTGGATGAAATCAATGATTTAATCTCTTCTACATTTGTATAAAATGTATTATTATATATTATTTGTGTTTTATTTATAAAAGAACATTATATTTCAAGTTTCCAAAGCAAAATAAAATATCATCATTATATTACAAATGGTAAATAATAAGATCAATTGTTGAAGGAAAAAATAATTTTATGAAAGAGAAAAAGTCATGTTGATAGTTTATGAATCCATTCATCGACATTACTTTCTTAGTTATTTTGTTTCTATTTTTCACTTTTAAATATTATTATTGAAATTTCATTTTTTTTAATTTGTTACTTAATATTAGTCATATCATCTTTTTGTTTTTTTGCATTTTTTTAAGTAATTTTCATAATTAACAAACAATTTATTCTGTAAATCACATCAAAAAAGAAAAACCATCTTTTATCAAAGACCATCCTAACATAAACATATCATAAATATATATATATTTTTTATTTTTTATTCCAAACTGAAACTACATACTTAACAAATTTCAATCTTTTTTCTAAAGGAAACATAAAAATGCATTAGCACTTTAGACTCTCAACAAATACAAGTAGAAATAAGCACACCGAGCATAAATATGCTTTGTGAGGTTGCTTAGTTTTATATCATTCGCTACATATAGTAATACATCAATTAAATATATATTTTTACTATAAAAAACAAGTATATGGTTTTTTTGTTTATTTGTTTATTTGTTGAGGCAAATAAACATGTCATAAATAAAAAAAATATATATATAGTATGTCGAACCGACCAAAATGAACGTCTTATTTTAAAAATATTATTGATATTATCAGTAACGAATTATACGTACAGGTCAACCGATTACTTGTCTTGCCTTGTTGGACACTGTTTGTGGGGTCCATCTTTTAACCCAAATCATGAAACAGGTATAGCATTCGGGTGATGACAAATTTTTATTAAACCGACACTGCCCTTCATCGATATATTTAATATAAGAGATCGAATCCAACAAGTAATGGGCACGTATCTTAAAGTCAATCATTCTCTTCTCCCCCCACCCCAATCCCCAAACCCTTGCTGTCGCCGCTAGAAAAGTCGCACATCGGCGGCGAGGGAGGAGACACCGAAGCTGCCGTTGCAGGATAGTGGTAAGCGGAAGAGGAGCGGTTTCGACTGTAATAGTAGCAGTGGCAGCAGTAGGAGGAGGAGAAGGAAGAGGCAGCAAGGAGATAAAGAGAGCGAGAGAGAGAGGGGAGGCCGTGATGGCGTCATCGGGAATGGAGGCAGCTGTGGACGGGCCAGTGCAGAACCTGATGAGCAAGCGCCTTCGGGCCCTGCGCAAGAAGTACAACCGCATCCTGCAGATGGAGGAGAGCCTCGCCCAGGGCAAGCCCCTCAACAAGGAGCAGGAGGAGGTCCTCCGCTCTAAGCCCGCCATCACCGTTCTCATTGATGAGTACGAGAAGCTCCGCCAACCCCTCGCCGTCGCCGTCCAAGAGGAGCTCGCACGCGCCGCCGCTGCCTCTCCACCTCCTCCCCCCGCTCCCCAAGAAGAACCCACTGCTGCCCCCTCCGCGGACGACGACAAGGAGGAGCTCGGTCCCGCCGTCGAGGACCTCTTGACCTTGCTCTACTTCGGGTGCCTGTTTGACGTCAAGCCGCAGAGCGAGTTTGCGTCGACGATGCTGACCAGGACCCACGAGCGTGGTTGCTGCTTGACCTACGACTACGTGACTGACGACGCCACCGATCTACTGGGGGAACAGGACCTCGACGCGATCTCAGCGATTGGCTCCCTCGTCACCTCGCGGCCGGTCTACTCTGGGATCTCGCACAAGAACGCCCTCCAGGTCTGCCTCCAGCATGCGAAGCTTTGGCTGCTGAACGCTGATCAGCCCATCCATCCGGGTTCTTCGGTTACCTGTTAGTGCTCGTAAATGGATGATCATTTGGCGTTCTTCTCCCTTTGTTTTTGGTTTTGACTCTTATGTTATGAATTGTAGATGCTGGATTGAGGGAGAAGTTGAACAAGATTCTGGCTTCAGACTATTTCACCACTACGCCGGAGATGAAAGCCCCTGGGGATGTGGCAGCAGCAGTGGGGAAATACGGCGCTGCTTGTCAGGTGCAGATAAGTGAGTCCACCACCATGCCTTCACCCATGGTTCAAACTGAAGATTCCTCTGCTCCAGTCGGTTATCAGCACAAGGTGAAGTTTCTGCCTTGTAGGAACTAATTTTCTCTTCTACTCGTGTTGTTTGCAGTGTTCTTTTTGTTCGTAGATTTATCATTTTAGCACCTGGATTTGCACGGTACGTATGGCATTGGTTGGCCTTCATTAGTTAGTGTCATATGCTGACCTGACGGATGAATTAGACTTGAAAACTTCCATGAATGCCAGGTTGGTTGGTTCAAATATATGTTCCTGATTATAAAATTTCTGTTGAGGCAAGAAAAAGGACAGTAAATCCTTTTGCAGGGAAATTGGATGATTGTTGAATTTTTTGAACTCATAGATGTTGTTAAGGTATAACCTGCATTAGTGAGGTAGGGTTTGACCCGAGTCTGATAGGTTAATTGATTCATCAATTTTGTTTGACCTAAATCACGGGTCAAAATGTTTAAGTTGAAGTTAACAGTAGCATATCTATTAGACCCTTATAAGTCAATCTTAGTTTTATTCATTTCTGATGTGCGACTAATCGAGGTGTTATAGTAAACATGATTCCCACTGATGTAGTATTTTCGAGGCTCAGTGTAGGATTCCATGACTCCAAAACTAGTCACCTAGGTTCACTATGACGCCCACTATTGTTACCCTGAAAGTAGAACTAAATGTTTTTATTTGTTATTACTAGAATATATTATGTGTGCTGTTTTTTTTATATTGCTACCTTTACAATTGTGAAAAGCAACAAAGTTGGTTCATATCAGACTGCAAATATGCCCATAAAGAATACTGAAAATCTTAGGAAAGGTTTTTTTTTTTTTTGTGGAAAGGTCATGAAGTAGCTTGAAGTTGCCTTCCTAATAGAATTCTTTAGAAATTAGAACAAATTGTATAGAGTAAAGCTAATGATTACTTTAACAATCTATCTTCTAAGAATCAAATAATTATATTTTGCAATCTGTCCTGTTGTCTTGGGACTATTGTTAGTACGCTTGGATCCATAGAGCCTCTTTATCAGGTTGTGACTGAACATCTCTTTCGTTAGTTGAAATTCCTTGCTGATTAGCCTGTAGATTTTTACATAAGTGTGATGAAAATTTTAGCAACTTAGATCAATGTGCCCCAGTTTTTGTATATCTCTGCTACTGGTTGTACTTGATTCAGGAATGTTAATTAGCCTGCATCTTATGTCTCCGTAAAAACAAAGAGAAAATGAACACTTCTTCAGGCCCTGAACACTTTAAATTGTAAACTCAAATGGCTCGATTATTTGTTGATCTGAGTGGGTTGTGGCTTTGATGAGTTAATCTGCAACTCATTATTCACACTCCACCATTTTGTGGAAGACCAGATCCGACTTACCTGATACTACAACTAATATGATTATTTAAATATATAACTTTTGAAGATGAACAAAGATAATGTTTCAAGTTAGTAATTATTATTGTTAAATAAAAATTCTTGATATTTTAATAATTTTTATATATTTTGCTAAAATTATTTTAGGTTATATGTGCATATGTATGTTCCGCTGCTGTTGAATCTTGAGCTTTTTGAGTTGAGCAGGTCTGAGATCATGTTGAGGAATCTTGTTAGCTGCTTCTGCTTAAGTAATGTACTTATAGTTTTGATACTGTTGCTGCAGCTTTTGTGACACCTTGCACTTTATTAGGAACCATATATTGTTTTCACTTTTAACAATAGAACTTCCATCTGTTCTTTATGTGTTGAACCTAAGGTCTACAACGTACAGACCAAGTATCACAAGATGAAAACAGATAGAGAAACAAAGCAAAGGAAAAAGAAATAACAGCGAACACGTGAACATAATCTTAAGTTATTGACCAAGTATTACAGAAACCAGAGAGAGAACAAAGCAAAATAAAAAGAAACACCGAAGCATACACATGAATATAATATTAATCAATTATTAGAAAAGGAAAACAGAGATAGAACAAGGCAAAACAAAAGAAACATTGAAGCAAACACATACAGAATACATATATTTAACTTTTTTCACCAATCTCAAAAGCAAACTATATGGGAAAAAATGAGGTACATCTATGCCCTGAGAGCTAAGATCTAGGCAAAATTAGCTACATTCACAATGTATGAGTCTGGTGTAGGATAGGAAGGATCCAGATGAGCTGTTGATTGAATATTTATTCTTCTACTGATGTAAATTACTGGTCAAATTCAATGTGCACTCTGATTCTTGTAGACCAACTTTGGTGGTTAGGATCCCCCGTCAGTAGATATCTCTGTTTGTATCTTTGATTGATGTGCCTCAAAGGGCACTTTAGATTGTTATGCTTTCTACGTAGTAGTAGGATAGCAGGATGTGATGTTGTTTCTAGCCAAAAACAGTCATTAAAGGCATATTTGAATGCAAAAGTCTATCAAGCGTGGAATATACCCTTGGTACTGGAAACCATAAATCAATGTAAAAACTAGAGGAAAGTCATGGTGGTGACATCAGGAGAGGTCACTGATCGGGTTGTACTTTGTGGTAATTAAGGGTTCTTGGAGCCTGATTTATCTTATCAGTAGAGTTGAGTTTGTGTTACAGTTTACTTTTGCCTTTTCTCTCGTCTCCCTGATGTAGCATCTGGTACCGTAAGGATTAATGTAGAATCTGCTACCTTAAGGATTAGATTTGGAGAAGAGGGTAGTGATTAGGGCAAAGGTGTTGCCGGCAACGTGCGGTGAGGTTGCAGTGTTCAGCGAGGTGAGAAGTGGAGGTGGTGGCGGTGTGCTTGAGAAGTTGAGGTCACAATGGCATGCGTGATAAGCAGAGGTCACGACATGCGTGAGAAGCCATCACGGTTAGGAAAATTTTCTTTTTATATGGGCAAACCAGGCTGCTTGAAGAAATGGGGGCGGTCTGTGTACCGGTTGATGCCCGGACCAGTACATATCGGTCCGGGTGAAACATCATTCATTTCTGTAGACAACCCATTTAGTCTCAACCTTGTACTATGCTATTGGACGATTTGAAGATCATATTGAACTAGGTAGGAACATGCAGCTCTACCTCTTGAACTCTAGTTTGCTCAATTTGGAAAAACATAATGCATGACTTTTGATATTCTCTATCCTTCAAAGATTTGGGCAAAATCCATTTGGTGAACTAACAAACTTTAGGTGCAGTGATGGGTAACACCACAAAATCAATGATGTTACCTCCCTTTCATGTTAATCATTTAGTCAGAAAACGTTATGGTTTCCATGGACTATTATAACTAGGCAAATGGATCCAAGAAATCCTAAAATAGATGTTTTTCATGGTTTTACTTTTAAACTTTTTTAATGTGTCTGTACAATGTCTATTTATGATGGTCAAACCCTGGCGCTATGATAAAGTTTTTCCTTTGTGAATTGCATGCCAGGTTCACAGAAACATTCTCTTTGCTTGAAAGGATAAGTACGTGTACGTTGACCCTCTCTTGGTCTTGTATTAGCAGGATCCGTTGTGCACTTGGTCACTTTTCTCTGTATACATGGCATATATAAATTTTTTATTAATAAGCAGTTTCTTAGTTTGTACAATCATTTCATTCATTTGATAAGGTTTTTTAGGAAAAAAGAAATATTACGGAGTTGATTACTAAAGAATGTTGTTGTTTTATCTGTTCAATTGTTGATTCATAAGTTCTCTCTGCAGAATTGTGTGTGTAAACCATTGATTTAAACATCTGTCTGACGGTGGTTTTGATAACATGTCAGACTGATAAACACCAAGATGCCAAGCGGTATACTGACTTGTTCCATCTTATACCACTTAATAAGTTAATTATAAAATGAACATATATCAAGCAGTGTTAAACTGCATATTCTGAAATTGGTACTGGTCAGCATTGTATCGGACTGACCAGTGTTTTGAATGTTAGAAACTCTAAAACTGTCTGTTATAACAAACATCCGGTTCATGAGATTTCAACGGTGTCTATGTTGTTAACAATTTACTTAATGGTGTAATTACTTTCAAGGTAGTGAAAAATAAATAAAATTCTGTAAACATCCAAGTTAGTGTATCAGACCATAATGGGTACCCATGGTAAATTACTATGGATAACATGTATCGTAATTTTTGACTGAAAATCAATGTATTCCGATCATAGTTGGTAGTTAAAGTTCAGCTATCACTTGTTTTCTTTTAACATTATGCTGAGGCAGGGAGATTTACTTTTATCAGGAGGATGAGCAACAAGAATTTCGAGAAATGGAAGCTCACCTTGATAATGAAGATAATCTTGTT
This sequence comes from Musa balbisiana, assembly GCA_004837865.1. Classification (NCBI taxonomy): domain Eukaryota; kingdom Viridiplantae; phylum Streptophyta; class Magnoliopsida; order Zingiberales; family Musaceae; genus Musa; species Musa balbisiana. The sequence continues at coordinate 35,205,947 of CM017191.1, read as the reverse complement.
GATGAATCTCTGAAGATGGTAACAATCTTCCTTTGGTAAATTAAACAAGTTAGAGTGCCTCTCTTCCTTTGGTAAATTATATTTAAATTTTCTACATCCCTTTCCTTTGTGTTTCCCTCGCAGGATGAACCAGACACGGGCTCGCCTGCGGATGCAGCCTCTGACCAACAGGATCAGCAAAAACTAGAAGTAGAAATGGAGGAACAAAACCTGAGGGACACAGAGAAGAAAGAACAACATAATCCCCGGAGGTCCTATCACAACCAGAGAGGGGCAACTCGAGGTGGTGGAGGAGGTAGTGGAGGTCGGAGGGGTTATGCAAATGGTCGTGGTGGCCGAGGTGGGGGTGGTGGCTACCAGAACGGACGGAGCCAGTATTATGACTCTGGCTACCATCCCAGAAACTATTATAACGCAAGGGGTAGAAGCGGCCGGTCTACTGGTTCAGCTGTGTACACTAATCATGGAGGTCATACCTCTGCAAATGTTGAGTTGGACACAAGTGCCTAGATTCTGGACCTTCTGTTTTGGCTAGTCTTTTGAAGCAGTAGCTATTTTACTTGAGGGGTACTGTTGAATCTAAAAACTGTGCTTCCTTTTAAACTAGTCACTGTTGTATCTGGGGATTATGATTATATATCAGATGCATCTCTTTGAACCATCGATGATGAACTGAAACTTTTGGCAACCGGTTGAGAAAATAGACCTGTGCTTAGTTTGAAGGTCAATAGTCTGGTTTTATAATCTCCTCTCAGTGGGCAGGCAGGCAGTGTGTTTTATAATCTGGTTTCAGGTATCTATTTCTCACTTTTTAAGTTGTTGTTTGAGCCCTCTTTGGGCACAATCTTTTGCCTCTGGATGTATGTTTGCGGGCTTCCGTGAGGTTTAAAAATAAGTTTCGAGTTAAGAGCAGGCAGATTACTTGCATCATAGATTTTGAGATAAAGGTGTGTTTATACACACACACACACACACCTCTTCATACAGAAAGTGACATGAAGGCATGCAGATGGAAGCTTGTTGAATCTGGTGGCAGTCTTATACATCTTTTATTATTTTTAGCCGTTACAATCCTTTTAACATAACTATGAAAGGGATACAATTGAGTGAGTAGATCTTTGCCAACATAAAAATCAGGTCATTGAGGAAAATTTCTCCAACTTTGTGTGAGAGCCTTGCACACCATACTTGTGTTGTTTATCTTGCTTTTGTTTGATGTAGCTAAGCCTAACTATTTCTGACATGGTTTGTCACAAATAAACCCATTAAGATGCTGGAGAATCCTCTGTTATGCAGCATCTATGATGAGAACCACATCATCCTGTGAGATTCCAACATTGGTGACCTGCCTCATGTACATGAAATTTTGGGTTGACACCTGAGTTTATACCTGCCAATATATATGCTTATATATTTTGTAGTATAGGTATGTACTAAAGATATCTATCTATATGATATTATAGTTAGAAAAAGTGGGATGATTAGTATTAGTGATACGAGAAAATATATAAGAGACTTAAAAGAAGAAAACTGAGTTTCGATTAATCGAGAAACCAAATCAACTTAAAATCTTGATGACTACAATTAATTCGACCGAGTTTGGAGTCCATGAGCTTTAAATCTTTGATTCAATCTTCTATCTGTGAGTCCTTATCTCCAAAATCTACTTGAGCTTAAATTAGTGCCTTTCTATAGCTGGAAGATGCTAAGCACTGCTAAGATGGTCATTGCAAGTTGGTGACAACCCCATGTCCTGCTATATTGATGGGTCGGAGACTACAGCGAGAATTCAACAGCTTTGAGGCTTGGAGATGAAAGATATGTGATAGCAACAAAGAGAAAGAGTGGGTCTCAATTCTTCTATCTTTTCTTTAGGAGGAGAAATGGGAGCCATATCTCTCATCATACCCAAGAAAATCAATGAGATCCCCCTTGTCAAAATTCTACTAGTCAAAGATCTCATGATTAAGTATTCAATGAGTCATGCTCAGTTTTCTATCTCAATATCTTCCACAATAAGATGGAAGACCATCACAGCTTTCATTAAAATCACTATCTTCCAATCACATATATTAATTTTCTTTTAGTTGGGCAAGTTTTGTTTCTTGACACGAATAGGTGGCTGATTTCAATGGCCCAAATCATGTATTTTCTTAATGAAAACACCAGCCGATTCAATAGCATTCTACAAATTCCTATATTTCATGTGACCCAATAAAGATTGGGAAGGTAGTGTTCAAGTGGCCCCTTGCAATTCGAAGAGACATGGAAGTAATGTTTCTGTCAGTCTTGATGTTGATAGCTCCCCCTCTTCATCTTTGTTGCCATTCCAAGAAGATTTGCTCAAATGAATACGCCTTCATAAACAATCGTTGCTCTCTTCTCTTGTAATTTTAGTCTTTTTCTTGGATTCATGTCTTTTCTCATCAAATATAATCAATCACACTCATCCTCTAGTTCGCATTCTTTAGGTTTCTTAATAATAAAGGTTTGCACGTACTTTGAAGATGGAATTAGTGAAAGAGTCTGAGAAATAGTAGATATTGTAACTTTATAATACTCATTTTACCTGGTAGATTGAATAATAATATCTTTGCTATAGCAATCATCCCCTTTTTCTAATATTTAGTACATCACAAGTTCTCACAAAATTATCCTATATCGAATCTATTTCGAAATTGACTCTCGAGAGAGGGTGCATAAAAAAATTCTCATATTCTTACGATATTCATGTGCCATATGTATTACTACAATGTAGGACTTTATAATCTTGGTTCGATCAGAGCGGTGATCAAATGGTCTATATCGAATTATTGTCTCGATTTAATTGAATACACTAAGATGACGATCGTAGTGTTAACATAATATTGATACTTACATCATATATGTATATATATAATTATAAATTTTGAAGTATTTTATAATTAAAGAGTATGATGCAATTGATCGAAGGAACGCATTTGATCTCATCAAGGTTGGGTTTAATGGTGGGTACGTAACATCGAACCTCTTGTGAGCGTGGGGCCTGTTTGTGCTGTGATCGTCACATAGAATGTTTCTGCGATTGACTTGTGTCATTCAGACCTTGTTTGTATGTATTGCCCATCACCTGTGCTATAACTCGCACCTAATTTGACGATGGAGATAGTCAAGTTTGACATAATTGCACCTAACTTAAAAGAACAATTAGAATGTAGACTTCCCAAAAATCCATTGCCACTTAAATAATATTCACTATTAACAAGATATTTAATCTAATGATGATGGTGTAATCTAAGGTTTGAATTAGTACCATAATGGTGCATGGAGTATCGATCTATTAGTATTTATCCTAAATATAGGCCTAACCATAATTTTAGTTTTTCAAAATAAAAATCAGGAGCCGATTTCAATTCAAATCGTTAAATTTTTATTTTTTTTAAATAAAAAAATATAAATTTATTTTTAAATAAAAAATTAAAATTACGAAATTAGAATCGAACAATCTAAAATTAGTTCTGATTTGATTTAAAATGGACAAACTATCGAATCGCCTTTTCGATTCGAATCGAGTCGTAATGAAGACTACTTATACGAGATGGATGTATATAGTCATTCCTCGACCTATTAATTGCATGATTATCATATAAGACTATATATCAATCTAATTAAATCTTAAATCATCATATCATTAATTTAACTTGTAAATCGTAATACTAAATAAAAAAGAGGATAATAGTAAATAAGACATATAAGAAGGAAAGAAAATAATAAATATAATAAATTTTCTTCACTTTTGTCTTTATAATAAATAACTCGAAGCCCTCGAGAAAATTAAACACCTCGATATTCCAATTCAACATAATATAATTGACAAACGAACAAATCAAACATCTAATTCTCGATTTCTTTACCATTTTTCCAAACGAATCCTATCCGAACTTTCCAATTCACGTAACGATCGCAAGAACAGAGTACAAAATTTCCAGTCATTTCCATCAAACCACACGTAAGAATCTGTGACAGTCGAAAGAAAGAAAAGTCTTCCTCTCAGCAGAAAGAGAAGACGTTATGACCGTAATCTGTACCGTCTCCGTACCACCCGCGACTTGGAAGTCTCTCTTCCTCCACAGTCACTGCTTCCATTACTTCGATGCTGACTACAGAAACAACAACATCACGTGAACTCTCCGTCTCATCAGCCGCATAAAAACTTTACTCATAGATTAATTTTTGATTTTATTATATTAAATTAAGTACGTTGGATCAGTTCACCTCTGATTGCTATATCATGAATGGATTACTCGCCGGATTCCATGTCTCCCCGATGTAATTTGGTCCATCAGAATAATATTTTTTATCCTTTCCTACCGTAAATTTGGGTGAATTCTAAAAAAATTCTATCTTTCATATTCTTTTTATAGTATTAAAAACATATAATATAATAAAAAAATAAGACTAATTATATATTATCCTATACAATTAGAGCTCAATCTTTATATTTTTAAAAATTATATTATGATTCTTATATTTATGAAAGTGAAATATTTAGTTTTATTTTTTTTCACGCTGTCGATTCGACTAACAAAAATACTTTACGTGCTTAGTAGTGAACTGTATATTATTTTCATCAATAAAATTAACGACATAAGAAAAAATAAGATTAAATATTTGACTTTCATAAACATATGAATTCCATTATAACATTGAAAAAGTATAAGGATCTAAATATTAAAAATAACTAATTAGAGGAATAATTTATAATTAGACCTAAAAAATATTATAATATGTAATATAAAATACTATATTATAATATTTTTTAGTTTTTTGAAAACATAATATAATTATAAACATAAAATACTTTTATAAAATTTTAGAAATAAAATGACTCGGATGAGGGAATTATTGGGGTATTCACGATAGAAAATTTTAGAAACGAGATACTTTATGGAAAAGAAAAATAAAAGAAAGGTTTTTTTTTCAAAAAATCACCATATTTTTTTTGTATTAATTGATCATACAAATAATAATTGACGAAGTTTGTCGAGTCCATGTGAATCGAGTTCATATATAATCTATTAGATAATTGTGATCGCTCTAATTAGTTATCATTGTTGTTTCACGCCCAACGCCAACGAGAGAATCGACTTCCCTGTCTCGGCCCAGCGACCAAGCACTCGATCATGACTTTCCATCCACTGAGACAATGGGGGCCGCTCTATCCGACCAATGGAAGGCGCGGTTGACGTGGATGACCGCTTGGCCGAGACACGCGTTATGCCATAGTGAGAGGTCGTCGAGAGGCAATTAAGAAGTTGATGTGGGGAAGGGAGGAGAAGACGACAGCCGCTGCTTCGGACACTGCCGGCATTAATTGCGGAGGCAATCGAGGAAGGACGATTGCTTTGTGGCCCGAAGATTCGTTTTGGAAGCTTTGGTCATGATAACAAACATGATTAAATCCCTACCTCAATAATAATAATAATAATAATTATTATTATTATTATTATGAGTTTTCGATCATAGAAGTAATCTCTTCGCTTGCAATGATCAAACGAGGAAAATACTAAACTAAACTGAACTACTATAATACTTTAGAAATGGAAGTTTGAGGAGGAGAAAGTATGGAAATCATAATGAATCAAATTATTTTACGATTTATCGAAGGAGGGAGAATGCTGATTTACATGGTTTCAAAATAAATTTTGTACTATATCGGAATCATCAAATATAAAGAATAAGATTTATTTTTTCACTCAAGATAAAGATTATGAATAAATTTTTTTGTCATGTAAATTTGAATCTTGTAACGATTTTGAAAATATTTTATCAATACTAACAATATTTATACATTCTCGACCTATTCGAGTGTTCGTCAGTCCAATTTAGTTTGAAAAGGATGTATATAGTTATAACAAAAAAATAAATGATTGAAATGAATTTGAGATGTGTTTGATTGTTAGTAGGATAAAATTTAATGATATTATCTTTTTTAGATTTAGTATGTCGAGTCTTTGTCGATTAAATCCAGACTATGATGCGTAGTCGTAAAATTTGAAATTGATTTAGCAAATTGAGTCATTCGAGTAATGGTTAAAATAAAATTCACAAATATCTATCAATTGTAATTACTAATTAGACCATGAAAATTTGAAAATATGCATAAACTCGAGTGGGATTTTAATATGATTTATATCACTAAATCCATATATCATATATAAATGAAATAATTAGTTAAAAACATTTTTGCATGACAGAAAATCTCATCATTTGAGGTCTTACCTCTATTTTGTATGATTCTAGAATTTAAAGACAAGCAAAAATAATGCAACTGAGATCCCCATCAACAGAAACCGATTCTAATTCTTTTAATAGGTAACATCAATGTTTTATTTTGATTTTTTAGCTGAAAATATATTAGAAACTCGATTAGTAGTTTATTTTTTTTATTTATTATCAGAGAAAATACTCTTATATATGGTTACTTCGGCATCGAAAATATTTATAATATTTTTATATTCATATTTTGATGAGAAATCTAAAAGATCATCAAATTATGGGTTGTTTAGTTCTCTCCCTCCCTCGCCTCCTCTTAAAAAAAAAAAATCAAAATATATAATTTTTTAGAAAAAATATCTTTTTAAATATAATTTATATCATAATATAAAAAATAAAAATATTTGATTAAAAATTATTTTCTCACTGCAAGAAAATATCATATTTTAGTTATTCATCTTTATGTTGTTTAATATAAGAGAAATGCTTCACCGCACAACATAAATGCAAGGAGAGAGAGAGAGAAGCAATTAATGGGGTGAGTTAATTCATTAGAACGAGAGCGGGGGGGTTGATGTGCGCCCGCCCGCAATGCAATGCTCCCACTTTCCCCTCTTCTTCCGACGGCTACTTCGGGTTTGCTGTTCCCCCCACCACCTACCTCTTCTCGTAACTCCCCGATCCCCATCTTTTCAACTACTTACTGCGCTCTCTCTCTCTCTCTCTCTCTTCCGTTGTTTAATCTTTTCCTCTCCTTTTAGTTTGGGCTTTTAGGATTTCGGTCATCTACACCACTCTTGGGTGCGGCTGTTGTTGGTGTTAGTATTTTAGTCTGTGGGTGGGTGATGAGGTAGACAAGGAGGTGTGTGGGGGGAGGGTCATGTCATGTGGCCAAAGCCAGCAAAGATGCTGCTGCTACTGCTGCTTTGATCTACCCTTCTTTTCCACCTCTTCTTTCTCCCTTTATAAAAAGAGCTTTTTGGGCTCTCTTTTCGGCGTTCTGCTCCACCTTCAGTGTGGATTTCCACTACCTAGTCTCGCTCGTCCTCTTCTTCTGCTGCTGAGGAACAGAGATTTGATACGCAGGAAGACTTAGGGAGAGAGAGAAAGTGTGTTTTCTTCTTCTGTTGGAGTGAGGGAGAAGGAGAGAGAGAGGATGGGGGAGAAGGATGGCCTCAAGGAGGCTGTCGATATGGATGCCCTCCTCAAGGAAGCTGTCGATCTGGTAAAAATGCGATTTTTATTTCTCCTTCTTCTTTGTTGTCTTCCGATTTGTTCTTCCTTTCATGATCTCTTTGTGATGTTTCTTGGGGCGGTGGTATTTGCAGGAGAACATCCCACTGGAGGAGGTGTTCGAGAACCTGAGGTGCACCCGGGAGGGCCTCACCACGCAGCAGGCCGAGGAGCGCCTCGCCATCTTCGGCCACAACAAGCTCGAGGAGAAGAAGGTTCGCATCGGTGTTGCGCACTCCCACACCCCTCCGTTCTTCTTCTTCTTCTTCCCTGGAGTCTTAGATGTGGTTTTGGGTGGTCGCAGGAGAGCAAGATCTTGAAATTTTTGGGGTTCATGTGGAACCCTCTGTCCTGGGTCATGGAAGCAGCCGCCGTGATGGCCATCGCGCTCGCCAACGGAGGGGTTCGAGACTCGCATCCGCCGTGAAAATCTCAGCTCTCGTCTTGGTTTTATTTCTTCTTCTCACAAGTTCCCCTCTTTTTTGTGATTTTCTTCCACACACAGGGGAAGCCTCCGGATTGGCAGGACTTCGTTGGAATCATAACCTTGCTCGTGATTAACTCGACGATTAGCTTCATTGAGGAGAACAATGCCGGTAATGCTGCCGCTGCGCTCATGGCACGCCTCGCGCCCAAAGCCAAGGTTACAGATTGGACCCTACATCCCACTGCAATTACTTTCCATGTTAAATATTCTAAGCTTTTTTATTCTGTTTCTTATGATTTGGATGGGTTTTGTACAAACTGTTATTTAAGAAAATAGATAACGACTTGAACTGAAAAGAGAGAAAAAAGGAATCTTTTTGGATGATCTTGCTGCTAATATGAAAAAATTTCAGGTGCTTAGGGATGGTCGGTGGAAAGAGGAGGAAGCTGCCATCCTTGTTCCCGGAGATATCATTAGCATCAAGCTTGGAGACATCATCCCTGCAGATTCTCGTCTGCTTGATGGAGATCCTTTGAAAATAGATCAGGTTAATGCCTTTTATTTTATTTTATTTTGTAAGCTAGTTTTCTGCTTTATCTCACCTTCTTTTGATGTTTTCTTCCCAGAGTGCCCTTACTGGAGAATCTTTACCAGTTACCAAAGGTCCTGGCGATGGTGTGTATTCTGGTTCCACTTGCAAGCAAGGTGAGATTGAAGCTGTTGTCATTGCTACAGGTGTGCATACCTTCTTTGGCAAGGCTGCACATCTCGTGGACTCCACTAACCAAGTTGGGCACTTTCAAAAGGCAAGCTTTAAGACCTCTACTTTTTAATTTTCTTCCTGGGATTCTGCCTTCTCAGTTCTGTCAGATTATTGTGTTTTCTGTTGTAATTTGCATAAGGGCTTTTGCTGCCAACTTGTCTTTACAGGTCCTGACGGCCATTGGGAATTTCTGCATTTGCTCAATTGCAGTTGGAATGTTTGTGGAAATTATTGTGATGTATCCAATTCAGCACCGAGCCTATCGCCCAGGAATTGACAATCTTTTGGTTCTTCTCATTGGAGGAATTCCCATAGCGATGCCAACTGTTCTGTCAGTCACAATGGCAATTGGTTCCCATCGCTTAGCACAGCAGGTCTGTGCAAATCTCTTTTAGTGATTTTAGTTACTTTAGTCACCATCATATTCGGGGAGTCCCTTATCCTCCAGCGTGGTGAGAATTTTAGAAGATAAATTGTACCGAACATGTGTTTTAAATGTTATTGTCTCACTTATTACCTAGTAACTATAACAAAATATTTCAATGTCTTGGACTCGAAAAATTGTGACATCATGGTGTGTATCCTACAATAATCAATATAATGGATATTGGAGTCCAGGAAAGACTGGTAATCAACTGTCTAAGAAGAATCATAGTAGCATAAAGAAGGATTAAAGAGGGCAATGGCAGGTTGCTGTGACAGATTGAACACTGAATTAGAGATTAACCTACTAATGAATTATAATGCTTGATTTTGAGGTAGTTGCGATTTGATGCAGGGAGCTATCACAAAGCGGATGACTGCAATCGAAGAAATGGCTGGGATGGATGTGCTATGCAGTGACAAGACTGGAACACTTACTTTGAACAAGCTTACAGTAGATAAGAATCTTGTCGAGGTCTGACCAAACAATGGATTGCTCATTTGATGCTCCTGTCAGTCTGCTTCTGAAATCGCTTTAATTTCTCCATCTATTCTCACTTTGAGAAATTTACTGCATTTGCTAGATTTTCACAAAAGGTGTAAGCCAGGACACTGTAATTTTGATGGCTGCTAGAGCCTCTAGAACTGAAAACCAAGATGCTATAGATACCGCTATAGTTGGAATGCTTGCTGACCCAAAGGAGGTTAGTTGTTGCTTCTGCATCATCATACTTCTCAGGTTATTCGAATCTTATCCCGGCTTCTGTTTGTTTTGACTACTGTCCATCTGATTTTTTTTTCCGTACGGGGCTGTTAAAAGGCACGGGCTGGTGTTCAAGAAGTTCATTTCCTGCCATTTAATCCTACTGACAAGAGGACTGCTTTAACTTACATTGATAATGATGGGAAAATGCATCGGGTTAGCAAAGGTGCACCAGAACAGGTACTAGTCTCCTGGCATTTCATTATTATTATTTTTGCACAATTTTTGTGATCTGATGGCTTTTTGTCTATTTTGCTTCAGATATTGAATCTGGCACACAATAAGTCTGAGATTGAGCGCAGGGTCCATGCTGTGATCGACAAGTTTGCAGATCGTGGGCTTCGGTCACTTGCTGTTGCATATCAGGTGGAAGATAGGGGACCAACACATAAACACAATTTCTTATACTGTCTAATGTGATTTTCTAGTTTTTTACTGATCCTTTTGACGTTGCTATATTTTTCTTTTGACCTTTTAATCATCTGTTCTTTCCAGGAAGTTCCAGAGGGAAGGAAAGAAAGTCCAGGAGGTCCATGGCAATTTATCGGTCTCATGCCACTTTTTGACCCTCCTAGACATGACAGTGCAGAAACAATTCGCAGGGCTCTGAATCTTGGTGTCAATGTCAAAATGATCACAGGTATCTTGGTTGTGTTGGAAATTCTTAATTAACATATTTTCTGCTTCCACATCCGCTTCCTGTAAACTATTAGTTGCTTTGTAAGGTCACTGCAGGAGAAGTAGAATGAGTGAAACACTTTGTTGTAAAAATGTCTGATGGTATCGAGTAAAAAGAAGAGAACTGTCTAAGGAGTCTTGACTTAATCTCTATTGAGATAACATGGAATATCGCCTAATGGATTTAATGGGTCTAGTTTGAATCATTTCACCAATCGTGTAAGCCAACATTAGTACAGATCAGAAGACTGCAGGAACATAGAAGTCGCCTTTTTTACCCATAAAAAATATTGTTCTAAGTGATATTGCAAATTGAACATTGATTCTAACGGTATATTATTACCAGAACGCAGTTAGTGTATTGTTTATCTATATAACGGAAAGATTCCTTTTATGTTCTTGGTGGGAATTTTTATTCTATCACAGTTTTGTTTGGAAAGATGGTGCATATCAGAGGACAAGTTTATTCAAAATTTTTTTCAATAGTCTTTGTTTAATGGTCAGGAAGCCTTTCATGTGAAATAGACTCATCTCTTCTTTTTGTATTTACTTTCTTCTTTCGTGTACTTCTCGTAGGTTTAGTTAATAGCAGCAAAAACAATTGAACTTGGTTGAGAATATGGTTGATAATGTTGTGTGAAAAATGGAAAGGTGATGTTAGATGTGAAGCAGAGCTTTTTAGTTATCTTATTAAGATTGGCTCACACTTCCTTTTCAGTTTATATAACAGGTAATTGCAGGCAGAAGCAGAAATTTGTTCTTTTCCTAAGTTAATGTGCTAAGTTATATCAAATACTTCTGCCTGCAATTACCTGAATTTCTCAAGTTCATTTAATAATCATTTCCCTGTGCATCTGTTTATCTTTGTATGTATAGGCATGTTTCTGAATGGTGGCAAGTTGTCACTGTCAAGTTAGATTGTTTAAGAAGTTACTAAGACATGACAATTTTGTGTAATATCGTTCTGCAAATACACCATAGAAATTGGTCATTATCTTGTGATAGTTATGGTGTCAAATCCTCTGGTATTAGCTCTAGGCAGATGTTAGCTCCTTTGATTGTGTATAACTGGTTGAGTTATCTAAATGAGTAATGGATATGCTTGGAAGCAGAAAGAATATGACATCATTAGGTTTTCTGATATCATGCAAATTGTTTTCTTTCTTTCATGCACTACTTAAACGAACTTTGGTGTTGGTTTTATGTTCTATATCATGTTTGCCTGACTAACAAGTTTATATAATTTTCAATCAGGTGATCAGCTGGCAATAGGGAAGGAAACTGGCCGTCGTTTGGGGATGGGTACAAACATGTATCCTTCGTCTGCTCTGTTGGGACAAAACAAGGATGAGTCAATAGCTGCTTTGCCAATTGATGAATTAATTGAGAAGGCTGATGGTTTTGCTGGTGTATTTCCAGGTATTCTCACTGTTCTTTCATTTAGACAAGTTTCTTATTACTTTTTTTCATGGGTGGCAATGTATATGTATTTTCTATTGCCAGAGCACAAATATGAGATTGTTAAACGCTTGCAAGCAAGGAAGCATATCTGTGGTATGACTGGTGATGGAGTGAATGATGCTCCTGCTCTAAAGAAGGCTGATATTGGAATAGCTGTTGCAGACGCAACAGATGCAGCTCGTAGTGCATCTGATATCGTACTCACAGAACCTGGTTTGAGTGTTATCATCAGTGCTGTCCTTACCAGTCGTGCAATTTTCCAGCGGATGAAAAATTACACTGTACTATACAATTTGCAGCCTAAGTGTTGTTTTTTTAAAAATAATTCATCAGTATTTTTTCTTGAGCCAGTTTTAATAACTGATTTTATGTTTTGCAGATATATGCAGTTTCCATTACAATCCGTATTGTGGTATGTACATGTGTGCCAAAGTCCTAATATTTTTTATATTGAAATGTTTGAAGTTGCTTATATTTGAGGTTGTTATCTGTTCTAGCATTGCAAGTTTTGAAAGGAATATTTGACATACAACTATTACTGCATAATCCAAAGAAAAAGAAAAATAAAGAACACTTTGCATGTGTTCTCTGCTAAGAAGCATGGCTTGTACATCTTTTTCTTTTTTTGAAGATTTGTGAATTTAGTTTTCAGGAAGAGGGATAAATTCCTTGCTAGTTATATGCATTTGGAAATAACATCTTATGTCCTATGTGTTCTTTTTTTTTGACAGCTTGGATTTATGCTGCTTGCGCTTATATGGAAGTTTGACTTTCCACCTTTTATGGTCCTTATCATTGCAATTCTCAATGATGGTAATGCTTTTACATGCTGTTTCCTTTTTTTTGCTTAATAGTGACTTTATAGTTCTATCTTTCACGATTGGACTAGGACTGCCGATTGTGATAATTCCAATGCATAATTTTGTAGTTTCTACCATATAATAGTCCTTTCATGTTAAACTCTTCATTGATGATTATGTCAGGTACCATAATGACCATATCGAAAGACAGGGTCAAACCATCTCCTCTTCCTGACAGCTGGAAACTTGCTGAGATTTTTGCAACTGGAATCATTCTGGGTGGTTACTTGGCAATGATGACAGTCATTTTCTTTTGGGCTGCTTATAAAACTAATTTCTTCCCGGTAAAGCAACTAATTGTTTTGACCTCAAAGAAAACTAGTGCATTGTTGGTGTTATCTATAGAAGCCTCCAGTTCATTAAATGTCTTTTAAAGCTGAAAAACTTAATGGTATAAATTTGCTAATACCAAAGAACCATATAAAACTTTACTTGCTTTCTGAAGCCAATTTGGGTAATACCTTCCAACTAATGCTTGCTCTTGCCTTGTAATTGATCAGCGGATTTTCAAGGTTGAAAGTCTTGAGAAAACAGCCCAGGATGACTTTCAAAAGCTGGCATCTGCGGTCTACTTGCAAGTGAGCACCATTAGTCAGGCACTGATCTTTGTGACAAGATCACGCAGTTGGTCCTTTGTTGAGCGGCCTGGTTTCTTGCTTGTGACTGCTTTCTTGGTTGCTCAGCTGGTAAGGTTTTCCTTGGCTTGGTTTCAATGTGCTTTGTGAACTTCATCGACCTTTATATGACCAAGTGCTTGTGTAGATTGCTACTCTGATAGCTGTGTATGCCGACTGGAGCTTTTCTGCAATTAAAGGGATTGGATGGGGATGGGCTGGTGTTATTTGGCTTTACAACATAATCTTCTACTTTCCACTGGATATCATAAAGTTCCTGATCCGCTATGCTCTGAGCGGGAGGGCATGGGATCTCGTCATTGAACAAAGAGTAATTAATATATGCCTCAGAAACTAATAACTATAATTCATTTTCACTGAATTCTAATTGACTGAATAATTTGTTCTTGCAGATTGCTTTCACGAGACAGAAGGATTTTGGAAAGGAAGCAAGGGAGCTCAAGTGGGCACATGCTCAGAGAACATTGCATGGTCTGCAACCACCTGACACCAAGATGTTTGGCGACAGGAACAGCGTAACAGAGCTAAATCAGATGGCAGAAGAGGCCAAAAGGAGAGCTGAGATCGCAAGGTAGGACTAAAGCCCTTATGCATTTTATCAGTTTGTGTTTATTTCTCACTAGATGCTATTTCCACCAAGTACCGAAACATGTATGCGGTTGACAATTCCGATTTGCTGATGATGCATGGTTGTTGAATCGAGTTTTGTACTTTGCTGTACTCCTACTGGCTCAACAACTAAGTATGTGGATTCTTGCTCCCTGCTTGTAGGCTGAGGGAACTACACACTCTCAAAGGACATGTGGAGTCCGTGGTAAGGTTGAAGGGCTTGGATATAGACACAATTCAGCAAGCCTACACGGTATGATTCCCAGGTTGCGATGCCAGAGGGCTGCAAGCCAGGCACTGAGTTCGGCTGAATCATCCACGTATGCTTCTGCTGTTGTTTGAAGAGTGAAGCGAGTGAAATCTTCACTATCGAGTTGTAATCCATCATCCTACACTTGACCTCCTGCAATTTTATATATCATGGTGATCATGTAGAACCTTTGTTTTCCAACTGTGTGCATTGTATCAGGCGACGTTTTGTCTCTTGTTTTAACGACAGTCATTTTGCCCCATTCTCATTCATCAGCATCCTTTTGATTTCTGATTTCTTTGGAGTTGGCTGTCAAGCAAATCAAAGCAATAGATGATAGTAAGCAACTGCATGTGCTTCATGATTGCATCAATCACAGGAAACACATGGGGTGGTGGTTTGAGCATCTCACGTTCTTGTGATGTGATTCTAATTTGGTTTTGTGGCCTGTATCTCTTTGCAATGAATCTAAAAGTTTGCTCAAGCCATCTTTATTATTATTTTTCTTAGAGTTTTCCTCCTTGTTAGGTTTTAATCAATTAAGCTAGCTAATGTTTCTATAAATTTATTGATTTATAAATCTATTGATGAAGCTTCTAACCCTCATATTAAACTTGATTAGTATGTCTTGTAACAATCATCATATTAATGTTTTAGATATAAAAGAAACTGATGTTGAGGTTTAAACCTTTAACAATTAATGAATGAAAGAGCACGGTTGCCCAAATGTTCATCATGATGTCCTCAGTATGATACCTTTGTATTCAACCATAACTTCTTCAGCGAGTGATTGGGAGTTCGATCAGGGAAGAAGTTAAAGACTATTATCATATGTTACTAATAATCATGCTGATAATTATTATGTATTACTAATCTTTCTTAAAACAGAGAGAACAACACCACATATATGTAGAGGGATGGATTCATTAGTGTCTTGTCAAAGAATAGAAAAACGATTTTTTCTACTTGTATATATAACTAACTCATATGCTAATAAAATAACATAGTTCTTATTGGTGATAATCTCTAAAAGGAGATCTTCAGATAGCAAATTTCGAGAACATTTAGGTGGGATTTGTTACGCTGTTAATTATACAAATTGGACGAGCATCTTTATGATCTATTCTTGAAGGGTTATTGATCTATGAGGGTCACAAAGTTATTCCTTTTCTCAATTAAAATACATGATACGGGAAACAACAGAAGCTACCTAAGAAAAGGCAATAGTGTCTTGACCCTCGGAAAAAGGCTAATGAGACCTGATAGTACTGAATCGCTCAGTCATAGGCCGTCACTTGGAATCGACATGGACACAAGAGCTCGCACCGTCTCTTTACGCGATCGCTCATTGAAACACAATCCCCAGAGAAGTCGCATTAGTCGACCATCAGTACACGACGATCAGACCCATCCTCTTAGCTTTCCCACGATTGCATAGTCGGTCGCTAGCGATTCATCACCCTCAACCATGATCTTGGAAGGGGTTGCATGCTTAATTGGATGGAGCATTAATGTTTGACGGCCTGGCCTAACTCTTCGAGCATCTGAAGTCGATCCCCATTCCTTGTTCATTTCAGGCATGTCCCTATGTTGACAGACGACACACCCTCAGCCATTATTATCTGATGTAACTGACAAGAAAACGTGTTCACTAATCGTTGACATAAATGAACCATGACAATATGAGAAACTGAAGGGGGGAATAAGCAACCGACCATCCTCCATTAACAAATCAGGTATAAAAGTTAGCCCTTGAAACCAAATAGGATGGGCAAACTCAACCTAAACTATCTTGAACTCTACTAAACCCTCTCCACTTTCTCTATCCACTTAAGCGTCAAAGGGGTCGGGTCGGGATATTCTCTGATATTGACCAATTGTGCAGGACCCGACGCATCTAAAGAGCAACTCGGGATGACATGAAGCATTACTAGATAAGACCAAGGTGCACCTTAGGACGACTTTGAGCCTCCTTCAGTAAACGAACCACACTTCAGAAGGACTACGGGTCAATCATCGCGGTTAGGAGTCCACCTATCACCCTAGCCTCACACTTAAATTGCACGCACGTGATTCATTTAGGCTTCTTGAATGGGTCCGCGCTTTCAGAATAGAACCAGACCGTGTTGACTCTCTCAAAACGATACTACGACAATAACAAAACAAATCTCGAAGTGATTCTATGTACATACTCTTATCATCAACCAACATGCCATTTCATTGAGATACAAAGGCAAGGCAGGTTGGCTAATGATTAGACCATCAATTTAATTTGGCAAAATTGATCCCATATGCCCTTTTGTTTTTTTTTTTTTTTTGGAGTAAGGGTTCATTCAAGATGACTGAATATATAGTAGATGTTCTACTGATGTGACAAGTCCAATAGTTGATCGAAAATGGTGACCCTACCATCATTAAAAGCAATATTTCACTCCAACTCATCTCGGAGATATTGGCCACAACCACAACCGAGTAGGATCACATCACATGCAAATCACAAAGTGGCATCAGAAAGTAGGATGCTCAAACCATCACCCCATGTGCTTGACGCATTCAAGTGATTGATGACATCTTGAAGCACATGCAGTTGCTTCCCAACACTAATCACTTTGATTTCTTTGAGAAGGAACTCCACAGAAATCAGAAACCAAAAGGCTACTGATGAATGAGAATGGGGGCAAAATGGCTGATGAGACAAAACCATCGCACTCAGATACGATACACATAATGGAAAACAGAGGTTCTACATAATCATCATGATATGTAAATTTGCATCAGGTCAGACATAGGATGATGTCACAACTCGGTAGCAAAAATTTCACTCATATTCACTCTTCAGACAACAGCAGCAGCAGCATTGGTGGATGATTTGACCGATATTGGTGGCTGGCTTGCAACCTTTTGATATCACAACCTGGGAATCATACCGTGTAAGCTTGCTGAATCGTGTCTATATCCAAGCCCTTCAATCTTACAACGGATTCCATATGCCCTTTGAGAGTGTTCAGTTCCCTCAGCCTACAAGTTGAGAGCAAGAATCAGCATATTTAGTTGTTCAGGTAATTGGAGTGTGGCAAAGTACAATGTTCAATTCAATAACCATGTATCGTAAGAAAATGGGAATTCTCGACCACATACATGTTTCGATACTGGTTGAATTGTCATCAAATGATAAATAAGCAAAAAGCGCAACATGTTGTAGTTGATGAAATTTATTATGTCTATAGTCCTACCTCGCAATCTCAGCTCTCCGTTTGGCCTCTTCTGCAATCTGATTTAACTCTGTGAAGCTGCTCCTGTCACTGAACATCTTGGTATCAGGTGGTTGAAGACCATGCAATGTTCTCTGAGCATGTGCCCACTTGAGCTCTCTTGCTTCCTTTCCAAAATCCTTCTGTCTCGTGAAAGCAATCTGCAAGAACAGATTATTCAGACATTTAGAATTCAGTGAAAAAACATTATAGTTATTAGTTTCTGAAGCGTATATTAATTACTCTTTGTTCGATGACGAGATCCCATGCCCTCCCGCTCAGAGCATAGCGGGTCAGGAACTTTATGATATCCAGCGGGAAGTAGAAGACTATGTTGTAAAGCCAAATGACACCAGCCCAGCCCCACCCAATCCCTTTAATTGCAGTGAAGCCCCAGTCGGCATATACAGCTATCAGAGTAGCAATCTACAAAAGCACATGGTGTTAGATGATGACAAAGTCAAAAAAAGAGTTCATAAAGCACATCGAACAAAGCCGACTTACTAGCTGAGCAACCAAGAAAGCAGTCACAAGCAAGAAACCAGGTCGCTCAACAAAGGACCAACTACGTGATCTTGTCACAAAGATCAGTGCCTGACTAATGGTGCTCACTTGCAGGTAGACAGCGGATGCAAGCTTCTGGAAGTCATCCTGGGCTGTTTTTTCAAGGCTTTCGACCTTGAATATCCGCTGACCAATTGCAAAGCAATAGCAAGCATTAGTTCGAAGATATTACTCAAACTAGCTTAGGAAAGCAAGTAAACTTTTACATAGTCCTTCTCTAGTATTAGCAATTTAATACCATTAAGAGTTTTTCAGCTTTAAAAAACATTTAATAAACTGCAAGTTTCTTTATACAACACCAATAAACTTCATAATTCATGACATGAAGGTACTTAGATTCACAGAACTAGTTTTCTTTGAGGTCAAAAGTTAAGTTGCTTTACTGGGAAGAATTAGTTTCAATAACTTCATAATAACTTCATAATTCATGACATGAAGGTGCTTGAAGTTAGGTTCACAGGACCAGTTTTCTTTAAGGTCAAATTTTAGTTGCTTTACCGGGAAGAAATTAGTTTTATAAGCAGCCCAGAAGAAAATGACAGTCATCATTGCCAAGTAACCACCAAGAATGATTCCAGTTGCAAAAATCTCGGCAAGTTTCCAGCTGTCAGGAAGAGGAGATGGTTTAACCCTGTCCTTCGATATGGTCATTATGGTACCTGACATATCAATGAAGAGCTTATCATGACAGGAGGCCTATCATATGGTAGAAACTACAAGATTATGCATTGAAATTATCACAATCGACATTCGACAGTCCTAGACCATTTACGAATGATAGAGCTGTTAAGTCACCATTGAGCAAAAAAGGGAAGTAGCATACAGAAGCATTACCATCATTGAGGATCGCAATGATAAGGACCATAAAAGGTGGAAAGTCGAACTTCCATATAAGAGCAAGCAGCATGAATCCAAGCTGTCAAAAACAAACATGTATGACATTAGTGTGCTGTTTCCAGATACATATAATCAAGAAGTTATCTTTGTTACTCAAAACTAAATTCACATAAATCTTTTAAATAATCCACATGAAAAATTCTTTTAAAATTTTCTCTTTTGGAAAGTGAAGTAGCAATTGTATGTCAAATCATCTTTCCACAGCACATTTTCTAGAACAACATAAAAATATCAAATAAAAGCATGCTCAAATATCACAATAATACAATATACCAAAATGATGACAATTACAGACTGGAACATACCACGATACGGATTGTAATGGAAACTGCATATATCTGCAAAACGTTAGATCACTCATCAGAACTGGCAGAAGCAAACTGAGACAGATGATGAAATATTTACAAATGAACAGTTAGGTTGCAGATTGTAACATACAGTGTAATTTTTCATCCGCTGAAAGATCGCACGACTTGTAAGGACAGCACTTATTATAACACTCAAACCAGGTTCTGTGAGTACAATATCAGATGCACTACGAGCCGCATCTGTTGCATCTGCAACTGCTATTCCAATATCAGCCTTCTTGAGAGCAGGAGCGTCATTTACTCCATCACCAGTCATACCACAAATATGCTTCCTTGCTTGCAAGCGCTTAACAATCTCATACTTATGCTCTGAAAACAGAAAAATATGACCATTGCTTCCCGAGGAAATGAAATTGTGAGAAACTTGTCTAAGCAAGCAACAGTGAGAATACCTGGAAATACACCAGCAAAACCATCAGCCTTCTCAATTAATTCATCAATTGGCAAAGCAGCTATTGACTCATCCTTGTTTTGTCCCAACAGAGCAGATGAAGGATACATATTTGTGCCCATCCCCAAACGACGACCAGTTTCCTTCCCTATTGCCAGTTGATCACCTGATTGAAATTGTAAAACCTGGTTTAGTCAGGCAATCATGATACAGAACATGAAACCAACACCAGTGTTCCCTTAATTAGTGGGCAAGAACAGCCACCCTGATATTAAAGAAGAAATTTTGCATGATATCAATCTTTAGCCCATCTAACATGATAATAGCAACTGGCCAGATATTTTACGGATGTTTAAAGAAATAATTGTTAAAATAGATATACATATACATGCAACTTCCAGCCAAAGCATTTGACGTACTTTTAGCACATTTATTTAGAGAAAGCACAGAATTTTGCAATCTGATTATTGCATCAACTGCATTCCACATAGCTGCATCACTTCCACCATACACCAAAACCAGATGAGACCTGACCCATCATCCTTTCAGTAATGTAACACAGCTTACACCCAAAGTCCTATATGATGACATAATTAAAAGTGACTTTTTATGGTAGTTGCAGTCTTCTGATCTGTTCTAATGTCAGCTTATAATATTCATGTCTTGATCACTGCTGAAATGATCCAAACCTAGACCCAATAAATCCAATAGGTGATATTCCAGATTATCTCAATAGTATGTCATAGATGAAGTCAAGACTCACATGATTTTCTTCTTTTCATTTACCACATCAGACTTTGTTTTCAATAAAATGCCACAATCA
Source organism: Musa balbisiana (assembly GCA_004837865.1). Classification (NCBI taxonomy): domain Eukaryota; kingdom Viridiplantae; phylum Streptophyta; class Magnoliopsida; order Zingiberales; family Musaceae; genus Musa; species Musa balbisiana. The sequence goes on along the minus strand of CM017191.1, from coordinate 35,185,296 downwards.
TTTTGCTTCTCCAGCAATGACCTCACATGGTGACTCATAGTTTACAGGAAGTGGAAGTTGAAGCAGAAAAGTAAAAATAACTTTTGATCACAGACACCACACCTGTGATCATTTTGACATTGACCCCAAGATTTAGAGCCCTGCGAATTGTTTCTGCACTGTCATGTCTAGGAGGGTCAAAAAGTGGCATGAGACCAATAAATTGCCATGGACCTCCTGGACTCTCTTTCCTTCCCTCTGGAACTTCCTGGAGAGAACAGACAATTAGAGAGTCAAAAGGAACCACAGGGAAGTAAGTCAACAGGATCAGTAACCAACTAGATAAATGCATTAGACAGTAGAAGAAATTGTGTTTGTCATCTATTTTCCACCTGGTATGCAACAGCAAGTGACCGAAGCCCACGATCTGCAAACTTGTCGATCACAGCATGGACCCTGCGCTCAATCTCTGACTTATTGTGTGCCATATTTAAAATCTGAAGCATAACAGACAAGCAGTCATCAGGTCCCATAAATTATGTGAAAAAAATAAATAAAATGCCAGGAAGCTTATACCTGTTCTGGTGCACCTTTGCTAACCCGATGCATTTTCCCCTCACTATCAATGTAAGTTAATGCAGTCCTCTTGTCGGTAGGATTGAATGGCAGAAAATGAACTTCTTGAATGCCATCCCGTGCCTTTTAACATATAAGAAAGAAGAGACCGATGATAGTTGAAACAAACAGAAGTTACGATAAGATTCGACACTTTAATCAGACAAGTATGACAATGCAGAAGCAACAACTAACCTCCTTTGGGTCAGCAAGCATCCCAACAATAGCGGTATCTATAGCATCTTGGTTTTCAGTTCTCGAGGCTCTAGCAGCCATCAAAATTACAGTGTCCTGGCTTACACCTTTTGTAAAAACCTAGTAAATGAAGTAAATTTGTCAAAGTGAGAATAGATGTAGAAACTAGGGCATTATACAAAGTAAATAGAAAGGAGAATCAAATGAGCAATCCCTAGTCTAGTCAGACCTCAACCAGGTTCTTATCTACTGTGAGCTTGTTCAAAGTAAGAGTTCCAGTCTTGTCACTGCATAGCACATCCATCCCGGCCATTTCTTCGATTGCAGTCATCCGCTTTGTGATAGCTCCCTGCATCAAATCCCAACTACCTCAAAATCAAGCAATATAATACATTAGTTAATTAATCTCTAATTCAATGTTCAATAAATCACAGCAACCTCCCATTGCCCTATTTGATCCTTCTTTATGCTACTATGATTCTTCTTAGACAGTTCATTACCAGTCTTTCCTGGACTCCAATATCCATTATATTGATTATTCTAGGATACACACCATGATGTCACAAATCTTCGAGTCCAAGACATTGAAATATTTTGTTATAGTTATTGAAATGTTCAGTACAATTTATCTTCTAAAATTCTCACCACACTGGAGGATAAGGGACTTCCCAAATATGATGGTGACTAAAGTAACCAAAAACACTACAAGAGATTTTCACAGACCTGCTGAGCCAAGCGATGGGACCCAATTGCCATTGTGACTGACAGAACAGTTGGCATAGCTATGGGAATTCCTCCAATGAGAAGAACCAAAAGATTGTCAATTCCTGGGCGATACGCTCGGTGCTGAATTGGATACATCACAATGATTTCCACAAACATTCCAACTGCAATTGAGCAAATGCAGAAATTCCCAATGGCCGTCAGGACCTGTAAAGACAAATTGGCAGCAAAAGCCCTTAAGCAAATTACAACAGAAAACACAATAATCTGACAGAATTGAAAAGGCAGAATGCCAGGGAGAAAAATAAAAAGCAGACGTCTTAAACTTGCCTTTTGAAAGTGCCCAACTTGGTTAGTGGAGTCCACGAGATGTGCAGCCTTGCCAAAGAAGGTATGCACACCTGTAGCAATGACAACAGCTTCGATCTCACCTTGCTTGCAAGTGGAACCAGAATACACACCATCGCCAGGACCTTTGGTAACTGGTAAAGACTCTCCGGTAAGGGCACTCTAGGAAGAAAACATCAAAAGACGGTGAGATAAGGCAGAAAATTAGCTTACAAAATAAAATAAAATAAAATAAAATAAAATAAAATAAAAGGCATTAACCTGATCTATTTTCAAAGGATCTCCATCAAGCAGACGAGAATCTGCAGGGATGATGTCTCCAAGCTTGATGCTAATGATATCTCCGGGAACAAGGATGGCAGCTTCCTCCTCTTTCCACCGACCATCCCTAAGCACCTGAAAATCTTTTCATATTAGCAGCAAGATCATCCAAAAAGATTCCTTTTTTCTCTCTTTTCAAGTCAAGTTGTTATCTATTTTCTTAAATAACAGTTTGCACAAAACCCATCCAAATCATAAGAAACAGAATAAAAAAGCTTAGAATATTTAACGTGGAAAGTGATTGCAGTGGGATGTAGGGTCCAATCTGTAACCTTGGCTTTGGGCGCTAGGCGTGCCATGAGCGCAGCGGCAGCATTACCGGCATTGTTCTCCTCAATGAAGCTAATCGTCGAGTTAATCACGAGCAAGGTTATGATTCCAACGAAGTCCTGCCAATCCGGAGGCGTGTGGAAGAAAGATCACAAAAAAGATGGAAACTTGTGAGAAGACGAAATAAACCAATAAGAGAGCTGAGATTATCACCGGTGGATGCGAGGTCTCGCACCCCTCCGTTGGCGAGCGCGATGGCCATCACGGCGGCCTGCTTTCCATGACCCAGGACAGAGGGTTCCACATGACCCCAAAAAATTTCAAGATCTTGCTCTCCTGCGACCACCCAAAACCACATCTAAGACTTCAGGGAAGACCCCTGTGTGTGGAAGAAAATCACAAAAAGATGGAAACTTGTGAGAAGACGAAATAAAACCAAGAAGAGAGCTGAGATTATCACGGTGGATGCGAGTCTCGCACCCCTCCGTTGGCGAGCGCGATGGCCATCACGGCGGCTGCTTCCATGACCCAGGACAGAGGGTTCCACATGAACCCCAAAAATTTCAAGATCTTGCTCTCCTGCGACCACCCCAAGACTAGGAAGAAGAAGAAGAAGAAGAAGAAGAACGGAGGGGTGTGGGAGTGTGGAACACCGATGCGAACCTTCTTCTCCTCGAGCTTGTTGTGGCCGAAGATGGCGAGGCGCTCCTCGGCCTGCTGCGTGGTGAGGCCCTCCCGGATGCACCTCAGGTTCTCGAACACCTCCTCCAAGGGGATGTTCTCCTGCAAATCCCACCGCCCCAAGACACATCACAAAGAGATCATGAAAGGAAGAACAAATTCGGAAGAGAATAAAGAAGAAGGAGAAATAAAAATCGCAACTTTACCAGATCGACAGCTTCCTTGAGGAGGGCATCCATATCGACAGCCTCCTTGAGGCCATCCTTCTCTCCCATCCTCTCTCTCTCTCTCTCCTTCTCCCTCGCTCCAACAGAAGAAGAAAACACAATTCTCTCGCTCCCTAAGTCTTCCTGCGTATCAAATCTCTGCTCCTCAACAGAAGAAGAAGAAGAAGAAGAAGAAGAGGAGGAGCGAGAGTTGGTAGTGGAAATCCACACTGAAGGTGGAGCAGAGTACCGAAAAGAGGGCCCAAAAGGATATTTTTATAAAGGGAGAAAGAAGTGGAGGAACAAAATCCAAGATTGGATGAGCAGAGCAGAAAGGCCAAAGGAAAAGGAAGAGGCGAGAAAGATGAAAGAACCGAAAGGGAGGAGCAGCAGTAACTCGCGGTTAAAGAGATGTGGGGAGTTTTAAGAACGAAGGCAGCGCGAAGCAGTGCGAGTGGGTGCACATCAAACGCCCCCCGAAACCCTGTTTGTGTTATGTTCTGATGAATTAACCGACGCCATTAATTGTCCCCTTCCGTACCTCCACAAAATGCTTTCCGGGGGCGTGGGCAAGTATTTGCTTGGAAACAATAAAAGGAAAACACCGTACCGTCCGGTACCATTAACCGGAAGTACATTTGTCTTCAGATTTAACGTTTTTAGTAAAACACACAAAATTAGAAAAAGGAAGATACCGTACCGTACCTACTGTACGGTTTATGGATGGGAAATATTTATATCTTTAGATTTAATGTTTTAATTAAAAATAAAAAAAATTAAAGAAATGAAGTTTATCATAATCTTTTATGTGACAATATACTTATGCTACCTTACTAAAAATTTAAATGTAGATACTTTGAATGTTGGATTAATATAAATTTGTAATGTTTAATATGAATTCTCATAAAAAAAAAATTTCTACCTTTAACAAATTTTTACAAAACCACCTCACCTCTCATTCCTTACTTGTGATCAATGACATAAGAGAAGCCCGCAGACAATAACAAATGAGATTGAGTCACCCATTCTCCTTTTTCACTTGTGATCGATGACGAAAAAGGACATGACCAAGGACCACTCCCACCCCCTTCCTCTCCCCTAACCTATAGTGAAGGCCTTATCTCCTTCCTCGCTCCTAGTTGATAATGAAAGGAATCCTTGAACCTCAACGATGAGGAAGCCTATGGGCAATGGAGGTGATTATTGGGGTCTGATAAAGGAAAGGCCTTTGCCATTGGTTGCCTGCTTGCCTCTGCATGCAATTGCGGTTACACGATTAGCGATAGACAGTTGTTTGAAGTAGAGGAGGGCGATCGAGGAGGTGAAGAGCAATGGCCAATAAGGGTAGAATAGTTATTTAAAAAATTCTCTTGCTATAATTTTTTAAAATTGGGATGCTATTTGAGAAATTTTTTAAGTTCTAAGTTTTTTTCATGAATTTGCCGATGAACTTCCCACCACAAATAATTGATTTGATAATTTCTTAAAGAAAGAGCCTCCCTTGTTTTTTTGTCTATATTATCTAAAAATCTAAATAATATCCTTTTTGATTTATAATTTCTTGGTCCGATTCAATGAATTAAGAACCGATCAATGAGTTAAAGTATACCAAATTAACAAAAATAATAATAAAATATACTACTACAAAAAATAAAAAAATATAAAAAATATCCTGAAAGGAGTAGCAACTTATAGTTCAACACTTTATTTCTTCGACATAATACTTGACTATATAAAATTTTAAAATATTTTTGGTTCTATAAAAAATACAAAGAAAATATTTTGGAAGGCATAATAATATTTCTTTTATATACAATATTCTTATATTTGAACTTTTTATAATTTTTTAATTAACTTACTATTTATATTTTATTATATATTTAATCACGTGATTTCATATTAATATTTTATATTTTTGTATTTTTATTCCTTAAAAACTATTTATTTATTTTTTATCTAAACCTTTTAAATTATTTTGGAAGTGGATTAACGTTAGTGTTGGTCTTCTTGTCGAGCATCCCATGTATGGTTTTAGGCTGAGATGAGTGGTGCTCTTTAGTTAAAAAAGATTATATTTGGTATCATAAATGCATTTGCTCGAAATGAGAGTATCTTGACCAAGAATTATGTATCAGATCTATGGATAATTTTACTCGAGATGAGCACATCACACACATGAGAAGGTTGTATCATAAGCTTTACATGCTTTTGTTTGAGATGGGTGCATATGCCTTGATCTCTTTGCTAACTCTACTATCCCCTATCACAAATTTTGTCAAATGTGTGGTAAATGCTTTTGATTGATTTGACAAATAGTTACGAATATATCAGTGACAAATTACTTTTGAGACAAAATCCACTATTTTTCAAGCCAAACACAATATATAATATATGGTAAATCTAAAGAGGCAGGAACTTGATAACTGGTCACAAATATGTTATTTCCTTAGACGCTCCAGTTTGTGACATTTAATTTTTGAGACAAAATCTACTGTTTGTCAAGTTCAACATGATATATACTACAGTGAATTGAAAACTAGAGGTAGGAAATCGGAGATATTATAAATATTCTCTCATCTCTCTAAGTCTCTAATCCATCGCTCATAGTAATCCTGTAAATGATAGGAAGAAATGAGAAAGCAAGTCTAGTTCGCCTTGTAGATCGACATCGTTATTATTTTTGGATCCAACGATAGTGTAGCCGTAAATTAGATAAAAAATTTCTGAATAGCATTTTAAGGTATACATCGTAAGATAAATATATTATTATTTGATTATAAATTTTATTATTAAAATTGTTTACATAATAATAATATAAGATTGATTTTTATGCTTACATGGTATACCAACACTATATTAACCTCTACACTAATACTTTCAAGGTGTGCAAGAAAATTAATTCATATTACTTGACGATCCAAAATGCTTTTAAGGTAGAGAACATTCTATAAAACTACAGAGGTTCTTTTTACTTGGATTTGGACAAATCAATCTTTTAGTCTCTTGTGGTCTACACATAGGACTTTTAAGATGATAGAGATCCACCAAGAGATCTCGTAGAGAACCTCCAAGGGAACATTAAAGCAAATTCTCAATCCTCCGAAGGGAGGATAAATATATATGCATCAAACATGCCATCATGATGTCCTCTTCGAGTTAGGCATTGAAAAATTAACCTCAACCTGACCCCAAAGGTCCCAAGGAGAAGCCAACATTGAAAAGATTAAGATATAACTTAGCGAAGGATTTGTATAGGCACCACCTTACCTCCTATGCAATTTTCTGCATCATCGAGTTTCTGGCCACCTTATAGCTGTAGAGGGTGGGTTTGATGACCTAATACCTTTAAGGTGCTCTTATGCTGGAGCTAGCCAAGGAGGTGTATTTCGTGCTCTCCTAGGCATCTATAGCTAAGATACCTTGGCTTTTTTTTTTTAATGGTAAACCCTAATTTTTCTTTTTTTTTCTTCCTATTTTTGTTCTTCTCTATTGATATGCTTCTCGACATGTTCGGAGTTTTTACTTAATTCGATCCATTGGTCTAATCTCATTCTATTTATTTCGATGAATATCCCAAAATGGATTAAGTTAACCCACTCTCCAAACGAATAAATCTTCTCTTATTTGACACATTGGCCAATAAATGCTTTTTGTGCATTTACTTGGAGTTCCAGCACTCAACTAATTTGACATTCTATATATTACGTCCAAACTTATTACAAAGTAATAATAATAATTTACACTCAGACCCATAACTTTCATTCTTTCAAGAAGATTGGCATTAGGTGATAAACGATAATGAGCCTCTTCTAGTGATTGATCAGCTTCTCTAATAATCCTTCATTATTATATAACTTTGCTTAGTGGGCATTCTCTATGCTCTTATCTGCCACCGAGCATCATCACAGTCTTCGTCTCCTTCTCGTCAATCACCAAACTCGCTAGTACCTCAGATCCACTATCGACCTCTCGATGAAAGTTCATTATCTTCCATCATCCTCTTGATTATGCCATCAGCACTCATGATCGAAAGAATGACTCAAGAGAGGAAAGAAGAGATGTGATCTCCACTGCCATATCTTAGATCAAAACCTCCCTTATGCACTTCTCAAATTTGATCTCCTCTGTCATATTAATGGAGGCAATGATGACATCATCATTAGTGATGATAAGGAAATCTCTAACACTTAGTTTATGCATAAATACTTTTATACTTAATATATTTTGTATGCATCTTACACTAAAAGAAACCTTATTTCTATCTTTTAATTTTACAAACAAAATAACACATCTATTGAGTTTTTTCCGGACTCATTTTTTGTGATGAATCTAAACAGGGCATCATTAGTTTGAGGTCAAAATAAAGACAACATCTACAAGTGGTCATTAGCTTCACAAGACACATAGCCAATCGCTCTTGCTTTAGTTGCTGCTCCGATCGATGTGTGACATCGTTACCTTGGTCACCCGTCATCCTCCATTCAATAATAATTAAATTCTCGTTACTCCATTCTAACTTTCACATTAAGTAAAATTATAACTCATTGTGACGTTTGCCTTAGTAATACAAAATTATAAACTACCTTTTGGAACCTCTTCTACATCCTTCTCCAACCCACTTGAAATCATTTACACTAATGTCTGGGGCATTACTCCAATTGATAATTTTAGATTTTATATGATTTTTATTGATTATTTCATTATATATACATGGCTATATCCTCTCAAACATAAATATAAAGATACCATAGTCTTTATTCATTTTATAAAGGTGATCGAGAACTTGGATGTAAATATCAAGCTCTAACAACTCACCTCTCATCATATGATATACAATATGTCAAGTTACTATCACACACACCTTAACTAGTTTGCTGTGCCAAATGAAAGCACCGACACATGATTGAGACTAGCTTTACCCTCCTACACTAAGATTTCATGCCACTAACCTTTTAGTCAATAGCTTTTTAGACTGCAATCTACCTCATTAACTATTGAAAAACATAGATAGAGTATCATGTGTACAATGAAAAAATAGAAAAATAAAAATATCAAATTTTTTTTTAAAAAAAGGTTCTCATCATTGTACGAAGATTGTGCGTAAGACAAAACGTAAAACAAAAATCGCACGTGTCAAAGCATATTTGTTACATATGGATATCATATATCCTTGTAAAATTTTAGATTTGTAGGAGTGGATGAAGGAGGTCAACTGTCCTCCTCTCTAATAGTGATCCACATGGTAAATGCGATGAAAATGCTCCTCAAATCACTATATGATCTTTCTCTCCACACACACTATATGATCAAGAAAGGGTCGACTCTTCTTGCTATCCACACGTCCCAAATTGGAATTATCGGCTAAGGAAGAGAGGGAGGGAGGAGAATATGTGGTGGTAGCTAAAAAAGGTCTAACCTATACCCTTTTAGTTTCCTTTTATTTATAAAGGTCTATGTCAACTTAACCATAATAAATCATACCATATTAGGTACTGAATCTCCAACCAACTACCCAAACATATTAGATTAGTGAATCTCTACCAAATAATCTTATATTGGTTCTTATTGGATCTTATCCACATGATCCAATAATTCAGGGTCTTACTCGATATTTAATAAGATAAAGGCTCTAACGGATATCTCATATCTGATCCTCTACTCATCGCAACACCTACCATATGTGTATGATCCTCTAGGCCCAATATCAAGCTAGTCATAAGTCATATATATTAGAATTTCTTCTGGTTCAATGAATTATTATCTTCATAATAATTCACTCGACTCATCGAATATAAACATACTATGCCACTACATCGTAGTCCCCAAACGATACAGGAGAATCTAATCCATTGGACATATCTATCCTCAGTTACTATATATCTATAGTCCCTCATCTATCTAATATTCTAGAGACCGTATACTTAACATGATACTATCATATCCATACGAAATTTACTTGAGTCTTGCTTTAATCGGATTCTTCTAGAAAACATTTTTTCTCTCAATTTAAATGATCATAACTAAGGATTTGTTTGAGCAAAAATATATAAGATATTCATTTCATAACACCGAGAGTGAATGATCTTCTATCGATACTTAATTGCCCCTATAAGATTAATTGCTACTTCCGATGACCGGCTATGCTAGATATGAAACTTCTAGACCTATAAGTTCAGTATCAAAGAGTGAAATACTCATATAGGGTATCCTTGAAGTGTCAAGTTTAAGGACTAAACACACAACTATGACAACAAAATCACTATCTAACAATGAGGTATCATCAATATTTAACATTCCATGAGCGGATCAATCAATGAACTCATTCTCTAATAAGTACCTGTATTGTATCCATAGTGTCCCTACATAAGTAGTTATGAGATTAACCGTCTTCATCATATGGATGGGTATATAGTACACTAGTCTATCCGGTTATCTTGATGTTTCTCTCGAGTAATTTATGATCAGGATTATTTAAGGTTTGTGTTTAAAAGCGAATCAATCTCATTATTATGATCTCATCATAATCTGATTCTTATAACATAGATCAATTGACATGATAATATATGTAATAAGCAACATAAATTGAGAAAATAATAATAATAATAAGTTAAAAGACTGTGCAATGTGTCAAATATGTTATCACTCACGTGATTGACTTATAAGGCACCTATGATTAGTATTAACTATATGCTCACCCAATCTTATAACACTAGTCATCATTTGAAAAATTATTTTATAAAATCCCTAACCTTCAAAAACTCAAAGTATATGGTTGTTTATATTATCCCTAATTACTTCTCTTTACTTCATATAAGTTAACACTATGATTTAAACCTTACATTTTCATTGGGTACTCTCTTGTACATAATATTTTTCAATACTTTGTTTCTCAAACTTAAATGATCTTTATATCAAGTCATGTTATTTTTATTAAATTTATCTTTCCTTTCTAAAATCCTGCTCATTCAGTAATGTGAGCTACTACAGCAATCATCCATTACTAGATATATATGAGTATATTTCAAACCCACTCAAGTGTATTTTTTTACTATATCAACTAGTAGTTCTTTCCTATACTTGTACTTCTTTACTATTCTAGTTTAATAGTACTAGTCATAGGTGTCCTGTAAGTCAATCACGTGAGTGATAACACGTGTAATATGATATATACTTTTTTAGCTTATTATATATTTAGTATTTTTTTCACTTTATATTACCTATTACATATATTGTGATTTTCTTTGATTTGTGCAATAGGAATCAGATCGTGATGAGATCACGATGAAATGATCGATTCACCTCTAAACACATATCTTAAATAATCTCAGTTATAAGCTACTCGAGAAGGACATCAAAATAACTAAACATAATGGTGTGTTGTATACCCGTCCATATCATTGAAGTAGTTTATTTCATAGTTGCTCGTGTGGGGACACTAGGGCTATAGTGCATATGCTCATTAGAGAATGAGTTTACTAATTGATTCGTTCACGGAATGCTTGATGGTTGATGATACATCATTATCAGATAATGATTCTGTCTTCCTAATGGTGTACCTGGTCCTCAGACTTAAGACACCAAGAATGTCCTATATGAGTACTCCACTCTTTGTACTAGTCATAGGTGCCCTGCAAACCAATCACATGAGTGATGACACATGTGACATTATATACAATCTTTTTGCTTATTATTATTATGACATTCTCTCACTTTATATTGCTTATTGTATATATATTATGATGTTCATAGATCTGTGTAATGAGAATTAGATCGTGATGAAATCACGATAATGAGACAGATTAACATTTAAACACAAATCCTAAATAATCCTAATCATAGGTTACTTGAGAGGGACATCGAGATAACTAGATAGATTGGTGTGCTATATATCCGTCTATATGATGGAGACAGTTAGTTTCATAGCTACTCGTGTGGGGACACTAGGGATATAATGTATGTGCTATTTAAGGAGATGTGGGCAGCGATTTGAAGAACATCTCATAGTTACTAGTCTCATAAGTTATGCTTTTTGGTTGCCACCTCTTATTCTCCTCTTCCCTTCTCCTCAGATAGTAGGTGTGGAGATTTGGATAGCGATTTGAGGAATATTTTCGTAGCCCCTACCATGTAGATCACCACTAGAGAGAGAACGCTTGACCTCCTTCTTCCTCTCCTACAGATCTATATGATTTCAGAGATATACGATCTCCCTATGTAACATAACTATCTCATACATGGTTTTCAGTTTCACGGGTTTGTGCACGCTAATCTCATACATCAATAAGAGATTATTTGATAGAGATTTATTAATCTAAGTGGCTTGGGTAGTTGGATAGATATCTAATACCCAATATAGCAGGATTCATTAAGATAAGTTTATAAGGACCTCTATAAATAGGCGGGAACCAAAGAGTCATAAGCTAGACCTCTTTTGGCTACCACCTCCTATTCTCCTCTTCCCTTCTCCTCAGATAGTAGGTGTGGAGATTTGGATAGCGATTTGAGGAATATTTTCGTAGCCCCTACCATGTAGATCACCACTAGAGAGAGAACGCTTGACCTCCTTCTTCCTCTCCTACAGATCTATATGATTTCAGAGATATACGATCTCCCTATGTAACATAACTATCTCATACATGGTTTTCAGTTTCACGGGTTTGTGCACGCTAATCTTCATACAATGATAAAAACCTTTTCGAAAATTTAGGGTTTTTATTTTATGTTATTTTGTTGTGCATATGATATCGCTCCTAGATTCATTCATTTTGTACGTACATTCATTCATTCGTAGTATAGAAACTATCTTGTACATTCATTCGTAGTGATACGAAACTCTCTTGTACATTCATATATTCGTAACCTTGACTTATTGAATCATATGGATAAGATCCAATAAGAGATTATTTGATAGAGATTTATTAATCTAAGTGGCTTGGGTAGTTGGATAGATATCTAATACCCAATATAGCAGGATTCATTAAGATAAGTTTATAAGGACCTCTATAAATAGGCGGGAACCAAAGAGTCATAAGCTAGACCTCTTTTGGCTACCACCTCCTATTCTCCTCTTCCCCTCTCCTCCTCAGCCAGTAGCCCCTATTTGGGGCATGTGGACAACAAGAAGGACCAACCCCTTCTTAATCCCATGGTATACATGGAAAGGAGGTTTGTACAGTGATTTGAGAAGCATCTTCGCAACCCTTGCCATGTGGATCATTGTTAAAGAGAAGGACAGTTGACCTCCTTCATCCTCTCCTATAGATATATAGGATTTCAGGGAAATATAATCTCCGTAAGTAACACACATCTCTTAACACGTAGTTTTTCGATTTTATAAGTTTTGCGTACCAATCCTGCACAACAATGAGAAACTATTTTCTATGGAAACCTGGGATTTTTATTTTTTGTTCTTCCAATGTGTATGTGATGTCATCTCAGGTTTCTTAACAAACAGCACCTCATCACCTCCATAACTTCTCCATCTATCTCTCCACTAACTTACTCTGTAACACCCGATAAAGCAATGTCCTCAGCACCGTAAATGATATCTTTGTCCTCTCAATGGCCAAGTGACACCTAAGTATATCAGCTTAATCAAGTATGTGTCACTAACTCTTCATTAATTCTCATACCTTCAACGTAACCCCAATAATACCATCGAGCCTGGACATCACATAACAACATTATCTAAAAATGTTATCTTTGGCTTCATCCACCCTTAGTATCCAAACTATATTTGTAAATTATAAAAAGCTATTTATGAACTTTATTATGCTCTAAGACCTTGGTATACTGAACTTGGCATATTTTTTGTCAGTCAACTTTATCAACTCCAAGTTTGACATTTCTTTATTCCTATGATAATAATAATTCCATGTAGATAATAATAATTTTATTTTCATCACAAACAATAATTATATAGAGATCAAGCAATTCTTTAAGTAACTCGATTCTCTATCGAAAAAATAAAAACTTTAAGCTACTTTTTGGGATGAAAGCAAGTATATTCAAGATTTATTATCAAAAATGAATATACATAATGCTAAAGAAGTTGTTAGCCCACTTTTTGCCACTGTCACTCAAATTATATGATGATTATCTTACTATAAATCCCATGCAACACTGATAAGTACTTGATTCCTTATTGTATTTATTTCTTACATGTCTAAACATTTTATTCATAGCCAATAAATTATTATAATTTATACATCGACCCTCCACTATGCATTGGGTTACACTAAAACATGTTTTGTAATATCTTAAAAAGACTCAATCATAGACTTCTTTTTCATAAACACTTATCACTTCATTTTCACGCCTTCGTTGATGTTGATTGGACAAACAATACTATTGATATAACATCTATATTAGTTTACATTGTCCTTCTTAATGTCTCATAATTCATACATCGACCCTCCACTATGCATTGAGCTACACTAAAACGTGTTTTGTAATATCTTGAAAAGACTCTCAATCATAGACTTCTCTTTCATAAATACTCATCATTTCATCTTCACGCCTTTGTTGATGCTAATTGGACAAACAACACTATTGATATAACATCTACATTAGTTTACATTGTCCTTCTTGAAGTAAATCTTAATTAAAGTTCTAAGAAAGAAAACACAATCATAAGATCCACTACTGAAGCTGAATACTAAGTCATTACCATTATCACTATAGAACTCAATCATAAGATTAGCTGAATACTAATCTGCTACATAAACTTGGTATCACCTTTCAATACACTCTTATAATATACTATGATAATATCAGTGCTGCCTATTTATGCGTCAATCTGATGTATCACTCACGCATGAAATATATTATTATTGACTTTCACTTTATTAAAAATCAAGTTATTAGATATCAATCGCATGTTTCTCATATCCATACTTCTAATCAACTAGCAGACTTTATCATTACAAAGCTTCTCATCAATAAGATATTTCAGTTATATCGATCTAAGATTGACATCCTTGACGAAAGCTCAATCTTGCGGGAGTACGATAAAAGATTATGATATAAGTAAATATAGAATGATAATTTTATATTTCATATATGTTGTAATCCTTAATCAATCTATAATTTACTGATTGAAGAAATTTTTTCTACAAATTATATAAATAAGTATTATCTTAATAAATACGTATTACCTTAAGATTTACATTAGGCACATCTCATCTCGTAACTATGTGTAGGGTATAGAATAGTAATATGGAAATCACAACAACTCCTTAGTTATTCAAAGCAAACACTGAGGTGGGGGGATCACGTGACGATGTTGTCTTCAGTCAGCATCAAACTCCACCATATCACGATAGAATACAGCCGATGTGATGACTAGATTTCCAAGGCGACGATAGTACAGAGAATATCTATTTTCACACTACGCTACTTGCGGTGACCATGTCAGAATGTATCCATGATCATATTGAACTCTGAAAATAAAAAAAACAAAAACCCTTCTTTGAGAAGCGTCTTCGATTTTCAATTCAAACAATATTTTTTATAATATTTAAAATTTTATTTTTCTTCTCTTTTCATATGGATTGATCCATAATTGATCCAACTAAAATATTTTTATATTATCATAGTATTTTTAAAAATATCATAAATACTATAACACAATATAAAATATTATAATATAATATTTTTATATTTTTTTATAAAATATTATATTTATAGTATTTTTATACTACATCATAATATTTATAATAATAATAATAGAAAATTAGTGTAACACAGTAAAAAACATAGTAACACAATTCTTTTCTTTTCAAAAACATGATAATACAATATAAAAATATCATAACATAATATTTTTATACTATGTTATAAAATTTTTTAGTATTAATAAAAATATTATAATATAATATAAAATAAAAATATTGTAACTGGATTGGTACATCTTATAGATCGATCCATACAAAAAAAAAAAGAATATGGGTAGATAATTGAGGTTATTTCAGATAGTAGATAAAAAAACAGGTGTTGTTTGGGAATTCTAAAAATCGAGGTACTTCTCCAAAAAAAAATATATAAATCAAAATTTTATTTCAAGAATTCACCCATTTATTTACTTATATTATATTATATTAAATAAGTAATATTACATGGATTCAAACATGACATCATATTTCGTTGGATCCACTAGTGTTGCAACTTTTTTTTGGCACCAAAAGAACGTAATAGGCTTCTTCTTCTACTAATACAAAGACACTATTAACGTCATTTATTATCTTTAGACTTATCTTGTTGATCTTTCGAGAATTTAGGCACAACTTAATAAGAATCTAAAATGAAAAGATTATAATTAACGATATATATTTTTCAGAGTATAGAATTACGTTATAATATAGCACAACAAGGACGTAGGATCCAGTATTATGCATCCTCCATAACAGCAAATTATATTTTACTTATAAAAAATAGAGTAATAAATGTGTAGGCAATCGAATTAGGGGGCTATTTTTACGCTTGACACGTGTCGGTTACGGAGAGGAGAACCATGGTGCTTTGCTGCAGTCGGGCGTGCAGGGAATCCGAGTAGAAAAGGGCAGTAGGGGATCGAGTGACTCGAGCCTTTACTTGTGTCTTTACCAAAGCGGATCGAACTTTATGTGGTGGGGGCCTTTACGTCACTTCGCATCACTATCGTAGCGATCTCCTCTTCAGACGTCGCCATCGCCGGCCATCTTTGCGGGGTGAGTCGAATTGACTTGGACTGAGACAGAGAGCGGTTGGGTCTGACCATTTGACCGGATGTCTGGTTCGACCTGGTTTAGTTATACTGGACCTGCACGTGCTATGCACGAGATGTCAATTCCTATTAATATATTTTTTGAGGAAGAAGAAGACTTGCAAATGAAACAACAAATTCAGAAAACAAAAAAATAAAAATATTTGACATAAGATTTACATGATCCAACATATTTTACTCATGTACATTGAATTACTGAAATATAATTAGAAAGACCCTAAAGCTTGTTCTACATTTTCTATTTCAAAGCAAAAGATTTTTTTTTAATATTTAGATATATTAGAGAAAACAGAGGAACACTCAGTTACCACATAATAAATACATGAAAACAGTGAGCTACATAGAAGAATATTTATAGAGCAATAAAGTCTTAATTTTCGACCATCACTTTTTTTTTGTTTATATATAAGCAGAAGTCCACGGAATATGAATTCCTTATCATCCGATCGATCTGTTTTTAGTCAAGGGATAAAAAAACATTGATCTTTATTATAGGATTATCTTGTGAGAACTCGTGATCTGCTAAATACAGCTCAGTTTTGTTCGTCCGTAAACTCTGTTCGTACTCTTTCACTGACTTCATCTTCAAAGTACTTACTTGCAAGCCTCGACTGTCAAGAAACCTAAAGAATACACGGACGTGTATGCAAATGAGAGGATGAGGATGACTATATCTTCGATGATACAGCTTGTGAGAAAGACATGATGGATCCATCAAGATGACAACAAAAGGATAATAAAAGTATAAGGATGACAATAGTACTCGGAATCACAAAAGAAGAGAAGAGTAAGAATTGTTTAGCAAATCTTCTTGGAAATGGCGACGAAGCCATGTCTCTTCCGATTGCAAGGAGCATCTCCAACACGGCCTTCCCCAATCTTTATTGGGGTCACTGACTCTCGAATTAGCTTGTGTTTTCTTTGATAAGATACACATGCTTTGCCCATTGAAATCAGCAGCCTCCAATTCTTCCAAGAAATATTACTCAACCAAAAGAAAGTTTGTGTGCTCATTGAGGATCTTTCTTTCCTGGCTTATGGATCCTCTTAAAGGAAAAAATTGTAGTATCGTTTTTGCCCGGTTGAGAGGTGTTGGTATGTTTGTTGATTGTGACTGCATTCTGATAGATTTCAAAGACACATAATGGCACCTTTTTCAATGATGTTGCCTTGTAATAATATAGTTATGCTTTATAAAGTACTTGTTGGCATGCAAGCATATTGTTGTATCACCATTAGATATGAGAGGCGTATGTTTGGATGGATGGGGTAGCAATAATTTTTCGGGTAAATGGTGAAAATGAATTTTGATCTCGAGACCTTACGATAATTTGTAAAAATAATTCTAAGATGGATTTTGATCTCGAGTCCTAAACCAACCAGACAATCCAATCCTGGCGCTTTATTGTGGATTTTTTAGTCTGTCTTGCCTTTGTTATTCAACTTTCTCACATAAAAAAGATAAGTTGGCATATAGGTAAAGAAAGGTGAAGACAAAAGAAAAATAATACAAATGTGTTCATATTCAACAATCACTACACTTGGGAAATCTTTGATAGATATCATGTTGTATCACAGAGAAATCTAATGGCATGGGCTTATGTAGATATTATTATAACTGTTATTGATAACTTGATGTTGTAGCTACTTAGCTAGTACCGAGTTTCACTAAGAACAACAAAATAAAGCATTCATCAAAGATAATTGACACCAAACATCCAGTAGAAAGAAAAAATAGGAGGAAAGCCAGATTCACGCTGGTCAATATTTCCAATTCGATCATCCACATTGATCAGGCTAAGAAGTCTGTTTCCAAGAAGACCATGAGAAGCAATTTTTTGGCTTCCTTGCACACAAGCATCATGTTCATAGATTAATCAATTAGTTTTGTGGCACCCAAAAGCATATTATAGGCAAAGCGAGAAACCACAAGCACAAATATACAGCAACCAAGAATAAGAATCACATGATTTTAAATGTGTTTAGTTTCTCCATACATACAAGCAATAACTAATGAGATAAAAATACAGAAAAGTTGATGCTTCTAGATGTAACAGGGAAACATATAGATAGCGCTATATGTTGAAAGAACAAGTGTCATGCAATTTTTGGATGCCTCCAAAAACAAACACACACATCACTTTTTTTTTTTTTTGCCCCAATTGAGCTATTCTTAGGGAAGGAGAGTCATTTTGGTGATGGGTTCCATTATTTTCTGACGCTCTCCACTAGCCCTCTGCAATGGTCAGCATTACATAATTCTCGGGAAGGAGAGTCGTTCTGGTAATGGGATCCAGTATTTTCTGATGCTTCCACTAGCCCTTTGCAATGTTCAGGATTACACAACGATCTAATCCTATTTTGTCCTCTTCATAGGATGTGTACATGACTAGAATCAAAATAGACAACACAATAATATGCACAATGACAGTAACCGTGATAAGTTCCTAAATAACCACCAATAGTGAAGGTCCCTATTGTTGAGGTGATGTTAGTTTATTGTGCTCAGGTTCATGTTTTATTGTTGAATCTCCACCCATCAATTCATGAAAGGCCTCCACTTTCACTGGTTGTGTTCTCATGCTATACGCATTCCTGCAATGGAAGACAAAGAGTCCATAATTACATATCTAAAGCACCAGTATAAAAGATGTGATCCAAGTATGTCAAGAAAATGCATCATTGTAGTTGTACTGTGCTTGTAGTTGAGGAAGTTGGACATTAGACATTTGTTTGAACTGCTGGCCTGATTGAGCATGCTGATTTGACATAGATATCTGCTGTCGCAATTGTAACTGTTGTTGTTTATTAAGTGTGCTGAACATGCTCTCGATTGGAGATTCCGTCATGTTTTCTAACTTGACATCCACCATGGGTTGATCTTTGTCCATGAAGACCATCGAGCCACGAGGAGTGGCTACTTGACGGCGGCGTAATTTGTCCCATTGCTGCTGCTGTTGAAATGCCAAGTTCTGAGGATGAAGCAACTGCATCTGTTGCATTTGCATTTGTCTCTGGATCTATTGTAAACATCTAATTTAGCTCTCTTACTGTTTGAAAACACACACAAGAGGAAGAACAAAGGAAACAACCTTTTGAGGAAAAAAGTAAGTATGTACACACATGGAACTAATATGATACATGGATATGTTGGCACATAAAATCTTTGGAAATAAGATATGATATAGAATGGTTACGTAAACAAAAATGTTTAAATATATAAGCACTATATATGTGACAAGGCTTATCAATTCCTAGAATGTTTGAATTTTGATTGCATGTCATGATAGACAATATAAAGTAATTAATTAGCACCCTAACATATTCATCATACAAAAGAAATATTGTACCTTCAAGAATATAAATAAAATACCAAATACTTATGATAAATGGTGATCATATAATTATTTTGACTACAACTACCATAAACTAGTACTTAGTACAAACAATTTACAAAGATATAACCAATCATATATCAATCTGATGAAAATAAAATATCAATAATCAAGAAAATTGAAAGTTATCTAACGAAGTATATGTGAAATGTCCTCAAGTGTCCAATTATCAATAACTTTTTGAAGATTAAATACTTTGAGGGGTATCCAGCACATTCTTAAAAGTATCCAACAAACCGTCTCCATATGTATAAGATATACACGTGGAAATCAATTCAAAGTATCTACATTTTAATGACAGACTGGAATCTATTATGAGTATCTACTGCAAGTTCAATTGCAAAACATTACTTTTAGGGAAGAAGAACACCTGTTTCTTTTAACCATAAACATTTTCAAAACCCTAAAGAAGATAAATATTCTCAAACTTCAAGTTGCAATCTGTTCTTGGAAACATTATGAACTCATAGTAAATAAGTTAGCTGAAACTCTCATCTGTATGTCTTCCTATAATTATCTCTAATGCCCTTCTGATGATAGCTTTCCCCTACAAATCTCCAATCTTTTTGCTAGGAAGGATACATCTGGCTACCTTTTGTGATGATTGCATTTCCTCTTTTTTAATCCAATCTTTTGATGACATGGATTCATCTGGCTATTATATATGTTAAGGACACAAAAATTAACACTTACAAGTAACTGTATATGAAACCCAAAGCAATTAATCAATAAAGGAAAATCCACTTCAATTTCTCAAAGAAACTCCACTTCATCTTCAACTCCATCTCAACTTCTTAATCTATGCATCTGGACCAACTAAAAAGTAAAACTTATAGCCATAAAAAAGTTGCCTTCTAAGAAGTAATCATAAAGATAGAGTAAAATGGGGTATGCAAACATTCCTATGTGCCATATTTTCTATGTTTTGATATGATTAAAGCAATACAATTAGGAATCCTCCCCACTATTTCATGAAATTCGAGCTTTACATTTTAATCTTAAATGGCAAGGCAATCAAAGTTTAAAAGGCTTTTTTTTTTTTGTTCATTGTGTTATATTTATAAAATGATATTAACATTAAGGATGAGGCTACCATGCAATTGTCAAATAAAAGCTAAGAGAATGAAGAGGACAAGTATAAAATCTTAAATGAAATGATCTAGCTGGATATTATGGTTGAAAGAAGTAAAGAACTATATAGTCTTTTTCTACCATACTGTCTACTACTATTGTATAGTATTGATTCTCATCAATGAATTGCTGATCAAGACCTCAGATCTACTTATTTTTATTTCATGGCAAAAATGAAACATAATTTGAGCACTCTAGAGAATTGGATTGCGGCATCCGCTAGGCAATTTTCTTCCTCAGTGCAAGCATTATCTCAAGAGCAAGAAATGATGGTCAGGTTTAGGAGTCAACAGGCTTGACAACAGTATGACCAGAAAAGATCAAGACACTCATTAACTATATAGTCAAACTACTTACTATGTAGGATTGCATGCAGTAATGGATGTAGCCTTTAGTCACGATCATTATCAATTTACTTTCAGTAAAATAGTTTAACTGATCATTAATTATCAATATTGTTCAATCCACGTGTAGCATGGGCCTGCAACTACTTAAAAGACATTCCAGGAAATGCAAAACTCGAAACATAAAAGTACCTGAGATTAATACACTCACTAAGATATACAATTGTCATGATTAAATCAAAATCATGACCATAAAAAATTAAGCATAGTACAAATTGTATTCTCCACTTATTTCTTAGATTTGTACAATGACCACATGAGCTAATTCAGTCGAGGAATGCAATGTCAAGTTATACAGCCTTCCCACACAGAAAAAACACAGAACTTATTGGTACAACCCTTGAGAACATTTTTCCTTAAACTGTATTAGCCAGGAGCAGAAGTATTCAACTAATAAAATATGCAACAGGGGAATTTTCTTACTTGCTGAGCTTGCAAAATCATGTTCTGTTGCGGTGATTGCATCACACGAACATTTTGATGTGCATGCTGAGTGAAGCCCTTATTACCATCCTTAATAACTTCTGATAAGATTCCAAGGTTACTGCTAAATAAGAAATCATCACAAGCCTTGTTTGAATAGGGGGGAAAAGTTGACCAATACAGGAATAACATAATACTACATAAGCTCAATCAGGAGAAAAGCCTCATTTAGATATTACCTAGTAAATGGATTACCTTTTATTATATTCACTTTTTCTAGTTGAAAATCTAGAGTCTCACATTACTATTTTATAGACATTCAGAATATGTATTTTGCTGCTCATAATTTGGATTTGCAACCCAAAGAACCAAATACGCCAATACACTGTTCTTCATATAATTTATTCACATCGTCAAAGAAAGTTATCACCAGTGAAACTATGTGATTTAAATACAATCTATGTTATAACCTTGCAGAGTTCAGTAAATAGTCAGATAACTCGACAACTAAGGTTTATCTTCTTGGCAACAGGCAGCTTTTGTCAAAGTACTTCATAACAAAGATGTAGAATTGGAAATTAACTCTCAAGGTTAGCATGCATGAGAAGATTCTTCATCAGCCTTTTAGATAATAAGCCAACCACAGCAATCTCAATGAAAGAGTAGACATAAAATTTGCTTATTTTGCAAATCTTATGGATTGCTCATGCAGTATAATTTCCATAAGTTACACATGCCAAGTGCCATGTACCATTTCATACAAAAGTCAGACCTTTGCTAGCATATTCCATGGAGCAACATGAAAGCATGTTACCGGGAACATAATAAATTAACAATGGCTAGATATATTTGGTATGTGTCATGGCAACATGATTCCTCATATCTGGAGATTCTACCAAGCTTGCTTCTACATAAGCAGAATTTCTAGTTCCAAAACTAGAACAAATTAGATATGCACAATTCTTGGTAAAAACTGAAGTTTAGTTGAACATGTATTATGCTGTTGCAAAGACCGAAATACCCATGGTGGTGAAAACAGTAGTAAAGAGCATAATTAATATTTGTAGTAGCACTTGCAGACAAACTTAAAAAGGCAGACCAGTGCATGCAGATCCAATAATGCAAGGTTTGGATAGAGTCAAGATTAGCAATCTTGTCCTTGCAAGGAAAGAAGTTATTTCCATGACTAAGAAGAGTCGATGCTTCTGAGGACAAACATGGAAACATATAATGCAGAATATCTTGTCAAAAAGTGGACTAAAATAAAGGTCTTTACCCTGTAGGTGCCAAGCTTATGTTGAGTCCTTTTTTCCAATTGGCCTTTTCTATTAACTTTTGTTTTGCATTTTCGTTATAGAAACAATACCTTTGTTTCTAACATCTTCTAGAAAGATATATATTTTCTAATGTTTCATGTTGTATGATACAATGTCTTGACCACAGGAAAAAAAAAAGACACTAGAGGAGAAAAAGTTTACCACGTCCAGTTTCTTAAGAGAAAGAGACAACCAAGCACTAGAGATCAGATGCATACATGAGTGCATGATAGTAACAAACATACCTGTATCCTGCAGTTTGCAAAAACATCTTGAGGAGTTCAATTGATGAGAACTGCCTTCTGTAGCTATCACTCAAAAGCTTCAAGCTGCGGCCTAACTTACAGATATGACTACTCAAAATTTCTGAGAAAATTTCCACCGAGAATTCAGATCCACCTTCAAAACCCACCTTTGCCAATGTACTGGCTACTACCCTGCGAGTCATCTTGGATGCTTCCTCAGGACCAAGTGGTTTTTTCTCCGTTCCAGAACCATCTTTTCCCCTATATTTACCTCCAACCTTATGATATTCAGGCATGATGCCAAACCTTTCAATCATCGCTGGGCTCCGGCTTATTATGGTAGGCAAATTATCAAGAACCTCACGAACTTCAATATTCTGATTCTTCTCCATGCCATTGCTTGGTGGGATGGCACTATCAGGTACACAATTAGAAGGGAACATTATTTCTGGAAAAAAGGTATAGTCATCATCAGTCAAGTTAGTTAAATTAGAAGCACTCTTTGAATGCATAGAAGATCCATTTTCTGCCATAGGAACCCCAGAAGCCACATTCTGATCCCCCTTAAATGTTTGTCTCTTCCTTTTATGTGTATCACATAGCTTGAGAAACATAGACATTCCCTCAGATGTTCTCTTCTGTGGTTCCTTGTCACAATACGGGAATGTATGATGTCTCATTCGGTACTCGCGAAGAAATTGGCTATACCATGTATCAAGGCGATCCTCAAGCCTATGCCTTGGGAACGAATTTATATTGTCGCCTTCATGGTACTTTGGCCCACTATTAGAAGACCTCTCATAAGAATGCTCATTCACTTTGCTGGTGCTGAAAGCTGTTTTAATTTGCATCTACATCAGTCAAGAATTACATTGCTTATTAGCAGAAGGGGAAAAAACAATATGTTATATGTTCTTTACTTCCAAAAAAACTATAGTTATAGATGAAAACGAATGCATAGGATTTTTGGTTAATAAATTAAGGCAACAATTTATAATTTAGAGATAAATACTTGAGATTCAAACAACCATGAATTCAAAGGCTTCAACCATGAATTCAATAACTATGAATATGTTTGATTTTTCATTGACATGAATGTTGAAGCAATATTGGTCACAGATCATCACTGAGCAAGTGAGCATGCAACAGAATTTGGCATAATTATAGAAGCATTGGGGTATCTTGGTTGGAGGAAGTGGCTTGCCCAAGGTGAAATTACAATGGAAATGAACTGCTTTAACTGTTTGCATTAAAGAACTGAAAACCAGTAGAGAAAATGAACTTACGCCACAAAGCCCAGTTTCTTAGAAATAATTTACATCATCTGAGAACTAAGGTCGAAGTCATTTTGGAAACTGAGTGCCCATCTACTAATATATTTCACTATTTCTCACCTTCCAAATGAAGTGAAAATGAAACACCATTTCCAAAAGCAGACCCCCAACAGGTCCACATGAGTCTTGTGTGCGCCACCCCCTGTTCTCTCTTCACTTTGATCCTTCACCTATCCAAGATAATAATAATGATGGAAACTGAAGATCCGTCTTTTCCTTTTCAAACTCATATATACTTTTCTTGGTTTCTGGATCCTTTTTTGGATTTCATATATCTTAAATTTTTTGATCTGTTTCTTGGGATCTTGTAGAGATCTGTTCTAATTTAAGACACTGATAACTGGAGAAATTAACTTCCAGGGCATGATAATTGACATTATGGTTCAAAAAACCACCATGACCAATACATATTGGATGGTAAATACCAGTTTGACGGTGAACCAGGATGCGGGCCAGACCTTTTTGGGTGGCTTGGATCAGCTTCAAGAGTCACTGTTCGGTAACCGACTAAGACCATATTTTCCATGTGGTTTTTGCCCATTACTAAGCCTGGACCATGTGGTAAGCCACCTTCTGGTTCGGTTACTCCAAGAGACCCATGCTGGAGTCTCCTTGGGGTCTTTAAAGAGGGCTAAACAAACCTCTTTAACTCCTCTTCTCACACTCCTCTCATAATCTCTCAAATCTCTCCCAAACTCACTCAAATCTTTAAAGAGCTCGCTTTATCAAGAAGGTTCAATTTTAAGATCTGGTCCGTTTTTTCTTTCAAATTAGGTAAACATCCAAGCCTAATTTCTTAATGTACTCTCTTTTGTTTGTTGTAGTTATGTTGGGATTTGTTTAATGTCTTCTATCCAGACCTTTTTCTCTAATTAAAGTAGGCATGAACCTTGAGGATCTAACCTACATCTGCGAGGATGAAGACTCCATCCTTGTGGATCTATCCAAGATCTTCTCCATTTGGATCTTCACAGCAAGGTAAAGGGTCAAAGTCAATTAATCCTTTTAATGCAAGTGACAAGCAATAAATCCAGTTCGACAATGAGACACCATCACCCTCATAATATGTGTCTCATGAGGTCCATGAAGATAGTAACGACATGGACAACAGTACTTCTACAAATGGTGGCTGGCATGAACAGTTACATGTTCCTGTTATGCACACAAACAGGTGGTACACGGACCTAGGAATAATATTTCAGACATGCTACCAGGGACACGGATCACGAAATACATGGATCCATACACCTTGTTTGTGGCTGCAAAGATAGGAAAGAAAAAGGCAATTGATTCATACAAGAAGATGAGATGGAGCCTACATGCTGTCAAATATAATAGTGGTGCATCATATTCAAAATCTTCCTGCCATCTTGGATCTCATAACCAATAGTTACATTGTGATAATTGGTATTTTTTCAGTCAATTGCATTGTGACATAAAACAACATTATAGTGACAAGAACTGTAGCTCCAGTGCGCTACATCCTAGAAAAGTGACTGGCCATCTAGGTGAAAAATGTTAGGAAGAAGTGCAAATTAAAAACTTACTGCAGTGCATCATGAAGCAAACAAGACTTAACAGCTATCTGTCAACTAGGAAGCATGGTTAAAAGAGAACATTGGGTTTTTTGCCTACTCCAATGTAGAAGATTAGATCTACTGCAGAAAAAAAGTTATAGTGGAGATGCATCCAGATTGCCACTTTAGGAATTGATCTAGAAAGTAGAAACAAAGCCTAGTTCTACCAATTAAAAAACAAAGGTCCTAGATCGCATATATTTAAATACTCTCTTGCAATCACATCCAGTGTGTCCAAGAGGCAACCAAAGAAAGATACATATATTGCTTTGCAAAAAAATAACATTACACAACTTCCTAATGTACGAAAATTTTCTAAAAATAAGATTCAATTTTCTGTTAGAATATGAAAGAAAAGTTTAGGATAAAATGAATTTAATAAAAATTAAAACCAAAATTATGGATAATTAGCATTTATGTATAGTTGTAAACAACTGCATTATGATTAGTATGGTGGGCAGAGCTTACTTCATGTTGAACACCATCTTGTTGATCATCTTCCAATGAGTAATAAATATCATCCCCATGCAACTGCAGATCTGAAAGAAAGTTTCAAAAGGAACCTAAATTTCAGAAATGAAAAGAAATATGGATGATTAGATCGAGAACAGATTGATGTATGATCATATGGGTAAAAGAAAATGAAAATCATTCTCTGGAGAGTGAAGTTAATAATCTTCATTTTAATCCCCATTTTTCAACATAATCCTGAAAAGAAGTTACTCTAAAACTAGAAAGCATAATAATTTTAATAAAGTATCTAAACTCTCGAAGCCAAAACAACTTTAATAAAGTATTTAAATTCTTCCAAGGACTGTTGTCCTGCACCAACCATGGCTAGACTGATACCCGTGGGTATTGATGTAGCGACACATGGTACACCAAACATACCAGAAGTTCGAGAAGATAGCTGAAAAATCAGCTGAAATAAAAAAAAATATTTCAAAATTTTCTTCTCATATGTTTTTGGTATATAAATTCAATAAAGTATATCTAAGATATGAAGCAATAGAAATTCTAAGCTAATGTGAACAAAGATAGAAATTATTATCTGAAGAACTCTATTGCACAGTCCTCATGCTAAAATACCTCTAATCAGGACTTAACTAGTCACTAATCCCTAATCAATCAATAATTACCAATAATCTTAGGCTAATTACATGAAATTATGATAAAACACATAGACATTAGGTGAAAATCTTAAATTGAAGATAACTACCACCTGATCTCAAAATTCCAAGCCACTTTGATTCAAATCAACCTCCATTAATCACAACTTCAAATCGAAAGAGTGAGAAAAAGGGTAAGAAGTGAGATTGAGAGTGAGAAAGACAGAAATGAGAGTGACAAGTGTGTGAGAAAGAGAGTAAGTGAGTGAGCGAATGAAAGTAAGAGAGGGTGAGAGGAGGCAGCCAAGAGGGCGTTAAATGAACTCTAAAATTGGGCCAATGGTCAAATTCGACTGTTGGCACATGGTACCAGTCGAAAGTGGACCGTTATCAACCAGTACAACTGTTACTGACTGGTACCAGTTCGAATTTTGGCTGTGCCACCTGGTACAGTAGGTGTCCCAGCTGGTATGCCTTATACCACTGATTTCGCCCAAAATCGGCTGGTCCATGTTTCAGAAAACATTGGACCAGTTGTACCGCCCATACCATACCTTCATGGGTGAAATGACAGTCCTTGCTTCCAAGACAATAATAATAGATAGTGAAAAGTTCGAAATATAAGAGCCTATTCTTATGTTTTAAAAAAAACATGGAAATTAACATAAATAATGTAAAGAATGTCAGAGAGATTAAATTGGCATTACATAAATCTGTCAATAACTACCATAAAGTCCATTTCAGTTTCTCAACCAATAAAAGTTAATACAAAAAATGTTAATGTTACGTTCCACAAGGGTATAGTCTGTGTCACTAAACAAAATAAAGAAAAGGTTATGGTGATATCAGATCACCAAAGCAGGATGTCATAGCACCTAGATTCTGGTAACAATCCATCGGACACCAACAGGAACTTTTGTATTCAATTAGAGGGCAGTGAATTTGACAATTTCGTAGGATGTTTAGGGAAATTCTATGTCACTTGTCACTCTCCATTCTCACTCCTCTCATTTGCCTTCTCTCCATCTCTCTTCCTCTGCGAATGCTACTGAGGCACTAGAGAACCATCAGCTTCACCTTGAACACATTGCTATCGAGGAGCTTCACAAGGAGAGGAAGTAACTAGACATGATGGGTCTGCAGCAAAGGCAGCAGTGTTAATGATAATGGTGGTAAGAGAATAACAGTAATCTAGGCATGGCAGTGATTTAAGAAGCGCTAGGTGCCAAGGTCCCAAAACGTCTGAGGCGCTAGGTGCTCGCCCGAGCGAAACGAGACGCTAAAATATAAAAATATATAATATAATTAATAAATATAATTATTTAAATAAAAATATGATATTAAATTAAAAAATCTTACAAAATCACAATATCACATTAACAAAAAATCTCAAAATTCAAAACAATAACAATAATTTCAAATAAATAAAAATTAGCAGTATAAAAATCAAAATAATATATTATTAATCTAATAAATAAAAAATATATTGTTAATAGTATACGGTTAACAGTATACTTTTAATATACTGTTAACAGTATATTATCGAGTCGATGTGAGAAGAGGTAGTAGCGAGCAACGGCAGTGGGAGCAAGAGTGGGAGAGACGAGCCGCGACAATGGCAGCGGCAACGGCAACAACAGCGGTAGCAGCGAGAAGCGGGAGCGACGATAGTGGCAGCGACAACGGTAGCAATGAGCAGCGACAACGGGAGCGGGAGCGACGAGCGGTGATAGTGGCAGCGACAGTGGAAGCGGGAGCAGCAAGCGACGATAGTGGCAGCGGTAGCAACAAGTAGCGACAGCGGTAGCAGGAGTGGGAGCGGCAACAGCAAAAGCGGGAGTGCGAGTGGGAGCGGCGACAGTGGCAGCGGCAACGGTAGCAACGAGCAGCGGCAGTGGGAGCAACGAGCAAGGTTAGGGTTGAGAAGCCGTGAGAAGAAGGCTGATATCGGTACTTTAGTTGGTTTGATTGAACTAACTAAAGCACCGGAGACCGAACCAAATTTAAAACGGTGGTTCGATCACTTGGTTTAACACGAACGCTAGCCCGAAGCGCTCAGCACCTGGGCTCGCTCTTTGAAGCGCATCACCTGGAAATGAAACGAGGCGCTCAAGCCTTGCCTCGTCTCGCCCGAGCACCTAGGCGAGCGCTCGAGCGCCTATTGAGATCACTGATGCATGGTGGTCCTAATCACAGAGGAGGGCATAAGTGAAGGGGTGGATCATTGCAGCAAGGGCCAAGGGTGTGAACGACCATAGAGGAGTATGCAGAAAATTGAATTTAAATAAAGCTTAGTCCAATTTTTGACCAAGATAATGAATTAAAAACAAGCTTTTGTTGAAAAGTCTTAGTCTGATGCTCCTTTAAAAAACAGGGACACTTGGAATTTTACAATTGTAGACAACTTTGTATCCCAAATGATTTTCTTCCCTTAAATCCATGATGATTTGACATTTCATTGTAAAATAAATTAAAACTCTACATGTTACTTTACCCAAAATGTTCCAAATGGGCAAAAATACTTCAATGTGTAACCTTATACCATTCTTCTGTCAGAATCTAATAGCACACTCAGCATGTAGACAACCTTCTTATTAATTCTAACAACTTCTTTAGTCACAGTTCACAACAATTTAGTCACCAAATATTCAGTTCAAATACACCACAAGAATACGATAACCTTATACATGACATACATTCTAGTACGAACATTCTTCCATTGAATTGTACATCCTGGTTAGAACATGATTCCATCAGCTAACACTATTCAGCACTCGCCTCCATGAATACATTGAAAAGATACTCAAAATTATCAGAATATACCCTTCAAAAATCACACTAGAATGGATGAATCCAGTTAGCATCCAAAATATGAACAAGTGATTTCCTAAAAGACATTTTCATCCAAACACTGGAACAAGAAACAGACAACACATAGTAGATAGTTGGAACCTCATCATCAGGTCACATGGTCAAAAGTCCAAAAATGAGTTACTTGCTATAACTGAAAAAAAGCAAAACAAAGAAACACATATCAGCAAAATATTTGTAGATCATTCATAGCACACACGATGTTACGATTTGTCCTCTTCAGAATATCAATCAGAGAATCAAGTTACTAAATTGTCTCTGAATAACTAGCGCAACGAAATCCATAACCCCACCGCTTAACAGAGATAATCCCTTCTTCGGCTTCCTTGCATTTAAAGATGCTTGATTATGATTAATTACGTATAAAATTAACATTTAATTAAAAATTAAAGCCGCAAGAGGAAGAAACAATCGAAGAAACAGTCGATGCTTTTGTTTGATCCACCGGGGAAAGGTAAGAAACTGCTCTATTTCCGAGAAACCTAAATGAAGGAAACTGGGGGAAGGGACGGCTTACAATCGGGGTTGAGGTCGGCGAGGGAAGGGGCGCTGTTTCCGGCGGCGGGGGCGGGGCGGAGGAAGAGGGCGGCGGAGGCCTTGTCGAAGAGGAGGGCGCGGACGCGGAGCTGTAGGTGGAGGTGGGCCCGAGAGGGGGAAGGCGAAGGGGAGATGAAGGCGTCCCAGGCGGCGGGGGAGGCAAGGTTGTGGGCGAAGGCGGAGTAGGCGGCGTCGCCCAGCCACGCACGCCACGCGCCGCAGCCCTCGAGCCGCCGTGCGAGCTCGTAGCCCCGGCCGTCCTCCCCCAGCAGCGACGCCGCCATCGGGAATCGATGGATCCGATCCCTCCCGAGACGAGGCCGAAGCAAACCCTCCCTCTCCCTTGTTCGTTCAATCTTCCCCCTTCCTTCCACTTATATTTGTTGGCAGCAGAAGACGCCGCACGGATTTTGGACAAATCCGTCCGAGAGGAGGAATGAGTGAAATCACTGCTCACAACAACCGATGATTTAATAGAATCAATATTGTTTTGAGTTCCATCACAGAGCGATCGTCTTTAAAAATGATAATAATAATTTAAATAGTCATTATTGAATCAATATTGATTTTTTTTTCTTTCTAATATAGGTCAAATTTATAATAATTAATGTTATCAAATAATTTTATTTTATCCCATACACTACCACAATGATATTTTAAATGTGCTATTCAAATAATTTAAAACCATATTTTATTATAAAATTTTAAGGATAATGACTGCAAATATGAATTTTTTTTTGAAAATTTTGACTTTCATTTTAGAGATGTTATTCACAAGTACGTACAAAAAAATTAAGAAGCGAATTCTGAAATTTTAATACCAATAATGAAAATGTTAATATGAAATGCATATACTGTTTATATTTAAATTTGGTGATACATATCTATTGCGCTGTTTTTGAATAGTATTTATATTTCAAACAATATATAAAATATTATCCAAAATTAACGTAATTAACATGACTCCTATTAAAGTACAATAAATATTTCTCTCTCTCTCTCTCTCTCTCTCTCTCTCTCTCTCTCTCTCTCTCTCTCTCTCTCTCTCTCTCTCTCCTATTAAATTATTTTGACTAGTTTTGGATGTCCAAAACGTGCCTTGTAGTATCTTCACGTATGTTACCATCGGTCCATCATATTTCTTTTTACCCAATATCACATTAAATGGATAACAGCAACTACTGAGGACCTAATAGAATGTTACTGCCAAAGGATTGACAGTAGATTCTAAAGACATGAAAATAACCTTGAAATATGTCAATGAAGTACACGTTAAATTTTAGACAGTCACAATATGGACTATTTCTTCATAGAATTGCTACATGGATCGCTATCCTCTCAGCTAGAGTTTAACATTGTGCCTCTGCATGACAAAGAAGGCAACAATTAAATCCAGAAATTCTGGCAATTGATCAGCATAAAGGCGTATTATACATCGATACAATGAATTACTTCCTCAAAATTGCCATCGCGTATTAATAGAGTTGAAATCTCAAACTTCCAAGAGGCTGAGTACCCCATCTACATTCTACACATTTGATCTCCAAACCCCAGTTTGGCAGTGGATGCGGATTGCTAATACATGTTTTGTCATCTGCAAGCTCGTGTTGTGAGACTTGATGGCTTTCATGAACTTGTAGCAACCGTTGGTTCGGGACGCCAGATATTATCGTAAGCTAATACTCCATCAGAGCTGTGAATAAGCCAACCTGTTCTTCGGCAGAATCCCTAAAAGTCGCCTGTATCTTCATCCTTGGTGCTAGGGCCATCATCAAAACCCGTTCCTGGAGCAAGCTCGTTCAGGTCTAGGAACCTAATTTTTTGGACACCACCACCTTCGTGTCGGTTTCCATCTGTCTTTTCTACTGATTGTTGCTGCTCTTTCTGCTCAGCCTCAACATGGTCCATGGTCATCTTGTTCTCTGCTATTTCTTGACTGCCTTCTTCATCTTCATTCTGAGAATCTTGACTTTCTGTTGAAAGTTCCAAGTCATCAGATGCATCTGTTGCATTTGACTTGCTTGGCTTTGTGGAATCTGTATCTGTATCAGATAGCTCATATTGACGGTAATTTACACGTGTTCGCATAGCTCTCTTGCTACGTCTTAGGCCTGTCTGGAGTTCATCAACTGATCTCAATTTTGTTTCCCGCCTAGTTCGATTTGGCAACGTCCTATGATGGTTTGGCTCCTCCACATCTTCACTAGTACTCAAAGAAAATTCCTCTTCCTCATCATCTTCTGCATTTTCCTCCTCCCACCGGTACTCTTCATCCCCCTCAGAACCACTTGATGCCTTTCTCTGTTTTCGACTTCTCAGATATTCCTCATCATATACTGCTTCACCTACGATGTCATCATCACTGTCAAAGTCTGCGTCAATATCAGAAACAATATCCACAAAATCTTTCTCCATGTATCTCTGAGGCCTTTTCCTTCGCCTATTGCTGAGTTCCACGAGTGAAAATGTGACTCAGATGTAACAAATTATGATTTGAACTATACATCTCAAAATAAGCACAAAAGAAAAGGTACCTGCGATCAAGAGGCTCATCCTGGTGTTCTACATCAGTTTCTTCATTGTCATTTGACTTTGGGGACTGTGCATCATAGTCAACTAGATCTATTTCTGACGACCCATTCCATTTACCATTAGTAGATACCTCAGTTCTCCCAACAACTGCTCTTCTAACGACATTCTCAGGTGAGCTCTGTCTTTTCCTAGATCATACAATGTAAAATCGGAAGAGTAAAGGAGAAGCCCATATTCTTCAAAGAATCAATGACATGCAGTATATATATGGAGAAAGGAGATGGTATACGTACTTGGTAATTTTGATAGCTTCATTGATGGAGCGGTCATAATCATCTGAAAAATTGTTTAACATGTAACTTTCACTAGAAATCAGAAAAGAGAACCTAAACAACTACATTTCAATTAATCAGGAATAATCAATATCCTTAAATACATCCACCTTTTAAAACTCAAAACTGCCTATGTCAAACATTCACAGGATCAACTTTTCCAGCTTAAGCATATCTAGCCATGTCCTCTTCCAGATAATTTAGTTCTCATGTACATCAAAATCACCAAAATAAACACTTATCATAGTGCACAAAAAACTTGAGCATGACATCTTTGAGCTCACATTTTTCCGCACATGAAATACTGGAACCTAGTTCAATGACAAGCTTATGTATGACAAAAGACCTGACTCACCACAGGAGCTTCAAGGATATGATTCACGAGATACAAAGAACTGGATACCAAGAAATTGGATTTCGCCCAGACCGGTATGTAATGCCTGCCTTCCATTTATCTATACATTTATTTCCTTATCTTTGACAAATTAATCAACGGAACACCAGCTTATTTCACTTCAAATTGATCCTAGACTAATTACTCAGAGCCTTAGCCTATCGCAGTAGCCTCCAAACAATAAGATTACATCGTACAACATCAACATTTAACACAACAAAACCTCCCAATTAACAATAATAATCATGGTGCCTATCTCGAGGAATCAGAAACCAAAATGAGAAGTGGTCTATGGTAATATAAAAAAGGTCAATGGAATACATAGTTATTTTGCCATTCCCTCCCTAAAACCTAGTAATATATAGAGAATTAGTATGCCAACAATCAATCAATTCAATATATCTAAAAGCACAAGGTTTTTGTGATACATTATAATATGATCCTAATTTCTAGAGATTATAGGGTTTCCACAACCAAAGAGAAAAAGGGAAAATGAGTGTGACGGCAATACATGTAACGTAGACACAATATTATGATAAAAGCACAAGAGTAAGCTAAGCAACTAGTACAATCAAAACATTGTTCACAACATATTAAACATTGTGTTAGAACATCATAGTAGAATATCATTAAACTTTAGATGGTAAAATTAAGGATCTCACCAAAAGTATATGTGACAGGTTTTCTATCACGAAGAGCACGACCTGACGAAATTCCATCAGCAGTAAAAAGGCTGTCGAGGAGGAGGGCTTCTCTGTGTTGCTTTTTCAACAGCCTCTCCTTTTTCTGTTTGAATGACCAAAATATCAGAACAATTAGTAGACATTATTGACTTTAAATTATACAAGACTATTACACAATTTATCGAATACCATATACAAGGCAATTAAAACCATAAGTATTAAGGTAGAAAGAATCCCATACTTTATGAATTTTTTCAATTTCTGGCAATGAATCAATCTTTAGTTTCTTCCCAACAGAGGCTTCTGTTCTATTTTTACTTGAAAAGAGTTTCTCCTGGAAACAAGCATAGAAAATTAATATGTAACAGCTGAGACATACAAAAGAGGAACTAACAAACCACCACTGATATCTTACATGATATACATTAACAAGTTTACTGTAAATGCATGAGCAAGCAAGAGATCATGCATTTGAGATGATACCGCCAGAAATCAAGCCAAGATATCTCTTGTTTCAGTTGACAAGTATTGATGCAAAATGGAGGGCTGTCGTAGTGCAAACTCAAACTTTAATTTAATAAAAAGTTTTATCGCCAGACTCAGGCAACATACAAATGCAAAAGTAATTAAGTAAAGAAATAACATAAAAAACACTATTAAGGTTTCTTCATCCAAAAATTCATCATATTCCGTCTTAGTTGTTTAAGCGCCTTAAAGATTTATTTCCAAATTAATCATTCATCTACAGCTAAGATTGGAAAAGATAAAGGATTTTATATTATCTTCAAGTTGAACACTCATCTAAAACTACACAAAAGATATGATCTTATCTTATCATCAAAAGATAAAAGCTATAATAAGATAAAACTTATCCTAATAAACCCAACATCAAAATACACCGATTAGTGTTGTCAAAAGCATTAGCACTATAAGGAGCCAAGGTATCTTTTTGCTTGAGATGCTAGGAGCTTGCCCAAGCATGGCAAGATGCCTTACAAAAATTATAAAGAATTGCTAAGGATAAAGATGGAAGAGGAGAAGCAGCGAATAGAGGAAAGAAGAAGAGGATGGGTAGAGAAGCAGGGAAGGCAACGACAACAATGATTGTTGGTGTGGAGAGAGGAGAGGAGGACAAGGAAGAAAAGAAGAGGGAGGAGAGTGACAGTGGAGATGATTTTGGCTGCAGAAAGAGGACAGGAGAAGATAAAAGAAGAGGGTGGGAGCAGGTACAAGTGCTACTCATGGAGAGAGGAGACTAGAAGAAGAAGAAGGAGGGAGGGGACAAAAAAGGGGAGAGAGGATGGAGACAATAATGGAGCACCAACAAAGAGAGTACAAATAAGAGGGACTGAAGAACAGAAGAGGCATATCAACAAGAGAGGATCATAGAGGAGGTAATCAACAGTAGGGGAACATAAATCCCCTAGGCCATGGCATGAACAAACACAATAAAAGTAACTAGGTTGGATCTTGCACATTGAATTGATTATTGAGTCAGATTCGATGAATTTGGGTCCACAAACCCAGATGGGCGGGATACCCATGCCTAAACTGAGGTGTTCACCTAAGCATCCAGGCGAGCATTTGAGTGACGCTTAACAACATTGAATGCAATCCAAATTCCAACAAGCTAAAAACTACTTTTTAATTGGGATGCATTAAATACTATACAACATGGCTTATCAAAGAAGTATTAAGCAGCATGACAAACATAGAATACCAAAAAAGCATACGACAGCATGCACTATCTACAATAACATCAACTCTAAGAACCCTAAAATTTGAAAACTTTGTTGTGTTTATTGAATAAAGCACTAAAAACAAAGGTCACGACCTTGATTCAACAAAGGAAAGAACTCAAACCTCATAAAGCAACGAAATATGTAAAAAATGTTCATGCATAAGCCATAAACAGAATATGACAGAGGCACATTGAAGAAGCAAACATAAACTTATTTTGTTTTCCTCAGATTTCTCATGAAGTGCATTGTTAGCAACCAGCAAAGTATAACAATACTATTAATTATGAAAGCAAAGGAAGATGAATTTACCTTACCAAGATTAAAAAAAGGAAAAAAAAAAGAACATTAACAAAGGTATTGCTGAATTCTGCAGTTCATTTTTTTTATTCCTAATGGTTATAAACAATTTATATTAGCTGCATCACCATGAGCATTGTGCAGTTAAACTACCAAACACCCAACAAGGAGAAACTCACTGAAACATCTTGAAATTCATCTAAGTTGGTTGCAACAGTTTCCCACTGAAAAGATATAACAGGGGCAGATGATGATCCCTTTGTCCTGATCTTTTTTGCTTCAACCCGTCTAATCTCCCGATATAATCGATGGCCAATAATTGGATCATCTTCATACCTACAAAATAAAGAAATTAAGTAATTGCCATATTTCAAATCATGAAACATGCAATATGACTATAGGGAAAGTATTAAGGATATAAACATGTATAAGATCTGGGGTCACTTGCAAAGATAACAATGAAGGTAATCAGGCTACCAATAAGAAATCCCATGTGAATCACCACCAATCCTTTCTTTGCGAAAGGCTGAGAGTTGAATGCCTCGTTTTAAGGAGTTGTCGATAAAATTCCGAATATCTTCTTGCTACAAAGTGCAAAATATGAAGTCAGCTTTAAGAACATTAACAAAGGTATTGCTGAATTCTGCAGTTCATTTTTTTTATTCCTAATGGTTATAAACAATTTATATTAGCTGCATCACCATGAGCATTGTGCAGTTAAACTACCAAACACCCAACAAGGAGAAACTCACTGAAACATCTTGAAATTCATCTAAGTTGGTTGCAACAGTTTCCCACTGAAAAGATATAACAGGGGCAGATGATGATCCCTTTGTCCTGATCTTTTTGCTTCAACCCGTCTAATCTCCCGATATAATCGATGGCCAATAATTGGATCATCTTCATACCTACAAAATAAAGAAATTAAGTAATTGCCATATTTCAAATCATGAAACATGCAATATGACTATAGGGAAAGTATTAAGGATATAAACATGTATAAGATCTGGGGTCACTTGCAAAGATAACAATGAAGGTAATCAGGCTACCAATAAGAAATCCCATGTGAATCACCACCAATCCTTTCTTTGCGAAAGGCTGAGAGTTGAATGCCTCGTTTTAAGGAGTTGTCGATAAAATTCCGAATATCTTCTTGCTACAAAGTGCAAAATATGAAGTCAGCTTTCAGTATCAAGTGGACCCAACCAAAAGCTATTTAAAACTCAGTTCAACATAGTTGAGGCTCTACTGTTATAGTTCAAATACAAAGCCATACTGTTGGTTCATAAAAAAGCTGGAAATTTGGCATCATAGTGGCATTTCTACCATATATAGTGCCACCCACAGCATATGATACAGTACAAAAAGTGTATGCAAAAGGCCCAAGCAGATGATAAGGAAAAAAATTGCCAAAGAGCAGCATATAGGGTGCCAGCAAACCATGAACATTTACAAGGAGATAGTACTGATTGACAATGGTCAAAATACTGGTCCCACGCTGATATTAGAACTTTTAAAATAGTAAATGTTGGTACACTCCAAAAATATTTTAAGATATTATTAAATATCAATACGTGGTCAGTATACCGTGATATCTACAAAACCATATCCAGTTATCACATGAAATTTAAACAATGCATATATAATACACTGTAGGATACTAAAACAATGAAGAACAGGAATCCTCTGATGTTATCCAATATCTGCCACTAACAAGCCTCGCCTAAAGGAAACTGTATTGGTTAATACTTAATCCATTACAGTATGGACAAACTTGTTGTACTTATGTACATTTTCCTTCTTTTTCAGTGTCAATGTTTTACTATTCTACATTGCAAGTTTTTTATTCCTTGATTTATGATATTTGAGTAGGCAATGTTTACATCAAATAAGTGAAGAAAAAGTTGAGGGGAATTTCATTCAGTTTTACAACAACAACAACAAGCCGCAATCTTTCAACTATTTAAGGATGATGGTATGGATCTTTTATGCCATTTAATCTGAAGGACATCTGGCGATCACATTAAGTCCCCTATGCTCCTCTCCACTGTAAACACCCATTTGTTATTCTGTAGGTAACATATGCATCAATCTCTCTGTTTTGTATAATAGATCTACCATACATAAAACTGTTATATACATCAACTTCTTATCCATCTACCTTACATAACATATTCAATTCTTCTCATAATATTATTAAAATCACATTTCATTGTATTTAGTCTTAGATCTACTTAATTCAAAAATATTAGTTTCCAGTGTTTGGCTCTATAACAAGTTTAGCATTGATTAGATCTAAACTCTCATGGGTTATCTTGCATATGATTGGCAAATTCATCCACTACTAACATAAAATGGTAAAAACTTAAAGTTGATCCTTGATATAGTCCTATAATTAAATAAAACTCACTACACACACTCCTTATATATTCTTGGTAAGTCCACTATTACAAATATCTTTTACGACATCAATATAATTAGGCATTACATCTTTCTTTCCTAAGACTCACCATGATAAATCTCTAGCAACTCTACTATAGTTTGTTTTTAGGTCACTAAAAAGCATATGGAAATTGTTCTTTTCCTCTCTACATTTTTTTCATTAATTGTGATTTAATAAATAAAAATCTTCATGACTGATTTTTCAGTATAAAATCAAATTGCTTCTTGAAATATTCCTCAATCACCCTTTCTCAAAGTCTACATGACACCAAAGGAACCCTGAAAGAATAAACTTCATTTGCATAAAGAACAATCGGAAAGAGGAACTAAGCCAATCTGTGCAAGGAAAAGGAATTAGCTATACATTTTTCAACTTGACACTCAAGATAGAAGCCCACATTAAACAACAAATCAGAGGTAATGTTATTCATGGATGAAGATTGATATAGTAGAAGCACCTCAACACGTATGTCGCACAGTGCTTTCAAAATCAGTACACGTGTCCCAGGATCAAGAGTCTTATATGTCTCAATCTCTGCCCTGGAAAAAAGTATTATTTGAAGTAGTGTCAGCTGAATATGCTATATGTAACTTTAAACCCCCCGCATATTCATACTCACCCATGGGATGCAACGATTGGTATCTCACCGTCAGCAACCTGCGGCAAATAACAATTAGCTTATCCCATAATATGATCTCTTTGGTGTAATACTTTTAGCATCAAACAAGCTGCATACCCAGTGCCACCAATCTCTTAATTTCCTGCAGAGTACTGTAACCCAGGTTGCACGCCCTAATGCCATGCGAGTTACTGGAGGAATTGCCTATCAACATGCCAATGGGATAACAACAATAATGCATAATCTAACTTTTCTTAACAAATTCATATAAATCCATCTTTCTCAAGTAATAATCCTGTGAAGTTACAAAAGAAAATCACGGCCAATAGTATCCTAACAATGCCAACAGATGAGAGATCTGTTTCCCAAGCCAGGATGGTACTCAAACTACATTACAGGAAAGAAATAAACAAACATAATAAATCATCAAAAGCAAGATCTATGGCTTGAGCATGCACAGAAAGATTAACCGATGCTGATTATAAAGCAAGATAATTTTAACGATATAATAAGCATGAAAACCCGAAAAACCCAGTTACGTGGATAAGATGTTACTCCTAACAAGCACTAAAATAAAGACCATACATAAAGGATGCTAAAGTATAAACTAGCGAGTACTTCAACTTGGAGCTCACCAAAACTTGATTGTTATGAAAGATATTATAAAAGAATAAAATCCATGATGCACTTATTTCTACCTCCTTTGTCAGCTGAACTACATCCATATGGTGAATATATTCAGTCATCAGAAAGGAAAAGCAAGGAGGATAGTCAGTTATTTTTCCATGTAGGAAAAAAGCAACAGAGTCCTTACAATTGGTAACTAAAACAACCCAATCAGTGGCCTCTTCATGTAATTGAAACCAACCACTGATGCAGCATTAAAAAAATAAAGATTACAGAATTTGATCAGAAGTATTTTTGTTGTTCTGCAGTAAGAACAAGCTTGATGTTGGTGATTCTGAGCAATGTATAAAAGCTTTATACAATACAGGTTCTGATACCTTGTTAGATTGGTATGATACCGATATAACAAATTATACCATCCTATATTATTGAAAACGCGATATGATCCAAAATCAGTCCTTGGTCGGACTGGTAAGTACTGGACAAAACATACCAGTCTGACCAGTATCTAAAATGTTGATTCTTAGTATTGAATAATTTATAAAGCAGCTGTGTCATGTATATACTCTTAATGTTGATCCCACCTATTGTCCTTCAAAGAAATCTAATCAGCTGATACCTAAACATCTCAAACAGCAAGCAGCTTGCATAATTACATCATATTTAGCCCATGACTTATTAGGCAGTCAAGCTTAATTTCTTCTCAAAGTAATGAGCTGCTATTATTTAGAGAACAACAGAAAGATATACCTCATCTAATTTTGCACTGAGAACCCCTACACAGTTCTAACTTCTAACACACAAAAAACAAACTGACTTTTTCCTAAAAATGCTGATCATTTGTGAAACCAAAGACTTTCTACAGTAAGAGTTTCTGCATAGACCTAGAAACAAGTAAACACAAGAAAATGAGTAGCAGTACTGGCATGGCTAATTTCTCAAGTGACCACCATTTAGCAATAAGTTACTATAGAATTTTGATGATGAAATTTTGCAAATTTAATGTAATAATGTTGCAAAATTTCCATCTGATAGTCATTTAACACTTTTGAAACGGAATTTGAATTCTTGTTATTAAAAACACATGACACTTATTATATAAGATATCAACCAAAAGGCATTTCGGCATAGTTGCATACGTAGATTTTGGAACAGTAAGCATAAGCTTATCATTTCATCATAGATTAGTAGGAAATTAAAACAAGAAGTAATAACATTTTGCTGGAAATCTACTATGTTCTGTTGAAATGTTATTTCTTTTAACTAAAAAGCATAATCTCAAGTGACAATGAAGCTCCTTTTGTTACAAACAGAGATACTTGATTTTGGAATTAAATGATTCAACATGTCCAGTATTCTGGGAATACAAAGTAAGACAAGTCCTTCCATAACAGTAACACTTCGGTCACAGACGATGCATTCAGATGAGTTTTGTGGTCATTTTAGGCTCATTAGTTGAAAATATTCTACCATGATATTCATACGCAATTCAAGAACATTATTGAGGGGAAGAAAGTTAAAACAACCTCGTGTCCTCAACATTCAATGAAATATCCAGATAAAAAAATAAGCTTGTGCACACACAAAATCACAAATAAAAACTAATTTGCAGCTTTCTGGAATTCATACATCTATTCTGAAAGAACCAAATAATAAGTTGTGACATTTGACTGCCAAAACTCATAGAATAATTTAAAATCAGACTGAGTTCAACGATAAAGCAAAACTTTAGGTCAAGAAAAAATTTTATGGCAAGTTTGATTTTCCAACCTCTAAAAAATTGAAACAAAAACCTAGCAACAAAAAGCTAGGGCAGAATAGGGGCTTACATGAATAATCCATGTCATAACTCGAGGTTATAACTCTCCATGAACCCCTCATAAATCTGAATTGAAATGATTAGATAAATAAAAAAAATACAGATTCTCAAAATATAAGAAATACAGGTTCTATGTAGCTAGTTATCTTTATGTATAATGCAAGCTACCAACTCTCATTTTGCAGAAGAAACCAATTAGTTGGCTTAAGCTTGGATAGATCTGATAGTTCAGGTCAATTTCAATCTTATTTAGGTAATTCATTTATTGCCGACAGGAGAGAATAACAGCAGTTAAACTTAAAAGCCATGCTTCAATATAAATTCTCAATGTCCTAGTATCATCATTTCTTTTGGTAGTACTTCTGCATGCACTTAGATATGGTCGATGTTCATAGGGCGACAGGGGTTTTCTAAATACATATATGTTATGAAATCTATACCAGTAAGGACTTATTCTTAAGTTCCACAAACTTTGAGGTATTTTAGTACTTTAAATAAGAGGCCTTTGTGAACCCAAAAGGATGATGACACTTCTATTTTCAAATTCTTTTGTATTTTCAGTATTTATCCACAGTAGTTTAGTTTGCAACTTTTACTTTCATGTAACCGAACATTTGGAACTGTTTTAGTTGGCATAACTTCAAGGAGTATAAAAACATGTCAATGTCATCATCTTAGAATTTTTCCCTAGGAGTTTCACAAGAACTGAATAATAATGAACATTAATGATGCATATCACCAGAATAACTCAATTAATCTCACTTCTACTTTATATATATATATATATATCCTCAAACAGAACATGGTTCTGATTTTGGAGCCTATGGGTTGCACATTTACCATGATATCCAATGAGTGAGCAATTGTGTAAACAATTAATATAAAACTACATCAAAGAGCAGGATCATACCCAGAGTCCAACAAAGAGTGAAAGTTATGTCACATTTCTAGAACTTGGGTCTACCCAAACAACATTAAGGAAATCATCACTACATATTCCATGATTAGGATATTACTAATACTAACTTAAAATTGCAATTCATATTATTGATATCATATAGCATAATTAATGGTCTTGAACCAAGCCTTCCGCTGCTTAAAACAAAAACCTGGCACTTAATGAAAATGCAGCAAGGTCCATTTAATAACAAATTAATTGAGAAAGAAGAGTGTGTGCTCTACATACAAAGAGATGCAGTTCATAGAAGAAAAAAAATTCGTGAAGCAAGAAATAATTGTTGGCTCTGTCGAAAGGTCTTTCATTTAATTATTCCAGAAAGTGCAAATTATTCAGCAATTGTAGTAATTCTTGGTCATTGTGGCCAAACCATTCCTGGACAAAAACCAAAGTGTTCATTACCAGACACTCCAGACCTTATGTTAATGAGTCAAAAGGCCAATGCCACCGACAGGATAGACAGAAAGATCAAGACTAGAGTTGCAAAAACCAGCACTGATCCAGCGAGCCAGATAAGTTGCAGCTAAGATCTTTATTAGTAAAGTATCAGGAGGTACAATTCAAGGAAAGAAGTGTGATGCTTTTTAAGGAAATTCGCATTCAAAATCTGGTTATCAAAGAGAGAATTTGCAAAACGAGACAATCAAATTTGCAAGAGAGAATTTCAATAACTTTACAGTTATTGAAACGACAATATGCAATGTAACACAGCCCAGGACGACCGAAGATAAAACCACAATCTTTACGTTCAAACTAGAAAGAACAAACCTTTAGCAGAGGCATGTGCACGTCATCCAGGGTGCTGTTTGGCGTGATCAGCGCCGTCTCGAGTTCTTCAGCCGAGAACTCCATCCCAATGTTAAGCAATGGTCTGAAAACCTAGGGAAACCAAGCAAGAACATAAGCAACCCTCACAAACCCTAGCGAACAAAGCAAGGCCGCCTCGGGAGGAGGGAGCTTTACGGCAGGGGGGCGCTCACATGGAGGAAGTTGAGGACGGAGGCAAGTTCCCACATGGAACGGAGCTCCCACCGGGGCAGCTGAGATGGCGGCGGGGGCTGGACGAGCGACATGATCACCCGCCCAGCCTTCTGCTGCTGCTCCTTCTCCCGCCGGGTGACAGGGCGGCGCTCCGGCGGCGGGGGCCGAGCGGCGGCGGGGGGGCGAGAGGTGCAGGCGCGTGGGAAGCGGGTCTTGCGGGGCGAGGGGTCAGCCTGCGGCGGAGGGGGCTGGAGGTCCTCCCCCGGGGAGGAGGATTCGTCCGCGGCCGGGGGCGGCGCGGCCGGGGGATCGTCGGGCATGGGAGCGAAAATTAGTTTAGAAGGGGGGAGATCGGGCGGCGGGGAGGCAGGGGCGGCGGCGGGGGGCCGGTCGAGGACGGAGGAAGAGGAAGAGGGGAGGAGGCGACGGCATGGAGAAGAAGCGGAGGCCATGAGAGGAAGGGGAGGGGAATTAGGGGAGGTTGGGAGAGGGTATTATGGGGTTTTCAACGCTATCTTCTCTTTACTATGCTTCTTTGTCTCTCTATTTTTCTCTAAATATTATTTCTTAAAGGTATATTATGGAGATCTTAAAATTATTTTTTTAAATTTTATTCTTTGTTATTTTTTTCATAAAATAAGTGATGAAAAAAGTGGGATTTAAATTGTCAAGATTTTTTTATTTATTCTTCTCTTTCTTCTAAAATCCTCATTTTTATTATCTATTTACTGAGAAGAGAATAAGAGAAAGGTGGTGCTGCCTTAATTGCATTGTTA
Source organism: Musa balbisiana (assembly GCA_004837865.1). Classification (NCBI taxonomy): domain Eukaryota; kingdom Viridiplantae; phylum Streptophyta; class Magnoliopsida; order Zingiberales; family Musaceae; genus Musa; species Musa balbisiana. The sequence goes on along the minus strand of CM017191.1, from coordinate 35,140,650 downwards.
AAGGGAAGTTGGTAACAAGTAAGTAAGCAGACATACTTCCATTTGGGTTCCACTTGGATCTTTGGATTGGGCTGAGTTAGTACATTTTTCTTTCTCTCTCTTTATATATAAATATATAAATATTATAATTTATCTGGACCATGGTCATAATAATAATAATAATAATGTTAAAATTTTAAATGATATTAACATTTTATATAATATTTATATATATCCTTATTAAATTGGTAATTTTTTACTTAATCCTTTAAATTTAAGATTAGAAAATGTGAAGCCAAATATACACATCTTTATTTATTTATTTTTAAAAGTATTTGAAATCTTAATATCACATAAGTTTTTTTATTAAAAGATAAAAAATTAAAAAATTATATTTGGTATCCTCTCTCCACATGTTTCCTTCATCTCATCATCTTAACTAATACCATAAAAATGTATTCTATAAAAGATAAAATGTATGGTTTAACTAGTTAATTCACCAATTCAACCAAGATCTAATCGAGATACATATGATTTTTATGTTCACAAACCCAGCTAAGATTAAAAAAATGTTTTGCAGGTTTATTCAAGATATATATATATATATATATATATATGATTTTTACCAAAAATTAGGCATCTTAAGCTCCAAAATTGCTAGCTTTGCAGTTTTTTGCTTTGATTCTTTTTTCATTCAATTTATTTGTTTAGCTTTATTTATGGTGTGGTGTTTTAACATCCTATGGTGATTTCACTATTTCACTAACAAATAAAAAGAGTCCAATGATAATTAGGATAGTAAAGTGCTTAATCATTAGAATTTTGACCATCAAATACATCTGATTTCACATGTAATTTTTCTTGCTTATATTGAATATGATCCATTCAAAAAAAAATATTTTCTATATTCAATAGTATCTTCTTCAAACATCCAAATATTTGAATAAGATAGGTACTTTTCTCCCACTTGAACATTTATTAATTGCTCCTTTAATTGTTATTGACCTCTAAAGATGGAATGAGTCTTAGGTTGATCATCTGCTGGCTCAATCATTATCAGTATTTTGAAGACAAATCCTGCCAAAATTATTATAGTTATCTAATTGGACTTGTTTATCTTTATAATATCAATATGAATGAACTTCAAACTGCTAAATTTACCAATGTTAAGATAAGGAAAAAAATGCTATTAGATTGTATTAGGCCTTCCCATTTATCAAATACTATTAGTGACTTGATAGATTGAGAAGATCTTAAGTCTCATGAATAGTTACCTCTCATTGCCCAAATGTATGAGCATTTCACTTCACTATGATAAAAAAAAAATCAGCTAAATTAACTTATTTGGATTGGAGACTTAAGTGATCTTATTTTAAGAATGTAAATTCTAACTTCATTCTTTCCTCATTAGATAATTTTATTCAATAATATGAGCTCATTTTTAAGTTGAAATCTACTTAGTTAAAAGAATTATTATTATTTTATTCTTACTATTTTTAAGAAATGTTAAAACCATCACCACTAATAACACCAGTAGAGATGAAAGAAAGATCTAACAATATTTTATTAAAAAATATTTAAAAATAAATATTATTAATTTAATTAAAATAATAGTTTTCTAATAGTTCAATTGTAACAAAAATATATGTAACGGATCCTAAATAATTGAGATATTAACCCTTCGTCATCATCGTCATTATTATCGTTATAAGACCTTTATAAGATAAAAAATATATAATCTTAAACTTTTAACTAAGCAAAAGTATATATTCTGATTTTTTTTATTTTAAAAATAAATAATAAGTAAGCCATTTATAAGGTTCAATTTGCATTGTAAACGTGGATCGTATTCAGGGGGGAAAAGCATCTAAATTGATGGGAACATCAAACTCTGAAAGGAAAACATGGTTGGTCTCATATCATTTTCCATGAGTTTGTTTCTTAGTCCATTGTTGCCGGAAGAACCAGTCGATTTAATAGCCTAAATCTCAGTTTCTGATGCACCAATTAGTCAGTCGGCATCAGATTGTTCGTAAATGAGCAATCACTTATTATTTTGACATCAAATAATCTATTTGTAAACATTTCTAGATTTAATAAAGTGTTCAGTCAGTGGAATGATATTTTTACCATTGTAATAAAATTTAATGAATTATGGATACTTTATTTAGAAAAATCTCAACTTATTAGTTTTTACGCCCTCAACTTATTATTCTTTTAATTTTATTATATAATTTTGATGGGAGTAAGTATAAATTCATCTAAAATGGAGTGATTCAAATCAAATCAGACTAATATGAATATTCTTTTACGACGGAAAAGGAAGAGCCACGAGAGGTTGACCTGAATCGATTTATTGATATGAATTAGTTCATTTATTTTTTAAATAATTTATAAAAAAACTTATAAATACATTTTTAAGAGAGAGATATCATCCAATAAAAATGAAATAGTGGATTTATTATTTTGATGTTTCCATCTCTTTGCGAAACATCTCCTAAATCATTTCTCATGTGGTGGCTTTGTTTCTTGTTTTTGTCGAATAGATATGTATACATAATTTATTCCATCGCGCGGACAATGACCTCTGAAGTTGACTTTATTCCTTGGGTCAAAGAGTCTCCGGACACGCTTTGAAAAACGAGGAACAAATCAAACTCATCAGGAGTCCATGGTCAACTCCTTTTTTTTCCTTTTTCTTTTTTTCAATGGTCAACTCTTTTGGATCAATCCCATCCACGTATCAGTTTTGTGCCCAGTCCACTGTTTATTACTGCAAAGCCATCATCTTAATCGATGAGATGAAGATGTTGGGGGGTAATTTATCCCAAAAAAAATGCTCCATAAGCTTCTATCATATGATGTCTTTAAATTTGATTTTTTTTCTATCAAGGGATCTTTAAAAAAAATGGTAATAATCCTTAAATTGAGTTCTTTCAAGCTTAACTAATCCTTACTTTCATCACCACCTCCAAAGTTTGACATAGAAAAATTCTATTGCACTTAAGTTATATTCGGGTTATATTCGAGTTATATCGATTTACAAAACACATTAAAAATATATTGATTTTAAATAATATATTATAAATTTATCATAAAATAAAAATTAGTATAATTTTTATATTTAACATATTAAAATTTTGATATTTAATATATGTTATTTACTGCCCGCATCAAGTGGGTCCCATTAAAATAAGTGCATTTCTATTTCTATTTTAGTTTCTGACGAAAAATTGAAGCAATCTTAGACACAAATCCCGTGCTATGTAAATTTTGGTCAACGCTCCTGAAGCTATATCTTTGTTCCTTCTCGAAGAAGAAGGCACCCATAAATCAAACGGCGATGATGTTTCTAAAGCAGCTAAGAGGAATTGGCCGACGACATTGACAGAGAAGCCGCGACCATTATGAATAATTACAATCTTACGCTCCGCCATCTCCGGGCGTGCAAAGGTGAGATGGTATTTCCGTAAATATCGACAAATATGGTGATCAACAATGATGACAGACGTGGGCGATGGAAGCTTCGGACTTACTACGCGGCAAGACTCTCCAAAAGTCTTTAAATTAGCGTTTTGAACGGTAAATAGTATTTCTAGTCGAAAGAAAGGGAAGAAGAACCCTTGGCCCGTGTCCCTTCTTCCAATCGCAGAGATCGCTACCGCGGGGCGGCGATCGATCGATCGATCGATAGAGGGCTAGGATCGGGGAGATCGGGTATGGGGCAGCAGTCGTTGATCTACAGCTTCGTCGCCCGGGGCACGGTGATCCTGGCGGAGTACACGGAGTTTCAAGGCAACTTCACCGGCATAGCCGCTCAGTGCCTCCAGAAGCTACCTTCCAGTAACAACCGGTTCACCTACAACTGCGACGGCCACACTTTCAATTACCTCGTCGAGGATGGATACAGTGAGCCTCTCTACCTCGATCGCTTCTTGCTTCCTTCTCGGTATTGGTTCGATATGATTTGGTTTTTTTATGTGGTCCTGTCGAGGTCGGCCTTTTTGGTCTATCTGATGAGGGAATGGGCCTTTGTTTATTGGTTAGTTTTGGGTGTACTGTGGGGTTTATCTGGAGTGAAATTGTTTGTAGTTGTGGTCATTCGATATGGTATGATCGATCAACGCAATTCGTGAAGGTCAAGATAATTACTAGTGCTATAGATCCCTTAAGATATTTACCTTTCTCTTGTTCTTAACGTATCGGCCATTTATTTGGTTGGAAGGCGAGTTGATCAGTTGAAGCAATCAGTTGTCTCTTTCTATTTGATTTTGATGGGGTAGAGCTAGTACAGAGAGATTTCATGGCAATTAGAGTATTACTGAAAAGAAAAATTGTTAAAATTTACATTTCTAATTTGTTTCTAGTATTGCAGCTCATTTTCATTTACAATTTTCTTTGTGAATTACTCTTGCTTCAATTTTTGTCTTACTACGTCCCGGTACTAACACCGAGTTTCTATGATATTAATGTTCAATATGTTGTCTCAAGATTCAAGAACTTAAATTGTTAGTGGTCAACATGTTGACATTTTTTACTGTTTTATATTGTCACAGCTGGTGTATATTTTTATTTTCTATTTCACTACTTATCAAAGTGTCCTTTTACTCTTAATAGGAGACGCAGTTGCTTCCTTTGCTAGAAAATAAGTTCGTAAGGTAGTTTGGAACTTTGTTTGACATTTGATCTTAAAGCTCCTATTGGTTTCTGATTAAATACTTTGGTCCTCGTTATTTATGATGTATATAAGCCACAAGGTTTACTGGTTATATGTATATATATACATATATACATATATACATATATATTGTTGATCAAATTAAATTAATTTTTTCTTTGCATGATGCTTAGTATAGGATGCTTAAAAAAAATATGATCTACATTTGTCTGTTTATTCCCACATAGGAGATTGTTGATTTGGGCCATTGATATCAAGATGATAGAATTGGAAACTCAATTCTCCTTGAAGATTGTAGCTCAAACTCTTTATATTGTTCAAATATTTGTATATCATTATATATAAATTGTGTGTTGAGATGGATTAGTTCTTTAATAGGTTAGATCATGTCTGATTCGTATCTGATGCAACAACTATTTCGACCATCATCAATTAATCTTTAGGACAAGAAATTGAGCCATATCCAGTTTTGTGCAGCTCAGCCTAACTTGAATGTGACTGTCCATCAATGGGCAGAAACAGAAAACATCATTTGTTAGTAGTTTCACTATAGCAGATCAGATGCTTATGGAGTCTGTAGAGTCAATTGAGATGGTAGTATTTGGTTCATCTAATCTTAATTTGAACTGTTACCTTTTATAAAAATAAGAATATAACATCTCCAATACTTTCTTGCCCCAAACTTGCAGTATATCCAACATTTTTTGTCAAAATACGAAGATAGCAGTAAAAATGTGACCAAGCAATGTAAAAGATAATGATTCATAATTTCTATAAAGCCTCTTGGATGTAATCAATTCTGTTGCCTGCCATTCATCTGTTGCAGATATATACAAAGAATTCATTTCACTTGTTATGCCTCAAACTTAGACACCCTCGTGTTGTCTTGGGGCTTAGGCAGGTTTATCTGACCATAGATCAGCCTTTCCAACCATCAAAAGTCTCTAATAGGGGCGAACAAAATTTGATTTAGCCTTTTGTAGCATGTTGCGGCTGTACAATGTGTTGGATAAGCAGATTGATCCAACTTGATATGAGCCTAAAGGGGTCTAGTCTAACTTGATATGAGCCCGATCCAGCTTGGCATATTGATATCTTCATAAGAGGAGGATTCCTTTATAAATTCGAGAATTAAAAGAGGCTCAGTCAGCCTTGCAAGGTGGTGGGTAGCTTAGTTCTAGTTGGAACAGAATTAGAAGAATCTCTGTTCTAGAGTCTCCTTGTTGGGTTAGAAAAGGCGAGGGTTGACTAAGACTCTCTACTTGATCCTGGTATTAATACACATACATTTTATGTTTTCCATTATATCTGAGTATATTTTTGTCACTATTTTTTTATTGATGTTATAGGGATTTATAAGAGTTCTGTTATGGGTTTCAATTGATGTCCTAAGTCTCGACATATGGTCATAGGATTCATGACAGTAGGATTATATTGAATGTCCAAGAACTTTTTAGTCTCATTCTAATGTGCTGAAGTAAGCCATGAATGTTGCAGCATACTGTGTTGTTGCTGTCGAGTCTGTTGGCAGGCAAATTCCCATTGCCTTCCTAGATAGGATCAAGGAGGATTTTAACAAAAGATACGGAGGAGGTAAAGCTGCAACAGCCAGGGCCAACAGCCTCAACCGAGAGTTTGGGTATTTCTTTTTTTTCAGGACTATTAAAATTTTAAGAATAATTTTACAATTGCTTCTGCAAAATTACTCAGTAACCAAGGTTTTTGCTGAAAGTCAAGGTCTAAGCTTAAGGAGCATATGCAATACTGTGTGGACCACCCTGAGGAGATAAGCAAGCTGGCCAAGGTGAAAGCTCAGGTTTCAGAAGTCAAAGGGGTGATGATGGAAAACATCGAGAAGGTTCTCTTTCTTACTCTTTTATTGAGATATTATTTTCTTACTATTCCATGCTGGCTGTTGCCTATACAGTTGGAGGTAATAATTAAACTTGTTGCTTTAGGTTCTTGAACGTGGGGAGAAAATCGAGCTGCTTGTTGACAAAACAGAAAACCTTCGTTCTCAGGTGGGAAAACTCATCCCTTCGTCTCTTTCAGTACTTGGTGCATCGATATTGTCCGATCGAATTGGCATCTGTTCATGCACTGGAGCATTTCTATTTGTGCATGGTCTCAATTTGGCATGCTAACATTCTAGAATCATAGTTGTAAGTAGTTTCTAATGGTTCGGGCTTCAGGCACAAGATTTCAGGCAGCAAGGGACAAAGATGAGGAGGAAGATGTGGATGCAGAATATGAAGATAAAGCTGATTGTCTTGGGCATTATCATCGCACTGATCCTCATCATAATCTTGTCAGTTTGCCATGGCTTCAAGTGCTGATATAAACTGGCATACTTCCACTATTATCGCCGCCCCTTCTAGGTGCTTTTCAGTTTAGAAATTTCATCTACTTCTTACATAAACAGGTCGTTTGTTGATGTGGGTTAGCCGTCTCCCATACCAAAAAAGTACTACTGTTCTATAATCTTGTCCATCTGATGAATGGATTGATGCCTTATGTTTGATATATGCGTGTATGGCCTGAACGCAATTCTAAAAGTAGCTTTGTTGTCCTATATCATTAGGTCATGAATGCAAATCAAAATTGTCTTTGGGTTTCCATTTTGTATTTTACCGAGCATCATTTAGTTGTGTTTCTCTTTAAGTGGCTGGAGCAGTATATAAATCTTCCTTCTTTAACTGGTTTGCATTGAGGTCTACAATTAACAACTTGGAAATCTTTAAAAATTTTGACATTTAATTTAATCTCACAGCAGAAGTGGAAGGATGAATGTAATCATATATGTATGAGGATTCAATGGATCTACTAATATTATTTTGTTTTGGTTCATATGATGTTCTAGTTCGAATACACAGATTCTTGCCCTTTTGTGTTTTTATTTTTATTTTATTTCATACAGTTAGGATATGTATAGAGAGTCCTACACCCAATCTAATCAATTCTCAAGAAGAGCCTTGGTTGTGGCTTGGACTGTCAAGTCTGGTTATGGGGAAAGCAGAATGCAGCATATGTCAAGTCTAAACAGTCTGTCTGGGTTGCTGAGAGTCTGTACATAGAACCACTCATCTTGTGGTATGCAGATCCTTAACTTGGAACTGCCAGAACCTAATGCATCCATATCATGTATTCTGGTCACATTTGGATGGTAGCTTCCAGGATTTAGTTCACTTGGTTACTGTAGCTAGAACATTTTTATTCCTTGTCAGGAAATGTTGCTGCATCAAGGACACATTGTGTTTTGTTATCTGATACACCATCCTCAACTAGTTGTCTCTTTGTTATCCAAGGTGAACAGGAAGGAAGGACAGGTTGGGTTCTGTCATCTGACAGGCCATCCTTAAACTAATTGTCTCTCTGTCAGATCACTTCCATTTTCACAAGGTAGACTCTACAGTTGATACAGATCTTACCCGACAAAGAAATGTTCTTGGTACTTGTGAATACTGGAGTAAACTGTGTCCAAGTTTGGAGCCAACACAATGCTTCTGATGGATAGGATGAACTGTGGAAGATTTCGCTCTCTTCCATGCATGTCATGCACATGATCAGTTCACCAAATCACTTGATCTTGCATTTAGATTGAGGCCTCTTCTCACACAAACAAATCAATGGATAACTTGGTGCAAGGAGGAGAGAGAGAGAGAGAAAAAGCAACTTTTGACAATGTGATAACCTGAAAAAGAGACCTTAGAATATAGCACAAAGTAATCAGACAAGGAGAAGTAGACTTTGGTGAGCAATGCCTTAACCAAACTGAGGTAAGTACTTGTGCAGGAGATGTGCATGTGTCAAAGTGCACAACCCAAAGCAAGGCAGAGAGGGTGGGGTGGGCCCGTCCGGTCCCACAGCCAGGGAGTTCAAATCCAACACTTGCACTCCCGTTCATAGTCCCACAAGAGCACTACAGAATCACCTCCAAACTCCAAGGAAACAAGAACAGATTCAAAACTCTTCATTACCTTACTCTTCCATTTGTTTGGATTCCATGCATCTTCTTCCACTGTGGGGCGGAGACACAAAGGAAGGGTAAGAGAGAGGGCCTTGAGAGGAGAAGAAGAAGGAAGAAAAGAAGAGAAGGATGTGCAGGTCTGGTAGGTCCACGAGGGACTTGTTCAGTGGCCTGGCATGCTTGTTCTGCATCAGTCTTTTAGTCTCCATGGCAAGCCATGGTGCAACACCAAGAATTGAACCACCAGTGGCTGCTTTAACTGTGCCTTCATCAATGGCTAAACACCTGAGTGGCATGGATTTGGATCCTTTCCTCAGTAGAAAGAGAAGAGTGCCTAATGGGGCTGATCCCATTCACAACAGGTACTTGTGCTAGTCTCTCATATGCTACATATTCCTCATCTCTGATATCCATCTCCTTCCCTGCATCTTCTTGTAGCTTAATGGAATAGTTCATGTTATTTAGACCTAAATTTGACTTTTTTGGTTCTTTTACTCTATATGTTCTTGTCCATAAAGTTCTATCAGGTGCCATGAATCATTACAGCACCTTCAGATTTGACTCTCTGAGATCTAACTCTTTCTTTTACAACCTATCCAGTGAATCTAAAGATGTACAAGTGAAACTAGTTATACATGCTTAGTGTTTTTGTGTAGGAAACCGAACTACAAATTCTTTGGCTATTTCACTAGTTCCAGAGTTCTCAATTAATGTTGCCAACAGCCTGTTCATTAGAAACAAAGGGATTGGACACCATGACTCTCTTGTTTTTGTCCATTAAAACTGCATTCCTCATGTGCACTCCATGAATAATCTGAGTATTTAGTCCATCAAATTACTGCACTCTAGAACTTGCCATATTGTTTGCACTTGGATTTTCTAGGTGTAAACAGTGGGACACATTTCTGAAACAAGATTAGGATTTAGTTTGCAAGTTTAAGCCAAAACCATAGAATTTGCAGCATTCGTGGTATACTGAGATGATGAAGTAAGTTCAGTTTGAGAAAAGTAGTAAGCTCAAAAGAAGAAGAAAAAGAAAAGAAAAACAGAGACATGGCACACATGTAGAGGTCTGAAGTGTTAGTGTACACAACAAGCTGTGCTCATTGGTGTGTCATGATTGAACAGACAAGTAGAAAATGATTAGCTCCTGCATGCAGATGTCACACATCATGCAGCATGAACTTAGTGGGTACCAGTCAGGAAAACACTCAGCTCACACCCAGTCAATACAAAATCAAATTGGTGATGGTTGATGGGGGTTACCTGAGTCCAAGAATTGCCTCCACTGTGCTGCCATGTTTGCACTGTGTCTAACCACCGTTCGTTGCATTTGCTTCCAGGAGAGCTGGGAAATCAGCAAGGCCTCCAGGGAGAGAATGAGGACCAGAGGCATCGAAGCTTCCTCTGTTTGGAAGATGGATTACAGGAGTTATATGAGGCATGGAACCTTGTCATGACATTCTTGCTTTAGCCAACGTGCTTTCTTTGTGAGTAACTGAAAGTGGTGGGATGTATGAAGCGTCCAAGCTTGACAAAGATGGGAAAAACCTCTCACAGTTACTTTACTGAATTCCTTGTTCTCAGTGTGAGAGGTATAGAGAGAGAGAGAGAGAGAGAGAGAGAGAGAGAGAGAGAGAGAGAGAGAGAGAGAGCATGAAACAAAGATGAGCATTGAATGGGAGCAATGTAACAAATGTACTCAATTAAGCTGACAGCTTGGTTTTCTTGTTCCTTGGCTCCTTGTAAGCAGCAGTCCTAACAACTAAAGAGCCTTTGGGTTTGATTTTAATGCCAACTTTTACTTTTCTTTCTAGTCTCTCTGTCACTCACTTTGGTAGTACTGCTTTGTGCTCACCAAGGAATATAAAGTCAGTCTAAGATCCCTTTAAAGTTGCTTAAGACATGCATGAGAACATATGTACTCCACTCCAGTAGTAATCATCTCATGAACAATAGAGTAATCCAATGCTAGAAAAAGGAAAAAAAGAAGAAAAAGAAGCTTTGGCATGGCTTCCTTTTCTTCTTCGCTTTTCTGCTGCATCTTTTCTTGCAGGATATTGAGATGGCAAGGAGCAAAGGTAGATCAAAAGCAGCATGGATCGATAACTGTGAAGCCCTCCTTCTCACCAAGTTTAACCTGCATATAATTTTATAGATTGGTGAGCAAGTGGTACAGTCCCAAAGAACTTGTGCCATTTCCCTACCTCCTCACTACATTAAATCATTGCTGAGGCCCACCTATAATTCTAAGCTGGCTTACAATCATAGGTAACCTGGGCATCACAGTTCCAGTAACCAGCAGACAATTTGGATCACAACAACAATATTCTTCTTTTATTCCATCTGCACATGGAATTAGTGATTGATAAAAAAAATGAATTTAGTTTTAGTACCATTAGATGACTCACAAAGGTCACCAACTAAAGATGGTCAAATGATAGAATTTAATCCTGAAAAGCTAATGCAAGCAGCTCATGGGGTGGAATCATGCTGCAACATTGAGAAATTTATGATTTTTATTTCAAAAACCTGGATTCATGTCATGCAACTCAGATCCATTTGGAGTATTATAGGACCTTCATTCTATTGTGGTGGGGTTGTAGGAAAATATTGAAGTTACATGTGTAAAACTCTGATAAGGCAAAAGGAGCATAAGGGAGATCATAAGTTGGCAAAAAAAGAAAGGCTTTAATTGGAGAAAAAACAAACAAATTACTCCCTAAGAAAAACTTAATGCTTTCTTAAATTATTCTTTTAATATTGACAAAACTTAAACCAATCACTAAACCATTTGAAATAACTAAAAATAATAATTAGATGGTTAGTAACTAACCAAATATCAATTTAAAATCTTGAAAAAAAAATTGAGAAAATTTGAGTATTTCTTCCTTGTGATTCTGCTGACTGAGAGAGGTCCATGATATTAGTCCTCATGGTTGGGGAAGGTGGAGCTTCGCCCTCAATCAAGCCACCACCACTCGCTTTGTATCTTGGCTTAGTCCTTGAGCATCTCTCTCTCTCTCTCTCTCTCTCTCTCTCTCTCTCTCTCTCACACACACACACACACACACACACACAGACATCTCTTGAGGAAGTACATGAGGTTGAACTCGGAATTATCCATATACTGCACGATCAGATGTATCCAACCTGCAAAACAGAGACCAAACACCTTAAAACGAAGAGATGATAAAGCTCCCCAATAGAAATGAATTAGGAATGTGGAGTTAGAGGTTCCGCGTCCAGTAGGTATGACACCAACTTCATGGGGATGAAGCCGGAGAGAGAAGACACCACCAACTTGATGAGGACGAACTCGGTGTCATCTCTCCTGGACATGGAAACCCAACTCCTCCTTGTTGCTCCTTCCTCCTCCACTTGGCCGACTCTTATAGCCGCAGAGGCTCTCATCTTCCTCTCAATCCCTGCACTCTCTTTGACCAACTCCCAGTGTGAATGGCCCGACCTAGTCATTTCTGAAATCGAACTCCGATCGGTGGGCCGTGCTGACCGATCCTTGACCCGGTGCAGCATGCATGAGTTCACATTAGTCAACGACAGTTGACTTCGTCCACAACTATGATTCTGAATTTTTTGTATTATTTGCGTTCTTTTATCATCCACTATTTTGTACGATTCAGTGCTTTTATATGCCAAGAAACAGAGTGAAGGTGTGAAACGGACTCCAGAGGAGATCATATGTAATGAGTACATCCGCAGATTCCCATTGCTGCATTGTTCTATTTCCTTTGGCTCGAGTCCGATAGATGTCGAATCTCGTCCTCTTCTCAACCTCTGCATACTGTTTGACCAGTTCATGTTTACAGCTATGCTGCAAACTCTTTCGATCATTTGCGTGTTTCAGCATCCACTTGTTTATACGATTTAGTGGACTTTACCTGTCAAATCAAAAGAAGAATAGTCGTGGAATCATGGAAATAAAAGCCAAGGCAACGTGGAAAAGTCCACCACGCGATGAGGTTGTGGTGATCTGTCCATGCGGAAGATGTGGTCTGCAAAAGAACAATGATGCATGTAGCCTTTGTTCTTGTTATGTTATCTAGAACAAAAAAAGGGAGAATAATCTGATCTTGGAGGTTTTACTTGGTAGCTCGAAACCTTGGAAGCATCTGAGCTTTGCTCTAAATGTTCTAAACAGCAGCAAGAACTCTCACCAGGCTTTGTTTTGTTCTAGAATTTTTGGGTCGCATGAGTCAACTAAAAGCTGCTTTGTTCAACTAAGTCCATTACAATCTGCTCAGATTCCCAATCATTGACTGCTTCAAACAAACAATATAAAGATTAACTCTGCTATTTTATTTCCTTATAATTTTGTTGCAGTTCTTCTGTTGTGTTCTTGTAAGTCATCTTGTGACTGGATTTAGTTTGTCTTTGTTTTTCCTCCTCTTCTTCTCCAAATCTATCAAAATATATAGAACACACCAAATGAAGAATCTAGTGTTTCAAATTCTCAATGCTCTGTACTTGGTCCTTCAAGCATAGACAAAAAAAAAAAAAGTAGTATGAACTAGATTAAAGTTCTTTGATCTGGAAAAGGTTTAGCAGAATGTAAAAGATAAGGGAATTGTTGTCAGTAGAACTTACATGTCGGAGATGAAGTTGGACTAAGAACTGTCAGGCCCACTGGAGAAGAGATCAACAAGGTTCTTTTGTCTCAGAAGGTGATACCTGCTTTGCTATCTTAAGGCAAGACAGGTGTCACCTTTCCTGCGACAAAGGAGCCATAACCTCTTCGATTTTAAGCCTTCATGCTCATACCAATCCTTGAGGTCTCCACCCACAACCACCTTCCAATTTATACCAATCAAGAAGAAGAAACAATCATGCAATCTGTCCAACCTTCTTTTGTTTCCACAACTAGTTTGACCAGGTCAAATCTTCTTCAACACACATGGATTGACCTATTGCAATAGCTAGTCAAAGTAAGGAAGAGAGATGTTTGAATCATATCTTACAGATCCAAAACTTGTCTCTCCATCTTCTAGAACATCTTCTTTGGAGCTGTGTTCAGGTTTAAATAACGTATGCTATGTCTAGAGAAAATTCATAATTAAGCAACAAATAAACTGAGTTATGACCTGTTAATACAAGTAATATACATCCAGTAAAATACTGCTACACCTAATTTGTTTATACCTATTTAACTGTCTTTATCAGTAACATGTACCAAGTCAAGTCCTGGTGATACTTCCTAATACATTATGGCCAGTCTTTGTCATCTGCAGAAGAACACTGTCAATTCAAAGAAAAATCAACTGGTCATTAGTGTTAATGGATTGGTCAAATCTTCAGCATATATCCAACACTGGAATATTTATGGTGCATAATGTCATTCAAACCACTTGGAAACAAGCAACATCATGTCTGCTTTCTTACCTAAAGAAACAATAGTCATTGTTTAATGAACACTGGATGCAGCTGCAGATAGTACAGCTTAGAAATATTAAACACATTTCATTGATAGAAAAGATGAAAGAAAAAGCTATGCAAGATTTGAATGCTTTCTGAGATATATGAATCCTACAACAGCTGTTCAATGTTTTTGGTCATGTTGGGGATTAAATATATTGGGTATGGGGTATCCTTCAAGTGTTCCAAGTTTTCCAACCAAAGTCAAAGTCAAGAGTATAACTCTATCGCTTAGAAGCTTCCAACAATGATTTCATCCAAAGAATCATTCTACTGCTCTTGTCTTAAAAGGTTTTATATCATGTTTTCTGATTGTTGCTTGAGTAATAATGCATGCATGTTCGAAACATGTTTGTTGTATGTTCTGATTTAACCTATTCGAAAGAGTGCAAGAGGCCAAGGAAAAATAAGCAATCTCTCTACTGAAAGAGTAACCTCTCTTCCTCGAGGCTAAGAAACCCATTTACAAGAAGGTTGTCAGCCTCATAACTAGAAGCATGCAATTATAATTTGGTTGCCAATACAAGATCTAAAACATGTAATAGGACTAAGAATATTCCACACGAGGACATACAACAAAAAAAATTATAAATACATGCTATATATATATATATATTCAATCCCCTTTCTTTTTTCAAAGACCTTTGTCATCCACTCAACCTTTTCTTTCCACTTTATTCTCACTAAAAAAAATTCAATTAGAAATCCTGTTTAGCTTTTAAAGCTTTCCAACCTTCTCATAGGGTCACAAATTATAAATACATGCTTTATATATATATATATATATATATATATATATATATATATATATATATATATATATATATATATATATATATATATATATATATATATATATATATATATATATATATATAGTAACGGATGAAGTGCTTTCCGACGAGATGAAGTGGGCTGGTTGAGCTGGATTGAACCGGGCCGGCCGTTTCAAATATCGGCCGCCCATTAAGCCTTTTGCTAATGACCCGATGCGCGCACCATCGACGCCCCTGCGCTCACGTGGCGGAAGGGAAGTCTCATGAGCGGAGATCGCCGCGCCGTACTGAGTAAGGCGGCCTTTTTCTTGATGACCCACTGCCACCACCGCCACCCCACTCACCGCGCCTTCCTCCCCTCCATCGCCGTCCCCGTCCGCTGCGCCGCCGGCTCGGCCACTCCCACCGCCGCAGTCGTCATGTCCGACACTGCCGCGTTGCAGCAGAAGCGCGCCCTCCGGTCCCGGATCCGGAAAGCGCTCAAGGAATTCTCACCCGCTCAGCGAGCCCAAGAAGGTCACCTTTTTTGTCTCCTCCTGCTCTGAGCTTATAATTTATTAGCATTTCTCCTTTCCTGCCATCAGGATCTTGAAATCATCTTTAGATCTTCATGCAATGATGTTTGCTTCTGGTGGTTGTTGGTTTATTGCCTATGTTTTGGTGGTTTGCATCACGACCGCTAATTGTTTGTATGTTTGCTTCTATAAAAAGCATATACACTAATCTAACTGTCCCATTGCCTGTGTTTTTGTTACCAAATTATCCATTGTTTTTCTATACATGAAACATATATGGATTAGTTCTAAAATCGTGGCCAGTGGTATTAAATACTTTGAACTTGTAGTACATTTTTGTGTTTTTATGTAATTGGTACCGTTGTTGTATTGGACTATAGTCAGCTCTAACATGATTACAATTCAAACCCAAGAACTCAAAGGATTCAGTTGCACATCAGAATAGAGTGATTGTATGATGATGTTGAATCCAATAGCTACTAGATCTGTGGCATATATTGAAAATTTGTATTTGATAGTTGTTTTCAGCCAATTTACACATTAGTTATGATGACGAGTCTTGCTATGGTGGATTTTAAGTACCATTTAGTCTTATTCATGGTTTATATCATGTACACAAAAGAACCATCAGGTCGGTATAGCTTGTATTAAGATAAAATACCATATAGTTTATGCTTGGATTTAGTTCCAATTGCATCAAAATTCGTACACTACAAGCTGTGGTGTATGGGTTGAGAATGCAGTTATTATCAATTTGGTCCTCAGGTCACCTAGGCCATTGGTCAAATGGTGGGTCAATCTATTGGACTACAAGTTTAATAAAAAAATATAAATTAATATTTACATTTGTATAACATATAAATTATATATTTTTCCACCTTTATCATTTATTGCTGTAATATATAATTAAATAGTGCTTATTTTTTGTTCTTTCTTCTCTCTCTCTCTCTCTCTCTTTTCCTGCCTTATTATTATAATTTTTATTTTCTCCCCCTCCCTCCTCTCTTTTATCCTTTACTCCTCTCTCCCTTCTACTTTCCACTTCCAGTTTCTTCTTCTTTTTTTTTTTTTTCATTTCTCAGCCAACAAATGCTCCCCCTCCCTCTTCCTCCTTGTCTTCCTTTGTCTTTCCTCCTCTCATCGCTTCTTCCTTTTCTTTTTTGTAAGAAGAAACCTTGCATATCAACCAACCCAATTCATCTGGTTCAACTAAAAAATCACCTAGGTTAAGCGGTGTATCCCAGTTCTATGACTTCATGCAATTAAAAGACCGTGAACAAAGTCACAAACTGATTTCTGGTTCTTGGTTTTTCCGGTTGCTCCGGAGTTTCCTGTTTGGTCCTTACTACTATAGTTGAGAATCCATATTTTATCCAATATTTTAATAGAGAACATCTCAACCTTTTTGCATGAAAAAAAGTCAGCTTTAATCTTTTCTGTTTTTTATTTGTTTTGGATCATATATATTGTGCTATGATTCAGATGCTTATGTGACACATGCTTACATCAACTAGCGCATCATATATCAGGTTTGAATTTCATTTCTGGGGAATAATACCAGAAAGTGATGAGTTTTCATCATTTGTTTACAAAAACCATGATCTAGACTTCTCTCTTCTCTACGGACTTCTTCATCTTTTGTTTCAGAAAGTGATCAGTTTCTACTAGTGATCTGCCCTTTTGTCCACTGTGGAATCTTATTTAGTGGTGTCCTAATCTTTTTGTCAGCTACCTCTCTGGATGTTATATAACTCATTACATGCTTAATGTTAGATTCTGCAAATCCAAATTCTCCTTTCACATATTATCCTTTCAGAATTTTCCTCCTGTTTATTTCTTGGATTTTCTGGTTCAGATGTGGAAATTCAAAATTTTGTGCTCAATTCATCTTGGTTCAAATCTTGCAAAGGATTATGTGCTTATATAAGTTGCAAGTCACTACGGGAAGTTGATACATCAAGAATCATAGCAGACGTACTGAAGAACTCAGGTGCTGGTATATTGCTTGATCACCTTTTCTGTCATTTAATATTAATAACGTATTATTTTAGTTTTTGGTTTCTTTATTCTTGATGTTTATTCAGTTAACAACAACTTACTAGTTTTTAACTTTGACTAGATGAAGAAATCCTGGCAGTTTAAAATGATCATTTCTATTATGAAATTCCTTGCAATTTTTTGCAGCAATGTGATCACTTGCTAATTTTGCTCTATGTCATGATCTTATGTTCTTGGTTCTAGCATCTAGTGCTTATGCAGAAAAAATTATTACTAATTATGTGTTCCATATTCAAGTGCGATTTGTGAAACTTTATTTTGGTGTATTTTAGATATTGGAACCTAAGTTGCCAAAAGCAGAATTGGTTGCTGGTCCAAGTGTGATAAATTGGCATGATTTAGAATATACTGGTAGGAAAAACCCCAAAAGCATCAATATGGATATATATTAAGCATCAGTCAAATTATTTTTAAGTGATTTTTTATAAATATTATTGTTATATTTGCAAAAGATATATATGTAAAATGTCTAGAATGAATTTCTGATGTTTTTAGCTGTTTCCCTGAGCTGAGTTCTCTTCTCCCTGCCAACCACTACTATTGTTAATCATGATTACTAAAATTTCGAAAACGAAAAGGGGATTGAATGCTATGTGACTGTAACAGCCAAATTACAATTTTCTTAAACTAAGCCTGTTCTACATGCTGCTTGGAGTGCCTTCCATGATGATTACTTCAATCTCTACACTCATATAAAGAGTGTTAATGCTAGTTTCTCATAAGTTACCACAATGATATTGGTCAGAATTTGATGTGTTGATGTATGTTTTGGGAATTGTGACAGTTTATTTTATGTGGTAAAGGAATCATATCACATAAAATCATATTTTGAAGATGGTAAAATATTGTCAGAAATTGATGCTCAAGTGAATATTGTCATTCTTGATTGGAGAAACTGTTAGTTTTTTTATCATGTAGGAGTGTCACATGTATGCTTACTGTTCATTTTCAAGTCAAGAACATGGCTTGCAGGTAATGAAAAAACTCTATGTTCCAAGGGTGGAGGATAAGAATAGCCATATGAGGATGCTCAGAATCTCAACTATTGAGGACTTAGTAGCAAATTCAATGAATATATTGGAACCATCTCCTGTCGATTCTGATCAGAGTGAACGTGAAGATGGTAAACTTTATAATTTTGTGAGCTTGTTCTTCTTCTTTTCTATGGTAAACTTTACACATGTATGCTTACTGTTCTTCTTCCTATTCTATGCTACCTTGACAATGATTATCTTTAACGATTGGATTTGAAATGAAATATTACTTTGCACATTATATATTATAAGCTAGATGTTTGTGTTCCATTTTAAGTCTATAGAAGAATTAATGTGTTAACTTGACATAATTTGGAAAGGGCATCACATCAGTATATGGGTTTGCATGCTAAGTATCAGTCCATATTTGTAGTTTAGATAAATTGGTTTTTCCTTTCTAATTACTTATCTAGTGGAATGTCATGACTGTCAGTTTGACATTTGCCAATTTTTCTCTATGCTACTGCCCTTTGAACATCATCCATGCCTAATAATTTTCAGTGTATGCAGAAAGCCTGATAGGGGTTTTCTTAGTGTGAAAAATTCAATTATCATCCATCTTGGCTTTTGAACAAGATAATGCTACAGAAAGTAGCACCATTACTGACTTCCCTTTGATAAATTTGCATATATGAACTGTTTTTTGTCCTGTGAATGGTTTAGACTGGAAAGAGTTCGATTGCTGCCTTGATAGTATGTACTGAACCTTATCATGCGATGACATGACAAATTGATATGTTGCAAGTTATCAGCCAATGCTTGTCCCTGATCTTCTGATGGTGCATGTCACAATTTCGGGCAGTGTGCAGATACCTTGTCTTGCACTGGCATGCTATGATGTGTGCTTTATATATGTATTTAGGTTTACATAACAGATCGATATCTCATTTGCTTACTGCAATTGTTCCAAAAGTAATGTTTTATGTTCTCCAACCTGTTATTTGATCTGCTTGAAGAATAACTCTGATATATTGGCTGAGTTCTCTACAATGATATTGGCTGACTTTTTTTGCTCTTAAATAATTGTCACACACATTAGATCTTTGTGATTATGAGTAACATTGGGATTTAACTTAAACTTGAATCTCATCACCCTTTATGTCCATTAGGGATTGACTCCAACCAACAAGAACATGCTTAAAGAAGAAATGTAGTCACTTTTTTTTTTTGCTTTTATAAGTGCTCATAATTTAGTACAGGGAAATTAGAAACTAAGTGTGTTCAATTGATGTTTAATTGTGTTTTCAAATTTAAATGATGTGCAATACACAAATTTCAGATTTGCTATAAGTATCTGACTACATGTCTTTGACTTCCCTTTTCAGTTCTGCTGGCAAGTCAACCAGTTGACCTATTACTTTTACCTGGTAAATCTGTTTAATTCATGTTCTGTAACTGCAATATCTCTTTGAATTTTTGTCTCCTTTCGTATGATTTGCAGGACTTGCATTTGATAGGCATGGAAGACGTCTAGGTCGTGGCGGAGGGTAAGGCTTAAATGTTTGATTTCTTCATTACAATGTACTTATTCAATTCAATATCAATTAACTCTCAACATGAGCAAAACCAGTAACTTAACTTGTTTTACATGCTTGGCCGAATGTTTTAGTTATTTTTTTCTGTTTCAAGCGCAGCATGCTGGGGAAACTCAGCTCTTAAAATTAGTGTGTATGCAAGAGAATAGAGGTGCTGGAAAGTTTGAGAGATCAAAATTTCAAAATGGAATGTTGTGGACAATTCTGTGAAATCATTCTTTTATTTTTGATGTCTAAAAATCGTCCTTATGGAACTACAAATTAAGTGATATTAATTAGGTACACGGATTCAAAACCCAGTGACACAGGGTATACCAGCCAGCTATCAAAATGGTTCATGCCATGTCATATTGGCTAGCATAAAAAGTGTGCCCGTAGGAACAAAGAAAACCCTAAAATTTATCTAAAAAAATAATTAAATAAACATACACTCATGCTCTGCATTGGAGATAAGTGGAGACATGCCATGGAGCTCGAAGGATGCCACATGGGCCCTCCTTTGGCACAACCTAGATGAGGAAGAAGCCCTATGCTCCAAATGATGCTTGTGGTTCTCCATGCCTACTTATAAGTGAATAAGACCGGTTTTGGTCCTATTCTTAGTCTCTATATCATGTCTTGCACATTTATTTTTGGCCAGTTTTGGAAGTTGGTAGGAGTTTGTGCTTCATACAATTGTTAGAGCAATATGTCAGTGAAATGTTTTGTATCGCATAAATTTTACAATGCCTTCATGCAGTAACTAGTTAGCAATACTAAATAGTAGACATCATTTTTGTTTATTAGAAGGATGATCTCCATCAAAATTCTGCTTTGTTATTGCTTGCTTCAGTGAAATTGCACTTGCCAACCTACAATTTTGTGATTGTTTCTAATAATCAATTTTTTATTGAAAGACCTATAGTTCAGGTTCAGGATCCTGTTATAATCTAAGATTAAATTCAACCATATTCTCAAACAACCCCCTTTTTCTATTACCTTCTGTGAACTTTAGTCTCCGTCCTGTCATATCTTTTTTCATGTTAGATAATTCACAACCCTCAAACACAAAATCTTTATCTAAAATCATAACAATGTGCAAAACCCCATATCTGCAAGAACATATAAACTGCAAATATCTTTTTATATATTGTTATTCTCATTTTGACTTCTCTGAATTCTGTTCTGTGCGTACAAGCTACTATGATGTCTTCCTGCGGAAATATGAGGAGCTTGCCAATCAGCAAAACTGGAAACAGCCACTGCGAGGTACATCACTTTCTGTATATTCTTCCTTTTGTACTAATGTGTAATTCAATGCCCGATGAGATTCACAAGTTGTCTGACGGTTTGGTAAAGTGCTTACTCATAAAACATTTACATATTACAGCTTATCAGTGCCATGCTTAATACCAGATGATTGGCAGTGGATGTTTAGTTACATGGAACTGTAACATAACATACTAAAAATATATTTTGCAGTTATTGCATGTTATGGGATCTCAAATACCCACTAAGACCAGTATTCTAATTTTTTGGATCTACATTTGGCTCCTTGCAGTCGCACTTGCATACTCGGTGCAAATTGTGGAGGATGAGTTGATACCGATGACCGAGACAGATGTTCCAGTCGATGCTCTTGTTTCATCAAACGGTGTGTTTCCGATCAGCCCTGCTGCTTTGGAGAGGATGTAGCAAGATTGCTCAAGTCTTCTCGTTCTATTTTGCTTCCGTAGTGTTCGTAAGTTGAACCTTTTGCTTTCTGAACCAGTTGACTTTGTGGCATGAGCTTGTTAAAAACGGTCTTCTGCTTTATGCCAAACATAATAAACATCACTCTTCTGATAGAATAATTTTCTTAGAACAACTCGTTCACAAATGATAAGGAGAGATTCATTTTTATGCTCGAGTGTTTATGTCATCGAGCATTCCTTCCTTATCTGATGTCTCTCGTGTTGTATTGTGTCTTATTCATTCCCACGGAATCGAAGGCTTTTCTTTAAAGCTTTTATTTCCTTGTGCTGTTGTCTGCGAGAGCCAAGTACTTGTAATCAACACAAAATCCAAAGGCATCGAAGTCTGTGGGTCAGTCACTCAGCTCGTGATCTGTCACCATTTGGTCATCTAACTTCATGTCGCACTCTTCAATCATGCCTTCTCCTTTGCACTGCACGAGTTTGTCCATTAGTTGTTGCATTAAGTTCGATTCGTACTCTATTATTAATGCATCTTTATGGCCTTGTCACTGAGAAAGCCATGTTCTTTAATTGACGTGTCTGTCGGATGCCATGGCCATAGGGATGATAAAGAACATGTCAGACAAAATTAATCGAATCAGATTGATGGAATTGAAACCAATTGAAAAATAATCAAAGAAATAAGAATTTATCATGATTTTTTTTGTAAATTAATAATGCTATAATAAATATTTTTTTGAACAGGGATAGAAAATAAAATATACATTGCTAAGGCATTATAAATTATAAAATTATTTAATATGTATTTATTATAAAATGAATATAAATCGTGTACTATAGCACTAATAATCGAATGAATCATAAAGACAAATAAGAAACTTTTTGGAATATACTTAAAAAAAAGATTAAGATGAATTGTGGAAAAGGTTAAGTACACAATAATGTAATAAATAACCAAGGACAAATAAGAAAACTTTTTTTTTCTGAAGATAATACTGATGGAATTTAAGATTAATGCTAATATAATAATTCTTTTCATTATTACGTATGTGCTAAAAATAAAGGACTAAAATTAATTATCGGATAGGTTTTTTAAAAAATAAAAATTATGATATATATAATTTCGTGAGAACAAATATGAAAGTCTCATATTTTGATGGGGAGAAATATTTCTCAAACTCACTTTTAAATAATAAAAATATGATAATAATAAATTTGATGATATTAACAAGTTTAAATAGTGATAAAAATGGCGTTTCATATCACCATTAAATGTTGGTGTTTGATCCAAATAATTTGACAATGTTGTGTGTGCATGAGTACAACAATTGCTATTTGCATCATGTTCTTGTCTTTTCTTCTCCATGTTTGATTCTCCGCCTTTCTCTTCTTTCTCCTCACACTCATTTATTTGTTTATGTCATAATTATAAGACTCGAATTTGTGTTACAAAAAGATTAAAATATAAATCCAAACTATTTGTGTATTATCAAACATATTAAATTTTTTAAGGACAATAAGTCTTTGCAATTACAAGGTTGAATGTGAAAAAAAATTATATTGAAAAAGTACTAAAAAAATAAATTTTATTATTAAAATAAAAAAATATCGAGATGTATGTGTAAAATTATAAAATAAATATTTTTGATAGAAAACAAAATGATAAAAATAAGTTAAGATGATATATGCATATGCTGAGAAAAATAATGTAATTAGAATATTCCAGGAGAGATAGAGACTTCTTTATACCCTATAAAAAAATATTTAATTGCTTTGTACAGAACTTGATGATGATATAAAAAAATCCATGAATAATTGATTCCAAAATAGATAAAACATCATTTACATATTATATATTTTTCATATAAGATTTATTTTATTTTATTTTTTGCAAATATTATTTAACAATACGGTTCGGTCAATTGGGTTCGCTGACCCGACGCCAAGGCTTCCGGTTCGGTGTCGGACCGATCTGATGACCACCACTTATATCTCATCTTCCATCGCTCCACAGCAAGCGGTGTCGCTACCTCACCGACAAACTCGCCATGTTCTCCTTTCCGAATGCACCCTCCTTCCTCCTCCTCCTCCTCCTACCTCTCCTCTTTCTGCTCTCCCCCGCTTCCGGCGCAGGGTCCCCTGCCTCGTTGTCGAACGGCACTACCGTTTACGACCTCCTCCCGGAGTACGGCCTGCCGCCGGGCATCCTCCCGGACACCGTCAAGTCCTTCTCCCTCGCCTCCGGCGGCCGGTTCGTCACCAAACTCTACGGCGCCTGTTACGTCGACTTCGAGTACGTGGTGTACTACGAGCCCCGCGTGTCGGGCGTCGTCAAGTACGGCGCCATCGAGGAGCTCCAGGGCGTCCAGATCCGCCGCTACCTCGTCTGGTTCAACGTCGACACCATCAGGCTCGACCCCTCCTCCTCCGACTTCATGTACTTCGAAGGCAGTTGGATCTCCCTCAAGCTCCGGATCGACCAGTTCCAGACCGTGCACTCTTGCAGGGGCAGCCTCTCGCTGCTCGGCCGCGCCAAGGAGGTCGCCCGTTCCATGTTCGAGGTAATGCACTTCTGCATTGTTTTGTATGTCTGCGTGTAAAAATTGTTGCTTTAGAACTGAACTCCTATTTTTCTTTTTGTCCCTCAATTTTGAACATAATTTTAGTTGTTTCTGGCAGTCATTGGTCTTGGATCGAAAGAAAAAAAAAATCATTTTGGGGCACTAATTCAATGCTTGCTTACATTTACATAACTTGTTTTTGGAAGAAAGTTGGCCATCCTTACGGTATGGGAGTGAAAATATTGTATGTTTTACTGAGATACTTAACATAAGTTCACCTTTTTTCCTTGCAGCAAAAAAAATAAAAACTATGATTCCTTTTTTCATGAAAGTATATCTGAGCCTACACAATGCTGGGTGAGCTGCTATTAAAGTGATTTAACAATGCTTGTTGTCGATTTCAGAGCATTTTGGCACCTCAGCTTTGATGGAGTAATGTGAGAGAAAAACCAGCATGCAAATGAATGGAAAGCCAGAAGGTATTGTACTCTTTTCAAGATTATCTTCACTGTTATGACATTTTGGTTGGTTGAGATTGCCTACATTCTCCAAAAGTGTTCGTGTTTAATTCTAATCTAAACATTGACCAGCTTCGTTTTCTGTTTTTTTGACATATATGGCCTTTTCATTGATAGAATACAGGGGATGTCGTTAGCATTAATATTGCTCTGAAGTCCTGATTTTGGAACATGATGCTATTTTATCAGCATATTGTCTGGATCGCACCATCTAAGCTTATAGAATAACACCTCACACATGTATTTGTATGTGGTAGAAAAAAAAAAACATGTATTTATATGCTGCTTTTCATGGAAAGCTTTGGAGCTAATTTTAGTTGAGTGGCATGTTTTCCTGGATTCCTTTCAACTCTCACTCCATGGTCTCAAGGATGGTTGCCCAACCACAAAAAATTCCTTTCAATTTAAGTTTCATATTATTGTCTTTCATGTGCAGATCTACGGAGTTGGTTGATCCTGTTCTTTAACTTTGGAATCTTCACTCGTCTAAATATATGCTATTCCTTGTAACAATATCTGCCAAAGCATTCTCCTCTGCAGTTTGTCTCCTCTTTGCTATGTAATTTCAGATTGCAGACTCATATCTTATCCACACTAGATAAGTTTAAATGATGACCATCACTTGTAAATCATTCTTGTCGAGTGAAATTGGTTTGTGCAAGATGCATTTGAATTGTTTCATTCTGTAAATCATGTTCTCTGTGACTCGAGAGTTCTCTTTTCGTTCTAGTATTTGAGATTTCTTACTGCTGCTTCAGCTATCAGCCTGATCTGCTTGTCCTTCTTTCAATCGGCATGTTTTTATTATGGGTAGTAAATTATGATGTTATCGGTGAGAGCAAAGCTTTTGTTTTTGTATAGTTCCTTAAGAAAATGATGGAAATACTATTCCTAATTGTATGCCTGCATATTGTTGGGTCATCTAACAACTAGGGAACAAGTTTTAAATCAAATTCCCCAGTCATTGATTAGACATAAGATTTCCTTCAAAGCAAGAAAAGAGAAAAGGAAGCTGATGAACTAACGGCTATCCTGGACTAAGGTTGTTCCTTTGGCAACAGTGAAGTCAAAATAGGTTATGCACCATACCATGAGATCACTTATGAGGTAACGCTGCTCTTAGTTCTTGATATAAATTCCAGATCTTTTTTTTTTTGCATTTATTTCTTTGTTTGTTTTCAGGTTCTCGAGAAACTTTTCGATAACATGAAAGGGTTCTCTAATTTGGCTAGTTTATTTGTTATGGGCTTAGATAAGTGGAGATACATATTTAGTTTATGGGTTGGGATGTGCTAGCTTGGTTGCAATTAACCTGATTTGGTTTGTGTATTTTATATTGTGCAGCTCTAGGAACTCAGTGAGAGAAGTAAGCATGCTGGCCATGATATATGGATAAAGCTAGAGACTAGTTGATCGTATGTGTCTATTGGAATCTCTCTATAAGTTATTCTCTTAAGAAATTGCTGTGTGTGGCTAACGAGTAGTCTATTGTTCCATAATCAAAACCTTCTAAGAAGAACCTATGTGACTATGAATTTAATTATTCGAATGGTTATATTTTAGTTGTTTATTGTTATTTACTAACAGCCTTTCTACCCTTAAATAATCAGTCAAAGGTAGTAATTTCTCAGCTTTGTATTATGTAACTAATGTGGCATAATTTGATAAGAGACATGACACTCGGGAGAATCATGGTAAGGTTGTTGTGCTACTTATGACCAACATTTAAACGATGGAAATGATTTTTCTGCTTATAAAGGTAAGAGTGTATATATTAAGCCTTTCCCTTTCTTTTTCATCCTTATAATAAAATTTTTGAATAACTTCAAAAATTATTATTTTGACAATAAAAATTAGAACCATTTAAATCCTTTAAATAGTTCGAACTTCTTCAATTTTCAATTCTTCGGGTCCCATCGATCAATCCGATCCCCTTTTTAAAACCATGGCTATGTCAGATGTGGGCAGCTTAAGGTAGTAGTAATAATGCACGTCCAGTGATGCTGCGTCAAGACTTCATTCCAATCATGCGATTCAGCAAAGACCTTACAGCTTTTGGGATTCAGTGTCCAACAGTTCACAACCAATGGTTCCAAGGACGAGTTTCCAACTCTGATTAAGCCCACTTACTGGATCGGGAACACCAACAGATGCTATCGGCTCGGTTCACTCCACAGTAAGACCAAGAATGGATGCTACTTGTCATCTGAACATAGAAGGGGCCATCAAGCCCTACTGCAGATGATACCACTATGAATGTACAGTAAACCACATCCACTTGATAGGGAAACGAATCCCTAAGCACGACGCGTACGAGTGTGAGTGCTGCACCACATCATTGTAGCTGATAAGCCGCGCACACTGCATGTGTTTCATGAGGAGCTGGTCAGACAAGGATCCATGAAGACAGAGGAAGCACCTCCAGATGCTGCTGGTGATGGCGAAGAAGCAATAAAATGGTTGACAGGCAATGCCACAGGAGTGAGGTTCGGCGTCTGGCTCTGATGTCCTACAGGAGCAAAGCGTGATGGACTAACCATGGCACCAGATGAATTCGGAGTAGTTGGCCCATAGCCAGTGGCTGCCATGCTAGCTCTAATATTTTGAAGACCCTGCAAAGCATTAGATTCCATAACTATTAGAAATGCTGCAGCTTAATTAACGATCAAACAATGTTAAGGGTGTAACTCATAAAACAATGATCAATGATCGATAATATATAAAGGCCAATTGTTCTGAGAAAGCCCTAAGTTTCAGGCCAATTCCATAATGTGGAGAATGCCCATGTATACCTTGCTTTTGACTTGGTACACATTTCAAAGAATAGCACGTCCAGACAAGAACATTATCTGAAAGTACTAATTTTATAATACTTAGACATATAGGTTTGGGAGTATTGTACACTAACTAGAACATAACATCAGATCACATAAAAGGCAGAGTTTTCCAAGCATAAAGTGTGTGAAGACAAAAACATCATCTTAAGACACGAAGATGGAAACTCCAATGCCTTTAGTATTTATCATTTGTCCTCCATGTAAACACCTTCCTTTTGACTTGATATACATTTCAAAGAATAGCATGTCAACTCATAAACATTATATGAATGTACTGAATTCACTTTTTTGACATATAGGTTTAGAAATATTGTACAGCAGATTATAACATTATATAACATGAGACAAAAAGGTAGCGTTTTCCAAACATAAAGGGTGTGAAGACAAAAACACCAATTTAAGACACGAAGAAGGAACTCTGATAACTTGGATCTTCTTTTAAAGTCTCTTTTTACCGGCTTCAGCAGGAAAGCAACATCTAGATATTGTGTTATCCATACAGCGAAAATTATTAAGGGCAGAAACTTCAAAGCTTGTTGTGTGTTTATGTAGACTACCATGGACACTTTGTCTGATACTTCTGTGTTAGTTGAATACAACCTTTTGAGATGATCAACTTTTAAATCAAGCCTTTTGACCTTGGGGGTGTTTATGCAATATATCCATTATAAATTTAGTCAACATCAATTGCAACACAATTCCACTTATCTCCACACAATGACTTTCATCCTTAGTAGGAGGATTGTCATGCTAACCGAGAGGGGCCAACAAGTGGTGAGCAACCATGAACTCAGCAGGCCATGTGTCGAATTGCCAGGTCAACATTGTGTTTATGTTGGCCATAAGAAAGTGCATGCCCATAGAATGGCATAGTAAATACTTTCAGCACTCCCTCGTCATGCAGTGACAACTTTTAGTTGTTACATTTCACAATAGGTATCTGTGATTCATGTAAAAATTCAAGATAGCTTCAAATTATTAAAACTAAACTGGGTTGTTCATTATCCTACAGAAAGAACCAAACTATATATATATCACCTTCCATAGTTCAATTTTAAATGCAACACTATATACTTTGTGTAACATGGTTTGCCATAAAACAGATAAGCTGGCTTCAATCTACACCGTTATCATGATTCATCAAACTTTAGACAACTATCAGTCATTCTAAAACCGAAAGGGTTGAATCATCCTAGACTCATTTCCTATCACACCTGATATGATATTAAACACCCAAAAAGCGGGTCCTTTGTTCTCCTCGCTCAACCCCCACATCTTTGCCAAGAGAAGAGTCCAGTTGTAAGCATCATGACTGACCCATGTCAGCAGTAGAAGTCCAGTCACAAACACCAAGATCTACTTATGCTCAACTATAAAAATTCAATCACAATTACCATAATTGACCTGATTTTAATCACAAGAAAGTCCCTCCAGTCATACATGGATGCAGGTCAAGTTGGAACTCATACAATCTATGATACCCAGCACCTTACCATAAGGTTCCCAATAAACACGTCAAGTGGATTCTAATCCCCTACCCTCCTCTCATCACTTTTCTGTGAATTAATAAAGTAAACTATGAACATCTGAGCTAAATCAAGAATGGTATAGATCACTAAGACCATCGAAACATGTTCATCCTCTCAATAATGTACCATGTGAAAAGCTAGAAAATCCAAGCAGGAATGCATGGAAATGCATTGTACTAACGGTGACAGTGTGATCAAGTCAATTCTGTTAGTTTAAAACCATTAGCCAACATTTAATGAAGGATCATAGAGAACCAATAAAATATGCCAGAAATATTAAACAAAAAATTCAGCAACAGCATGCTAACTTACTTTTTAAAATGATTTGTTTTGCCATAACAGACTTTTCAGAAAATCACAAGATGTATGAGATAAGTCCCAAATTATATGGTAATCATCAAATAAGTGAAAGATTAACTTTAATTAAAAATGCAACTGGCCAATATAACATCAGTTCAGATAACTAAAAGTACAATTTAAGCATTGCAAATTAAGACTTAGGGAAAGTTCTTAATAGGAATAACAATATTTTCCATCGGAAGGAGCATAAAATAAAATTGATTAGCCTTTTGTTTTAACAAAACCACTTACTGTGTTATGCTGGAAAGAGCCAAATGTTGTCCTTGTTAAAGATGCTGCAGATGGAGATGTACTATGGGTGTGATGCAACTGTCGTACATGACTGTTGTTCTTAGCTGCAGCATCTGATTCCCCACCTGAATCACTACCAAAATTAACCTCTACAGTAAGCTTGGGGACCTGCTTCACAGAACCCATTTCCAGTGTCATCTCTGCTTTTTGGGGAATAGAAGGATGTAAAACAGGTGACTGCATGCTCCGCCTTTTTATTTCTTCTTCGGCATTTAAGATCTGTTGGACAATGGAATCTACAGATTTCAGAAAGAAAAACACTTTGTTGCCTCTCCTATACTGAAACTTAAGAAAAAATTTCAAGAACTAATTGATGCATCATCATTTCTCTAGTTTCGTTATCAGTACAATCATTTCAACAAACTATTGCGTAAATATACAAATCAGAAAACACTGCCATGCTTGAATCCAACTTATATTGTTAGTTGATATTTCGAGATTTTCTTAACAATCCCATAAAACCGAGCTATAGCATTGGAAATAACCATACTAAATGAAATGGATAAACGTATTGAAAATGAAGCTTACCTGCTTCAACATTTGGACGAGATTGTGTTTCTTCTCATTCAAGACATGCAACTTCTTCTCCAAGTCTCGTTTTCTTTCCTCCTTGTCACTAACAACATCAGATTTGATTCTCACCTAGGAGGTAGTGACAAATTAATAAAACAAAGCAGTATATGAGCTAAAGACAGTGGACTCTTAAAGTCTGGCATTCATACAATTCTCATAGATACAAGAATGATGGACATAACAGTTAGGTCAATGAAGTCCTGAGTGTCATAAAAATAGACATCAACTGAGTAAAAATTATCTAAGACTGTTAAGAAGATTGAAATGTTATTCCAAGAAGCCATAGAAAAATTCAAATATGGAAGAAGAATTGATTGAAGTCTGACATAATCAAGGGCATTATTCAAAGTACAAGCCACAAGTTACTAATTGTGTTCTTTGATTCTATTTAAGTACCTTAGAGTTTATGCACATCCATTGCAGGATGAAATACATGATAAGCACAGGCAGGTAAAATTTGGGAGAAGAATTGATAAAAACATGAAAAAACCAAGAACCGTATTTAAAGTGAAAACCACAAATTACTTTGTGTGATCTTTGGATCCATTTAAAAATTATAGACTTTTATGCACATCTGTGGAAGAAACTGCACGTGATAAATACAAATTCTAATATACCTTCTTCCCCAAAGCTATGACATTCCTGCCAGAAAGGTCGAATTATCAGAACTGAATGGTGGTAGAATAAATAGAATTTTACGATGTCTACCCATACTAAAACCTCACAATTGGCACATTGTTAATCTAACAGCCATTGTTAGGTGTTCCTAAGTCACCCATGAAACTAATACCACTATAATGATCTAAGTAGTAACCGGTGATTTAAAAAGCGCTAGGTGCCAAAACGCGCCAAGGTCCAAAGCTCGCTCGAGCGAAGCGAGACGCTAAAATATAAAAATATATAATATAATTAATAAATATAATTATTTAAAATTTTAAATTAAAAAATACTATTAAATTAATAAAATTAACAGTATTAAAATCAAAATAATATATTATTAATCTATTAACAGTATTAAAAATTAATAATTTCAAATAAACCTAACAATATTAACAGTATACAGTATACTATATTGTTAATAGAGGGAGAAGAATGAAGTGTAAGGGGGTGCTGAGCCTGCTGACTGAGAAAAGAGGAAGCAGCAGCGACAGCGGAGTGTAAGCAGCAGCGGCAACGGCAGCGGCAGCAGCGGCGGCGAGCAGTAGCAGCGGGAGCAGGAGCAGGAGCAGGAGCGTCGACAGCGAGCAGCAGGAGCAGGAGCGGGAGCAAGAGCGGCGAGCAGCGAGAGGCGCGAGCGGCGACAGCGGCAGCGTTTGTGAGCAACGAGAGGTGCGAACGGCGACAGCGGCAACGTTTGTGAGCAGTGACAGCGGCGAGCAACGGGATCGGGATCGGGAGCGGCAGCTGCAACGAGGGTTAGGGTTGGGTTGTCACTGATATTGGTTTTAGTTGGTTCGATTGAACCAACTAACCACCGGAGACCGAACCAGGACCGAACCAGACCTAAAATCCTAGTTCGGTCGCCTTGGTTAACCCAGGCGCTCGCCCGAAGCGCCCAGTGCCTGGGCTCGGGCGAGCGCCCATGTGACGCCTCTTTAAAGCACGCCGCCTGAAAGATTAGCAAGGCGCTCGGGCTAGGCGAGCGCCCGAGCGCCTTTTTAAATCGCTGGTAGTAACTCGAAGCTGCTAGAAAAAGGAAGCAATAGTATTCATTGGTTACCTTACTTGCTCAAGACTTTTCAAAAGCAAATCCATTGTCAAGCTGAAAAGAAACTATAGAAGCAATTACATTGCTAGCTTATCCATCTGAAAACATGTCAATAGTACCTTCTCTCAATGACTAATAATCTAATCTATCACTCCAAAAATGACAGCACATAAACCACCTCCATCACCACCTAAATCATACTAAAATTGAACTTAAATAAGTTCAATATCGAGTGTCCATATTTGCTGCCATATCAATCTCTTCATAGAAAGTAAATATGGCTACCAAATTCAGTTTAGTCATGAGCCACAAAATGACCAATCCATGCTCTAGATATATGATCCAAAACCACATAGTTCTCTCCTCCTACTAAAGGTAAGGTTGCTAGCAATACAATTTTGAGGGTCAACAAACCATCATTATCTCGCAGGCAGATAGACTTTGACCCAAACATCAAGTTATATAACTACCCCAAGCAATTAAATTATACTATTCCCCCAAAAATATCCAAATAGCAATTAAATTTCATTTCCTCACATTACCCCCTTGAGAAAAGTTATATAACTACCCTCTCTGAACTTTACTCAGAATCACCCCATTGGGGACCAGCTTCAACAGAGTTTATAGTTCAATTCCACCCTGATCATATTTGTAAAAACTGTAAGCTTCCAAAATATGAGAAGCAAGCCTAGCTCAAGAAAACCAAACAAGTTAGATTGTTAAGGAGTCAGTTAGACTGGACCAAACAAAATCAGAAATTAAAGCCTTATCATTGTTATTGTTGTGAAACAAAGCCTGGACTAACAGACACCAATTTGATCTTTGTATATCTTCTCTTATTTACAGATAAACAAAATTTCTTTCATCTGATATGTGGTTCCTTTCATTTTCCAATTATTTTGATATTTACCATTGCTTAGCCTCTTCTCAATAAATTTCTAAGAAACATACCACTATAATCACAACATAATTATTCAGGGAACATAAATCCACCGTAACTTACTAATGGCACAGCTGACACAGCACCTAGGAAGAAAGAAAATAGATTATCAATAATAATAATTATCCAAGTTGCCTGGTGAATTTATATCTAAGATCTTGTATACTGATTTTAAGATGAAGGCCATTCAATCTATATAACCGAAGCGTTCAACCGAGGATGAATCCCTCCCTCCTTTGAAACTATGCACCAAGCTTCATTATGCTGAGGTGAAGCCACTATACAAGTTAAAAACTTCGAGCAAATTAATCAGCACATCATGAGCCTCAGAAATTGATGACTGAATAACCTAGCCCTCATACCGATGGCAAGCATCTCCCATTCATGTAGTTTTTTCTCCACTCTCTACTGTGATTGCCCTAATCTACTAGTTCATCATCTCTTTACAGCAGAAGATTATTGGATAAATGAAAGAAATGGAAAATTGATTAACTAGCAAAACATGGACTCGCAAGCATCAGCAACATAATCCACAAGGTTTCAGGGAACACAGAAATAAAAGAATCAACTACAAGCGCACCTCTTACCTCAAACTTTCCATCGACTATGCCGGCTTCACCAATTTTCGAATCACGAACCTCCTCCTCCTCCCGGGTGGAAGGCGCACCGGCCGGAGCATCTGAAGCGGAAGCGCCGACCTCGGACTCTCGAAACGCCTCATGATCCCTCGACTCTTCCTTGCACTTCGGCTGGGAATTCGAGGGTTCGGGATCGAGAACAGAAGAATACTCACGTACAGAGAGGCCAATCTTGGCTCCATCATCGTCGCCCTTGACTTCTTCCTTCGATTTCCCCTCAAGCTTGACATCTAGGGTTGTGGCGGCAACGGGGGCGGCAGAGAGGCGAGAAAGGGCCTCGGACCGCTTGCGGATGAGGATCTTAAACTGGCGGAGGGAGATGGCAGGCGGCGGCAACGGCCACCGCCGCGGGACGTCGGGGACCCGGTGGAGGTTGCCGCGGTAGAGAGAGATCGCCACCATCGTCTCTCTTCGTTTCCTCTCCGCTGTTTGCCGAATGAGTAATAACAAAAGGCAAAACAATATAAAGCGAAGGGCAAAAAAAAGAATCGAGAATAACAATATATACATATATATATTTAATATATTTAAAATATTATATTCTTCTGATTCAAATGAACTAATGCTAACAATGATTAATAGTAATTAATTATAGTTTATTGAGCGCATGGAATATATATATACATATATACAAATATATATATATATATATATATATATATATATATATATCATTAATTAAAAGTCAATCGTTTTACATATTTATCCTTCAAAAGTTTCAAATTAGAATATTTATTCATCTAAATTTTAATACTTTTTATATATCCCTGTAAAAATTTTGATTTCACATATATATTCCTTTAGATGTTTAAATCTTTCATAGATGTTTTTTTTTTGTCAAAATCATGATTATTATTTCAATTTAAAAAAATTAATTTTTTTAATAACTGAATTATCAATTTTTTTCTTTCCCCATATTCTAAAAAATGAGAATGAGAATTGACTGTTGAAATCATCAATTACTAAGTGGATCTGATAGACAGCTGTTAAATCAGTGTTTTATGTATGAAAATATATCAGATAAAATTTTATATTTCAATCTTTGATAAATGGATCTAATATGTCATTATCAAATTAATACTCTAAATTAAAAGATATATCAAATTAGGATTTAAACACTTAGTCCTTTGGCAAGCGAGCCTATTGCACCACAATCATATTAATGTTGTAAATACAAAAATATATCAAGTTAAATTTTGATCCTTCAACTTTTGATAAGTGTGTCTAATATACCATAGTCACACTTATAATTAAGATGTAAAAAATATATCATTTGAGCTCTTAAACCAACTTTTGGCAAGTGGTAAAAGTTGAAAAATATTACTTTTGTCAATTATTTGATTCTTTATTTTTTTAATAATTAAAAATATTTGTACTGATTTGAGTTTTGATGTTATTATACCAACATCATCCACAAAGACTAATCAAAATAATGTATTTATAAATTTTTAATTCCAAAATATATATTTGTTAAAACTTAAATATAGAGGCAAATAAGAAAATAATTAACTTCAAAAAGAACATCATTTTATGTTTATATTAATACTTGAAAAATATTTATATTAATTTAAGTTTTGAGATGCCATCTAAACAAACTAATTAATATGATATATATTTTTTTTTAATCTAAAATAAATAGGATGAATTTTAAAAAAAACTCTTATTTTTGTAAAATTCTCATATAATTTATCAACTTTCAAATATTCTCACAAGTTATTCTTTTTCTAAATGGTTATTTTACTCTTAACCCTCGTCGAATCTACCTCCACCTCTAATCTGCTTCGCCTCCTCTCTCATTTACCTCGTAGGATCTATTATTACGTCCTCTAACTCTCGTGTGACTTATTACTTTTGTCGATGTGCAACGAATAACAATGACAATAACTTTATCGGACCCATCCTTACACGTAAGGGATAAGTGTAGACAACGAGGGTCACCACCTTCATAAACTCTTGTCAAATCCTCCCTTATACATGAGAACCAAAAGCAAGGATGATGAGGGTCGTCACTATAACGCTTTTTCCTTTTACGTGCGAGGGTAAGATGACTTCGATAGGGTCCACGAAGATATCGATAGTTTCAGTAGAGCAAAAGGATGAGAGATGATAATAAGGATAGGTTCAACAAAGATAGAAGTAAATTGTTCTTTTCATACAACAAACAAGCGGATACTAAGAGAATTTTTGAAGGTCGAAACACTTAGTGAGAACTTTTCAAAGATAGTCGAAAGAAAAAATATATGTTAAAACTTAAATATAGAGAGGCAAATAAGGAAATCATTAACTTCATAATGAGCGGCATGGTATCCTTTTTGGATAGTTACTCATATTTCCATAATATGCGAGAGTTGTTGCCATTTTCAAATAACTTAAATGCTATTTTGTCAAAAATAGCTGCTTTCCTATGAAAACCCATTTGAGATGTATTAGTTTTCAACCAAACCCCTCTATTCTTGGATTGAACCAATTGCAGAATTTTTAATGGAGTAAAAGTGTCTATGTTATCAAATTGATTATAATACTTATTGAATGAAGTTACAGTGTTTTAGTTTAATAATAAAAAATGTTATGTCTATTAAAAAAAATCATAATAATGTTTCCGTTAGTAAATTCCTAACGAGCTTAAATATTTAGTTTATTATACATTTTTGAGGTTTCATAAAATGATTAATTTAATTTTTTAAAACATTTTAAAATAAAGGATAATAAATATTCATTTTTCTACTTAATCTTAATTTTAGGTCTATGTATTTTTAAATATCGTATAATATTTATTTATTTATTATAAATATAACTAAAAAGTGAGATATTATCCCATCAACAAAAAAAAATTATAAAATTTTAATATTTTAATTCAAGTATTATATAGTAGATATGAGTTGGTTGACACCTTAACATCATATAGGGTTGACATGTCTGCATATATAATATTTTATTGGGACGTGACTTCATTACCACATATACAAGTCAATGATTGACACATATCTAGCGAAAAAAACTGACAAACGGCC
The DNA here is from genome assembly GCA_004837865.1 of Musa balbisiana. Taxonomy (NCBI): domain Eukaryota; kingdom Viridiplantae; phylum Streptophyta; class Magnoliopsida; order Zingiberales; family Musaceae; genus Musa; species Musa balbisiana. The sequence continues at coordinate 35,104,033 of CM017191.1, read as the reverse complement.
CAACACCTATCTACTACAATTCTAACAATATAACAAAAATGCATAATCGTTTAAAATCAATAAAGGTGGTTATAATTGGTTCCTAGTAACGAACTATCTAACATCCTAGGCATCCATTATAAAAGGGTGTCCCATAGGTTCGCTCAATACGTAAAAGAATAATAAACCCAACTTGTTCGATTAGTCTGGCTTCCACGACTTCAATACTGATTTGAGCATCGAAGGAGTATGCTTAGTTTTGTAGGGATTGGATATCCAACTCGATAGATTTTTCTATGATCAACTCAAAAAAGAATTAGATTGAATCCGAATAGACGTCCAACTCGGACAATCCAAAACCAATCTTAATAGATTTTGCGCTAAAAGATGAGTTATGTCTTAAGGAAAATATTAAGTTAGTTTGTGTTAAGATATTTGATTAGTTAATACACTATCGTAGAAGTAATAATTCTTAAATTCGAGTCCACGTGATAAGTATCATATATATCATAAATTTAATAAAAATATTTTTATTTTTAAAAATATGGTAAATTTATTCAAATATATAGTAATTGGACTATAATTAGTTCAAATTCTCACCAACATTAATTGTCGATTTCATTATACATTTTGAGGTTTCATGAAACAACTCGAGAATTTATTTAATGATTTTAGACAAAAAAAATTAAAATTATTTTGCTGTATTTCAAAATAAAGAATGATAAATTATGATTTTTGTTTTCTAATCAACCTTAAATTCAGTTTAAATTTTTTATTTATTTATTATAAAATACAATAATAAAAATGAATGAGACATTAACCAATTATAATATTTTTTTAATAGATTTGAAATGTTCCTGGTTACTAAACCAATGCTTTAATGCTCTATTAAAAGACACTATAATTAAGTTATATACAAATTCCCACAACCTAAATTAACAACTTTCTTGTAGGTCTCAAGGTTTTGAGATTTTATAAAATTATTTATATAAAGTTTGAGTGGTTTTGGATAAAAACTAAAGAGGTCTTGACATATTCTAAAATAAATGGTACCAAAATTTTACTTTTTGTCACTTAACCTTAAATATGAGTGGCAACACTACCCAATTATAATTTTTTATTACTAAACCAAAATATTATGATGGTTAAAAAATATTACAACTAAGCATTGTGTAGTTCAAATTCTCATAATCTTGGTTATTAACTCCATTATAACTTCTAAGATTTGAAAATATTTTAATTTTGCCATTAAGACTTAAATTTATATTTACATATTTTGAAAGACTTTGTAATATTTGTATTACAAATATTACTGTATACTAACAATATACAGTGTTTTTGAATAGATTTTTTACTGAATTGAAACAGTATAATTCCATTTGGAAATATTATAACCTGTTGTTCCGGTTTAAGATTGAACCGGTTTGATTGGAAATTGGTTGGACCCAATTGCGCCTCAACGAAAAAATAACTTTTGTTTTTGTTTTTTTTAAATAAGAGAACAATTTGATCATTTGAAAAAGAAAGTGACTCTCTTCATCGACTCTAATTTGTTTTGTCGGTACAAATCATAGGGTTTCTTCATGCAACTTTGTAAAGTTGCATTGATTATCTAAAAATGTTTGGATTCTGATTAATAGACAATATATATTTTTAACCACTATAAATGTATTTTAAAAATATTAATCAGTGCTAATATATTAAATTGGTTCATATGCTGATGAATTTTCTTTTTATCCAACACTAGAAAAGGAGTAATTTTTGTATCAGATGTCTCAATCCTTGTTTTCTTGAGAGACAAATTGGGTTCAAAGTCCTTTTCTCAATCATCTGATATGGTGGTGGGTGGGGTCAACAACATAGTTGGGTTCTCTCTTCATAATTTAATTATCTTTATTTTTATTGTTAGGATCAGTAATTATTTCTTTTAATTTTACAACAGAAAATGATTTGTAGTATAAGGAATTCAAATTTGAAAAGATTTTTGCTTGAAAATAGGAATACATCAAAATTAAGGATTGGTTGCTCTATAAATATCCTATTTGATATGTGATAATGATGATACTCATGAGATTATTCTAGTAAATCTAGAGTGGCCCAGGCAAGAAAAAAACTGGATTTAAGATTTTTGTGACTAGGCACACAAAGAGGTTCTATATTTGGATTTGAGCTAACTTAGAAGGGTTTTTTCCTTATATTTTCTTATTTTCATATAAGTAAAATATTATTTTCTTCATTAATATAGAATGCATGCAATCATAGCCTCCTTCCCCCTACAATAACTTTTCTCATGTTAATTTTTGGTTTAAATGGAGAGTTGCTTCAACCTTTTTGGTATTGCTCTCATCTACTAATTTCAACATTAACCGCCATGGAGCTCATAGTTAAAGATCGTGATCATGAACGTTATTATCAATTTGACAAAAGAATCTAGTCATCATCTTGAGCAAGCAAAATTTTTTTTGCTTCATTTTTCATTCAATTACCTCTTCTTTCTTATACATACTCTTTTTTTCTCTCGTGTCTCTCCATAAACCTATTTGATTTTGGCATGGTATCAAAAAACAATTTTCAAAATCTAAATTTGATATCTAAACCAAATTCAAGATATAATCAATAAGAGAAGAAGGGAGAACAAGATATGATGATGAGAGGTGGTTAGAGACATGATCATAAATTCATTCTTCACTTTTTTGAGTACTAAAGCATTAAGATGAATATCATCTACAAGTCTAGCTTACAATGTTTGTGAGATCGTCGATAATAATTTTTGAGAATATAGTCGAAAAAATAATCTCTCACCAAAGAACTACGAAGAGGAATGAAAAAACACTCACCTTCATCAAGCATTTGAGCTAAAATAAATTCAAAAAGATAATAGTAGTAGAAACATTGTAGGAGACGATCTACGGTGAAGTTTATCGATATAGGTTTAATGTCAAGTTTAAAAATCAAACCTGAGCCTAATTAGGTTTGGCTTAGATTAGTTTTATACAAAAAAAAAAAGCTAAAAAGAAGAGAGATGAACAATGTTGAAAAGAGATTTAGACAAGATGAATTATGATATATTAATGAGATTTATGATAATTCTTAGAAAACAACCATGTTTTAACCTTACAAATTTTAAAAGGTATATATGCTTATTTTATACCTAAAACAAAGTTGGTTATTACCACACATGATAAGCAATTCCATGGTAAGGAAATAATTATACTATCTAAATAACTAAAACAAAACACCTCCATGGTTGAGTTATTTACAAGAAATAAAACGAAATTGATCACAATAGTTCAATAAAATTTATATAAAATTATACAAAAAAAAGTCATCACAAAGAGTCAATATGTTGCTGCAAAATTATGTATCATGTGGTATAAATGTATGATGTAATCCCTTCTATTTCTCTTAAGCTTTTCGTTCCCATTTCCATCTACAACATTGGTCAAACTAAACTCAAAATAACGTTTACCGAGAAGGATGAACCTAACGGAGCGCAGAAGTGGTCTGGTCGCCGAGCACTGGCTACGGCAAACACCATGTCATTTCATCAAACACGTTCTATGCGTTGGCGGGAGTGGGTCTAGCGCACAGACAGAAGCCCACCGACCAGGGGCGCCACCGCTTTTTCTTCTTCACCGGTGGAACCTGAGGCGGGACGGCCACCGCGGCATCGGCCTTGAGCTCGGGGATCGAAGTCACGGGCTCAGGCACCGGCACGGCCGCGCCGTTGAGCTCCACTCCACGCACCGGGTCATTCCATATCCGACCCGACGACCCTTGTCTTCGGAACGACATCGCCGATCGCTGTAGCTTCGACATGTCCGTCGTCGTCATCGTCCTCTTCTTTTCCTCCCGTTTGGCTCGATCGATGGGAGAAGTAGAGAGATGTTTGCGCAGTCTTTAGGGAGCACAAGATGGGGGTTGCTTCTCGAATCATATCCTTTGAAGTGTTGTCATGTTCTAATAGTAGAAGAGGGAAGAGGTTGGTTGTTATGGATTTGTGGAGATGGCGTGGAGCCGTGGATATTATTAGCAGCGACGTATCCGGTTTGCACCTCGATGTGAACGCGGTGGATTTTGTCATGCCAATCAGGCAAATAGCATCTAAAATACTTCAATCATGGTTATAATTGTAATAATTGTAATGAATACATCAGGCAAACATATATCATTGACCAAGCAAAGAATCATAAATCTAATGGACCAAATCATGCAGCATATATGTCGTCATCATGTAAATAATCTTTGGGTAAGATAACATTGTAGAGCTCCCAAGAACCCCATCATTAGATAACGGTTTATGCAGATGATACCAACTGAGCAATCCAGACATGAAATACACTACTAATTTGTTCCTAAAAAATATCAATTATGGTATTATTCTTTTGATAAACACACATGACATAAATAGGTAAGATTGTAGCTTATCAGAATTACTATGGTCCATCTGGTTGGCAAACTAAAAGTATAATCAATTCATCATTTTGTTTATATCACGGAATCAATTTCATGAAACATATCTGGTTTGGACAATGACTTGATATGCATGCCACCTTTTCCCCTTGCCCAACAACTGTTTGAGTACCTCACAAATTTATAACCCAAATGGTTTACATAAAAAGAGAAGCACATCACCCGTCTACTTCCCCACCACTTAAACCAAACAAACAATCCAAAAAGGACCCTCCAAGTCTCATTGCATATGCTACAACCACCAACCTAAACCCTAGAAAAATGAAAACCAAAACAAATGAACTAAAAATGAGGTTGTCGGAATCATTGCAGTTAGTCAGGTTGATAATCAATTATATTTGACGCTCGCAAAAAAGTGGGGTATAACATAGGTTGAAGAATAGAGACAAGATAACTATCTTAACATCTTCACGTATGCAAGACTATCAAAATTGTAACCCTCAAAAGGGATGAATAAGCACTTGTCAAGTAATACTCTCAATTAGTCTCACATCAAAAATAGGTAAAAATTAAGATTAATTTATAAAAATTTGATAAGTGTATTATAATAACTCTTGTTTAAACATTTTGACGCCACCTTTATCGTAACATTTGATATCAAAATCAATAATTACCACCTCCGCCACTCCGGATAGAATGATATGAGTGCTCGTTCCTGTCAATGCCACAAGCAACAGAATAATATAACAATACTGTTACAAGAACTATTTTAAACAACAAATGATTGAAGAATGACTCTTAAAAGGAGAAGCAGCATTTTTCAGTTGAGTAAAGGAAATTACTTTACTCAATTAATTATATTGCTTAAAATTGTAACTAATATAGAAGGCAGAACAATTATCTCATCCACCACAAATTTAAGGTTGACATGAATCACTAACAAATGCACATCACAATATGAACTGGCAATCCAGCTTTAGAAGTTGCCATACAAATTAGTCGAGTAGTAGTTCCACCTACAGTTTGATTTTATCAGATGATGATGCTTTTAGATTTTACAGCAAATCTGTTGTTGGCTATATTTTCTTGCCAAACTATGGTACCCACACATGAAATTGTTGTCAGATAAGTGCTTGCCCAATCAGACTCAACCGCATCAAGGACTAACTGACTAAGACAAAATTAAACAGTGGGTTCAGTTTGAATGATGGATTATAAAGGAGTCAGAATAAATAAAGAAGAATCATTTGAGAAGTCACTGGACAATTTAAAAAGAAAGATATTTTTAAAGAATCATGCATATTTAGATTCAATCAAGGTGTCATTTCAGAAATTTCAGAGCTTACTATAAAGAATCTATAAATTCTACTTTGTAGGGTATATCTACAAAGACATCATTTATGATTTTAAGACCAATCTTCTTTTATCTTAGGTTCAGAGACACTAATCTTAACTAACACCTCCACGTTCAAAAAAACTTAATCTTAATTTGTGTTCCTTCCAAAATTCATAATCATAATAAGTTATCTCTTTATTCTTTTTAAGAATTTTATTTAGTATATAAAGGTAAACAGACTTCTCGATAAGTTTTAAGGTACTCATATACATTAAGGATCAAGATATGATGGGCCTCATATGCTTTTACCCTTTCACATGTAAAGGCATATGTAACTCTTGACTCTCATGATATCTTAGTTCATATGGTCCTTAATTAATATAAGAATAAACATATTTCTCAATACTCCTAACGAAAAGATGAGACCTCTCGAACCCTTCGATAGACACCATCTAATAAGTCAATAACAGGAGGAGCATGCGTACATACGCCTACGAGCAATTGATTCATTATGTGAGTTGTTGAAGTCCAAATCAAAGATAACTTTTAAAAAGGATGACGAGTGTCTTAATGTTAACTTGGGCTTAAACATTTTGGACTATGATAAACTTATACGATAGATAGCTCAACGAAGTTAACACTATCCTATTAGACTAAGTTGTGGGAATTGATATTAGGACTAACTAGTATTATGACATTGTGAGAGACTTGAAACTTTTGTAAATATTTATATTTTTTCTTTTGTATGTATAATCAAACATAACATGGTTATCTAAAATCCATATGAGAAAATAAAGACAATGTAAACATCTTTTGTGCCTGATGACCTAAAAACTATCTCCAACAAATAAATTATATATACATATATATTCCAAAATAGCTGACCTAAAAAAAAACATAGTTACTTAATGTATTAAATTTCTTCAACATTTAGATGGGGACATGAAAGATATAGAAAACATATCATTTAGAATTACTAAACTTTGCATAGAATAACACAGAAAAAACAACGGGCTTCCACAAAAGGCATTCATTAGGAATAGGGGATTCAGAGTCAATTGAACTAAAAAAGAGAAAAGAAGAACCTGCTAATTGATTGGGGGTCCACCATAAGCTACAACAACTCTAGCACCAGTCTGGTAGGAGAACTTTCTAGCCTCATGTATCTAAGATGGCAATAACAGAAACCAACACAGAATAAGTTATATTAGAGGCATACAAGGAAAACTACATATAAAGCTCATATAGAGTATCATTAATTTATTTTGAAGAAATTAATGCAATAATAAATGGTAGAGAACAACAGATAAAGAAGTACAAGAAGTTGATCAAGGTTTTAAAATTTTTGACTAAGACTTGTTAGATGGATGACGGGTGTTAAAAAGACCTAACAGATAATCCAAATTAATAATGCAAAAGTTGACCAACTTATCTTTTCATCAGTTATTTTTTGCTCATCTTCTTGTGCTTCAAGAACTTCAGGATCATTTTTGCGACTGGGCAGTTAGACTTTAGGAAAGTGATTCTATCTCGTAAATTATCGACATCTGGATTTTCCAAAGAAATAAAATATAGCATTACATGTATATTTTGGCACCCTTTTTTATAATCTATTTATTTGTAAGAAAAAGGAGAAAAGAAATTTTCTAGTGAAGACTATTAATAAGATCTGATATAGTTTTACTTTAATTGTCAATGACCTAATGCAACCTTTCACTTTTTTCATCTGGGCTTAAGATGGGCATTGGTAGTAACTAAAATTTTCTAGTGAAAATTCTATCATGAAAAATCAAAGTAAGTTGCTTGGACCATAAGCAAATAAAATGAAGATGTCTTTCCTTTACTTTGTTGTGTTTCTAATGCAGGGTAACTTTTTTTTTCTTTTTCTTAGAATTTGGAGATGGTTTCTTCTCATTTTTAAAAGAAAGAATCTGAAAGAAAGGTTAATCTGTCCTCAAAATACGAGTGACAATTTGCATGATTTTTTATAGTTTTCCTATCGGATAAAAATCAGAAAAAAATTTCTCAAAAGAATAAAGTATTCTGTAGACATGCAAACAAACACACCCTTATAGGAAGATATCAATTGCGATTGAACTAATATCCACAAAAACTGTAAAAGCTTCTGAAATCAATTGATCTGAGGAAAAAAGTTAAATGAAAAGATCAATTATTAATAATGCAATAAATAATGTCGTACCCAAAAACAAATTCTGTAACAATCGTTAACTAAATAAACTGTTAACACATTCCAAACAAGGTTCAAGAAAAAAAGAAAGCATACTTGAACCGAGAGCTCACAGGTAGGTGACAACATCAGCGCAGGACGATACACTGCCCTCGAGCCCGGCTGCCACTGTGAAGGTGGTCCCCTTATGATCCCACTAATAATTGGAAAGCAGAAAGCTGCTGTCTTTCCTGACCCAGTCTGAGCACAGACCATCAGGTCTCGTCCAGCTAGCAAGATGGGAAGCATGGCTCACCCCCACAGGTGTGTTTTCATCCCCCAAATCAATCTCAGCAAATATGCTCACCGGCGGAGTCACATTGTCACCGCTCACCACCACAAGTTTGTCTTCATATGTATTAAAATTTATGCCAGTAGTCTCCTGACGATCAAACGCGACCTCAGTGGTTTCTTCATCATCTGCGAAAAGGTTCATCTCACGCTTCCTCCGATCCCACCCAACGCTCCTTGAGCCCCAACCACCTCTTCCACCCCGGCCGCCAGCAAAGCCAGGGCGTCCTGCATCTCGAGTACAGCCACCACCCCATCGGTCTCCTCCAGAAGGCGCTCTAGGCCCAGATGGTAATTTAGCTGCAGAAGGACCATAGACAGGGGCTGGCGATGGGAGTTCGGAAGACTGCACACCGTTGGAAGGACGTAGGCAGCGCGAGCAGGGCGAGGGGCGGCAATGACCGCAGCAGCAGTGGCGTTGGTGTTGCCAGTGTTGCTTATGCTTACAGAAGCACCGATCGCAAACGCCGAGCTCTCGGCGTTCGCAACGGAATCAGCCCATGAAGTTCGCATAACTCACGAGACAGTCTCGACCTACCAACCACCTTAGATCATATATTCCTAATCCTAGATGATCCAAACAGAAAAAACACAATGGAAGACAGATGTGCTGAGGAAAAGCACCAAAACCCAATATATTTCGGCGACCAAAGCAAAGGGTAGGGACACAGATACCTGGAGAGATTGAGAAAGAGAGAAACGGAGACAGTAAAACTGAGGAAAGGAACTGGGTGGAGGAGAGACAGTAGGAAGCCTGGAACGGGATGGGTCAAAGCGTGGCGGGAGGGAAGGGAGAAACGGAGGAAAGGAACAGGGCGAGGAGAGCCACGAAAAGGAACCCTAATTAAAGTCCGTGCGCTCAAAACGAATCCGGCGTGGAAAAGCTACAACCGGAAGAGGCCGAACGGAAATATATCTCTGCTCGTTTTGCACACACCAGCTCCAATACGGCACATGATCCTCTCCGACGCTGCTTCGAACCGTGCAACACCAATAGCGGACTCGTTCATGGATGCGGACCCACTATAACACGACGGGCGGACTACCGGAGCTAATTGCATATTATCTTGTACTTATTTTCAACTTTTCGATACTTATACTTTAAATGTTATATTAGCATTACTTATAATTATTATGAAGATAGTTTATACTAACGATGTTAATTTTATTAATAGAAAATAAAAATATAATTTTGTTAATCAATTTTATCGAGGAAAATAAAAAAATAAAAAATAAAAATATAATTTTAACATTCCATGATGATTGAATCGGTGGTGGATGGTAGTGTCACTAGTATAGATGCTAACATAATTGTTTGGCCACCTTTAACGACAATAAGGTTTATTCTCATCGCGACGCCACTCGTCTCTATAAGAAGTGCATCGTTGATCTCATCATTGCCCAAGCCGTACCGATGCAGATGGTGGTGGTCGCTCCCCATCCCCCCGCTCATTCGCCATCCTATTCTCTTGAGAGCAGCACCATATAATCCCCAAATCCCTCTCCCATCCCATTGCAGTTGAGGACACCTTTATCCACCCCCTTCCTCCTCGAATCTACTCTCACTCAAAACTTTCCCCCATGCGCAAGAAGTATTTTGCCACCCTCTCCTGACCCATTTGCGATCGCCCTCTACTCCATTGACCTCCCGCATGACAATGATGACATTGATGAACTTTGGTTAGTGCTTGATGTCACGGTGTCTATCGTGCGGGAGGCCATTGGAGCAATTGGGTTAATGACAGACATCGCCATTCGTTACACGACGTCTATCGTGTGAGAGTAAGCTTTCGTGCAAGTAGCATTGCCCTTGAGCAGGATGTAGATGACCAAGTCCCTAGGCACCTGGACCACATACATCTCTGATTGTCACATGGGTTTGAGGAGGATATGAAGAAGCGAAGGCTCTCCAAAGGATCCAATATCAGTTTATTAGAAGGTTTCGATTGTACAGGGTGGATGCGATCAGTCATAATCAATGTTTCCTATCAGGCAGTCGAGTGAGCTACGGAAGGAATAGTAATGGGATGATTCGCTAATTACACGGTGAAGAACAGTAATAGATCGTTGTCTTTATTTTCTTTTTTCCATCATCAATTTCTCATGAATGCATTGGAGATGAGGAAGAAAGAAATCAATGGATTTTAATTTATATCCTATGTGGCGTAGCATCAGGTAATAACCAGAGCTCGTCCACATCATCGTCATCATACGGGGGGTCATTGGAGTATGGGCCAAATATAGCCATGAATGAGTTAGGCGTGGCGATGGAGCGCTTCTTGTGCGTGGTGGAGAGTTCTGAGAGATTTAGGTGGGAGAGAGATTTGGGGATTTCGATGTGTTGCTCCTAAGAGAATAAGATAATAGAAAAGCAAAGAACAAGGAGCAGAGGTCTATGGTGCACTCCTTATGGAAGCAGATGGTGTCAAGGTGAGAGCAGACCTTATTGTCGTTGGAGGCAGCTAAGCAACTGCATTGATGTCGACGCTAGCGATGCCATCATCAATTACTACCGTCGTCCATCACTGAACATTAAAAATATTTTTTTACCCTTTGTTTTTATATTTTTATTAGTAAAACTGACGTTTGTGTAAATAAATCTAAATATTTTATTTTTATAATTATAGAGATATCAATATAATTTTTTAAAGTGTAGCGATCGAAACACTAAAAATAATAACTAGGGGTAATATATAATTATCTATTACTACTGCAAGACATTTTCTCTTTAATCCACTCGTCTACCTGCATAGTCGTGTTGTCAAGGTGGGATCCACTTATGGGACAATCTATTTTGACCAATATAAAAAGGATAAAACGAGAGAACAATGATACATCGTATAACAACATCACATACAAACGCTAGCCTTAAGTTTTATAGATAAGAGTAAAGAATATATCTATGCCCTATTTAAGAACTAGTTCATATATATTAGAATCCGATCAAACAATTAAAACCACATTTGTTCATGGATGCCACATAAAGGACAAAATTAGGTAAAATCTACCAATGAATAAAAAGAGCAAAATACACCATATCTGATGACTAAGTTTATTGCACATTATTGATATTTTATACTTAAATATTTTGTTAACATGTATCAGCATCCTACCACTCAATCACAACCACATATTTATTCATGGATGATAAACAAAGGTCAAAATAACTTTTTTATTGCAGAAACATCCATGAATCTAAGCATTTCATGATCTTACCATTCATCGTTAACAAAAAGAACAATGTCTCATTACTGATGCAATTTTGATCTTCATGTCTAATTAATTTTGGTGAGACGATTGTAAGAGGAGAAGCTCTAGTAGATCATCGAGCGTACATGCCGCTGATGGTAAAACTGTAAATATTGCAATGCGCATCTCTTCAGCAATGTCCTTCCGAACAGCCTACGCGATAATTAACCATCCAAAGACAATGTCCTGTCGACGCACGTTTAGGAATCACCACTGAAATTGTGCCACCGCATAACATAACTCTAATGCTGCTTTAGGCCATACAGCTAATCCCTTTATAATTTCAGGAACACAGTTTTAGTTCTCCAACCCTCTCCCCGACACGATTAAATGGACGAAGGATTGATTGATTGCCTCCTCTTTTAATTCACTTTTCTTCCCCTACTTTTTCTTTTTGGCTCTTCCGCCATTTCTCACCTTCGAGGGAAGGAAAGATTTCTGTAAGGGAAAGGGACGGACTTGGAACCGGGAGGCGACCGAGAAATCTAGGGTTAGGGTTTTTTTCGCGCGCCCCGTGGCGTCTCGCCGGCTGCAGAGGAGAGGAAGATGAGCGCAAACGCGTTGCCGGCGCCCAGCCGCCATGGGAGCCTCGACGAACAGATCGAGCAGCTCATGCAGTGCAAGCCGCTCTCCGAGCAGGAGGTTGTTCTTTCTCGACTTATCCGATCGATCGCCATGCGATTGTGTTTAAACGCTGATTTTATGGGCGGTTGCTGTTTGATCCTGGTTATGGTGGTCGAATCCCCGTGGATCTCGACGGATCAGGGTCGGTTGATGTGTTTTCTGTTAGAAAGTTAGGGACCTAGTGTACGATCTAGGAATACTAGTTTTGCAAGGAAATAGATAGCATTTCCGTGGAATTTACGCCTTTTCTCTGTGGACATTTGGTTACCTATGCTGGATCTGATCAAAGTTATTTTTCCTTTGTAGACGCCTAACGATTTATACAAGAGATATATGGTTGATCTGTTGGGATAATGTATTTTATTCAGTTATTATTTTGTTGTTCAGTTGCTATGTATAAGGAAATTTAAGATTGTTAAATGTGAGAAATAATATCGAGTTAATTGGTTTATGTCTCACATAATTTATAGTGCTTCGTTCATTGTCATAATTCACGCAATAAGGACTCTGATTGATAAGGTTTTTTGGCTTTAATAATGTTTTTAAAGATAGAAAACTGTTCAGAATGAGGTTTTGTAAAAGGAAATGCATACTAATGAATTGGAAGAAACATATATCTGCAGATAGAGAACTCATGCCTATATGCAATAGATGGGCACACCTGTATAAGGCTACAGATAAATGAGCATGCTAATTCTTATATGTAATTTCAAATTATTAATTGGAACTAAAGCAAAGATGGCATTCTTGCTGCATTGGTTACTCAAGGATTATGGAGAGTTGGCATCTCTTACATGAACTTGAAATGTGGACGTGGGTGGTGATGCCTAAGACACTTGCCTTAGTTTTGTGATGACCCATGGATTAGCAAAGATTGGTAAGATTAGATCAATCTTTCTACAAAAAACTAAGCATCGACTTTTATGTTCTGGACCATCAATGTGTTGATTCTTTTGCATCTTCCAAACTTTTGATCAACTGCTTGAGTCTGGCAGGAACTTGTCTAAATTGAGAACCAAGTTTATTTTCCTTTTCCTTTTTCTTTTGTCTTCCCTTACGTTCTTGATTGTGACCCTTCAGAAGTCATGCTGCTTTTTACATCCCAAAACATTTTAAGATTACAGGATGGACTGTTTTCCTAGTTCACTGAACTTCTTCCTGCTCCCTGCACTTTAGATGCGCATGTAAATACATCAAAATTGTGGTCCCTGGCTTGCAATGGCCATAAGAAAGTTTATTCTTAACTTTGTTATATGCATTTCTAATTGTCTATTTTGTCTGTTGTGGAAGCAAATTTCTTGTATCTATTATTGTCCCTTGTGGCTAACACTTAAAGAATAATTGTATAAATATGTCAGACAAATTTGTTTCAGTTTTGTACATTGCACATCTGGTTATGACTTCTGCATTTTTTTATGAGTTATTGGTAGAATTGTGGTTTTGATCATGAACTTTGTCTCGAGCTCTAATAATAATATTGTCATATAGGTTAGGGTTTTGTGTGAGAAGGCCAAAGAGGTATTGATGGAAGAAAGCAATGTTCAGGTAAGACATACTTATTGACCAATTTTATATTGATCACAGGATTTCTTGTTTCTATAAATTTCTGGATAAAAGGAGTCTGAGCACTTTGCCTGTTGGCTGGCGGTGGCAGGACCTTCAACTTTCATGATTGCTTCTTAAGATACGGTTCGGGTTTGTTCAGTTGTTACGACAGTAAAAGTATCTGATTTTTTAGCTTGCTGAATGCTGATGAATTATGGTTAAGGTTCAAAGAACTTAAATTAGCCTTTTTGTTCCTTTATTACTTCCCTTTCTGAAAGAAATGTACTTTTAGCGTGTTCAAATGCTTCATCATTTAATATTTTAGAAAATGGCAGCTATAAATTTTCCACTTTTTTTTTCCTCTCAGATGCTTTCAAGTTCATAATCCTGATTTTAGCTTCAAATATTTTGGCTGCCTTGTTTTTCACAATTATCTGCTAAAATAAGTTGATTTTAAGATCTTTCGGTTCAAAGTTCTCTTAAATTATTTGGAGCTAATAATTAGGCATTTCTTGCCTATATTAATGGGAGTCCGTGCGTTATTCTTCTTTAATCTGTGATTATTTTTATTTCCTGTCACATTGGGTACTTTTGCTGCTTTGATTTGGTTTCTTTATAATGTTTGCTAGACACTGGCTACCATAATATTATTTGGTTTTGTGATACATATAACCTTATTTTGTTGAATGTCTTGTTCATCTACTTGGAAGAAGTAAACTGGTGGTCTAGCACATGCGGATCCCTCCAATATGGGATTTGGGAAAGGTCTTTGTTCATAAGCTTACCCTTACAAGAAAATAAGTTTTTTTGTGACTCGAATTTTTTGATGTGCTCCACTAAGACTTACCCTATATTTTATTGGAAGAAGTCTTGGAATTAAATTTATCATTTTTTTCATTACGCTTCAACCTAAATAGAAATGAGAATAAACATTGTAGACTTTTGTAAGAAACAAGTTCCCTAGTTTCATTGAACCATCATCTAATTATATGGAGGAAACATTTGCTTGCCTTTAGTACATTTTGGGAGGCCTACATCCAATCTGTTGTCTCATAGGTACCGCTCACGGTTGCAAACCTATAAGTAGCCCTGATCAATGTAAAGATTTGTGAGGGCAGTCAACTGCTGCTAGCAGATCTCTGTTATAATTCAATTATGAATGTTATTTTCAAGCATGCGATTTGAACCCATCAGACGGTCGATAATGATTTCCCCTCGATCATCAACTTGTATGCCTTTAAGTTTTGCTTGAAGTTTTGCTTTTCATGTGATTGCTTTTGTTTCTGGTAGCTTCTGATCTATAAATAGGTGCATCTTCCCATTCTTACACTGATGAAATAGATGAATAATTTTTGGGCCAGGTTAACGAATGTAATTTACTTCATTGCAGCCTGTGAAGAGTCCTGTGACGATATGTGGTGACATTCATGGGCAATTTCATGATCTTGCGGAACTGTTTCGAATTGGAGGGAAGGTACTACATTTTGTTAGCTGCTCTGCTTTTATGTACCTCTATTATTTTTAAATATGATGAAACTATATGATTTAGGTATCTGGATAGATAGTACAAGTTGTGCTCCTAAATCTAGCTGTGGGATTGATAATACCTTTCTATTGTTGATAGTGTCCAGATACAAATTACTTATTTATGGGCGATTATGTAGATCGTGGATACTATTCTGTTGAAACTGTTACGGTAAGAAAATTTCTCCTTTCTTATTTTGCTGTCAACTATAGACTATACTATTTGTTATGCTGTTATTGCAAGTAATATTTGAATTCATTACATATCTGGGGTACTGATTTTACTGGACAAAAATTGTGCCATTATCTTATTAGAATGCATGACTACACTGCTTCCAGGGCAGGAAGCTTTTTCTTTCAAACCTAGCATAGACAACCTGTTCTGATTTTATTAAGATGTTGGATACATTGTTTTATCAAAAGCAATTTTTTGTTTGTAATCATGGAGATTGCTTGTAAGCATATACTTATATGATGCATGCTTACATATATGTGCTTTGCTTGTCAGCAAGTATTCTTGGTTGCCTTCTGTAATTTCTTTGGCATTTATGCCTCTGATACATGTTGCTTCCTGTAGCAAAGAAGTAAATTTTGCCTGACTTCTTTCTTCAATAAAACTTTGGAGCAAGATTTAAATACTGGTTCAATCTTGGTTTTGATAAGTTGTTGGATCAGTATGGTATCTAAACACTGGATGGTATACTACCATGTATCACTTGATCTCAGGAAATAAGACTATTGACCATTACTGAGCTATATTGTATGGTACTGGTCCTTGGTCGGAGAAACCATGCTTTGGATTTTTGTTGGTTACGTCATAGATGCATTTCTAGATATAATGTGAAAACTTTCATAATTCATATATTCAGGATTAGGCACCGAAGGTCATTGTCATTAGTAGATATAATCCTAAGCATTCATCTCAGTAAGATATATTCTGTGAATTGTAAACAAGAACACTAAAGAAATGGTTGCCAGCACATGAAAGCTACATTTCCATGTACATTGCACATGTGGAGATATTGTGAGCCTTAATTGCAAGTTAAAAGTAGGTATTATCAAGGATCCCCCTTCCATTGAAATGCCTTTGGCTGCTAGCACTAGGCACTGCCATTGGCATGGTCTGTAGAATAGCCATGTTGGCATGGGTATGTCTGAGGATAATAAAGTGTAAAGAAAAGCAACTAGGAGAAAGAAAGAAAAGGAGAGAAAAATGGGAAAATACCTTGTTTAGTCGGACTATTTCAAAGTCTCAATCTCCTCTGACCAAAAGGAATACAGTGACTATTTGAGGGTCATGACATGGTTTGATTTAGACACCTTGCCTTGATTGAAACCATGAGCCTAGCATAAGGCAATTTTATCGAACTTATGTCCTTTATCTTAATCAAGCAAGTCGATCGGGTGAAAGTATGAACATGTTCATCAAGTTGTAAAAAGAGAAACTTTACCTATTTCATGTGTCACTTCCATGTCAGTATAGTATGTAGCTATTGACATGGAGTGGTAAGCAAATTTTCAACTACCTCGTGCTACTACCCATAACTTTCCATGTGGTTTTTCTCGAAATATCTCATTGCATAAAATTTCCTTTGTTCCAATTATGCATTGGATATATGGATATATAGATGACCGCATTCATAAAGTTCTTTCAAACTAGCTGTCAACCTATCCATTGCACAGGATTCATGCTACAGTGACATGAAAGATTAATTGATCAATGTCAATTTCTAGAATTTTGATTATTTTCTCAATAGTTCTTCTGGAGATAATATGTTCTTTATATTGATTTATAGTATACTTATATAATATTGACTTTGTAGCATTCATCATGGTACTAAGAGCTTTCTAATTGTTATTCTGTGAATGGCAATTAACTTTCTAATAGTTATTTTATGAGTAACAATCACTAGGAGTATACATACTGTAGTGAGAGGTTCTCAATACATTAAAAAAAGAAATGGGTGCACATTGTTCATGAATGAATATCAAATTGACTTCAGGGCATTAATTAGGACTTTGTAGCATTAATTTGTGAACTAAGAACATGGTATTACATTTGTTAAATGTAAATATTTCACAAAATATGAAACAATATTTTGTTTGTAAGAAGTGATTGATCAGTTAGATATTGTTGGTGCAGTCGTGAATGTTAACATTTTCTTTTTCTCCCAAACAGATCATCAGCATCTTGTTTGTGTGTTTATAGGGCAAGAAGGAACCTCGGACCTTTTTGGTCTCTTGTTAGTGTCACTGCCAATGCTCCTTGTAAATGATGAGGTGTTCTTTGGTGGAGGATGAAGGGAGTTGAAGCTGGAATTAGCCTCAGGGGAAGTTGTAGCTATGGGCTGTAATTATTTTTGAGTCAAAGGAGATGGGATCTCGATTGCAATATAGTGGATTTAACTAGAAATCGATAATATACAAATGTTATTTCAGGTATTGAAATATCATGGATTATTTTCTAACTCCAAAAATTCTGTTATGGGCTGAAATAAGGTATGTATAGCAAAGTATATGCTTCAATACTGTGCCAATGATAATATTCGAGCAATGTACTGACAAGAGGACGGGGTATGCTGTGTTCCAGATAATTGCAAATTGTATGCTCAACATTTGGCTGAAATTGCAGCTTAAGAGGCACTTCAGGAGTGTTATAAATTGGAAACTATAGAGTATTAACTTAGGAAATACAACTTACTGTAAAATAAATTATATTAATAACAAGCCATGGTTATATCAAGTAGTTATGAACTTCTCAATTGTAAGTCAACAGACTTTTTAGTCTGTTAAGATATGAAGGCCTACATTTTAATATAGTACATGCTGATGAAATGGTTCTATATCTTGTAATCAAATTAGTCGTGAGTCAACATTAATTTATCATATACTTATTATCAGTTCATTATGCTCATATTATTAATATAGTTGTGCATATACATGACAAATATACTGGTAACCTGGAGTCTAATTAAAAAATGTATTGCTTGTCTTAGGAGGTTAAAACTTTATAATACTAGATTTTACTATTCTTTCTCATGAATTTGTAAAGAGGCACTCTCATTTGGTCTTTATTTAAGAAGATAAAAAACTTAATTTTTTTATGGGTTGATATAACTGATGGTTTAATGGTATTTCTTAAGTGAGCTGTTGATATACAGTTATGAGTAGTAAAGAAAAAATATCTCTTGTTTTGTTTCACTTTGAAATAGGTTAATCTGTTTCTTTAATGATTTTTCAAGTTAATATTAAGTCCTCTTGTTATTTGTTGGTTGTCTTCCCATCTATTTCAGGATATTGATGCTGATGATATGGTTATAAATTTATTTGCTTTTGTTGGAAGTATGTCTTATGGTTGATAGGGACATTTGTGATTATTTTGCTTAGATGTCAGTCAAATATAGGAGGACTTTAATCAGGACCAAGGTTTTAAAATTCAAGCTGTGTGCAGATTTTACCAACCCTTTGACAAAAAACCAAAGTTTTAATGGTCAAAAGAGTAAACATAATATAGATATTTTTTACAATATACAAAGAGATTCATGTCCATATATGTATATACGTGTGCAAAGACTTTTTAAAATACAAACATAAGATGATAAGTAACTAGTCCATGATGTGCATCATTAGATGGCATAGAAACTTCTTATTCAATTCAGTTACTTCGGAAAATACAAGTTTTTTGCATTCCTTGTTAGCTTTAGAAGGTTTTTGCAATCTATTCTCCATGCAATATTGTAGATGCTGCAAGTGTTCTATTTCTGTTGTGCATGTATGCTATGTAGTGTCAAAATATGTGCCTCATAGGAACTACTGAATGTTGTGATGAAATGTCTGATATACCTGTTGCCACTTCCAAGTTCAGTATTTGATAAAAGGCATCACTTGTTGTTTCTTTTACTGTGTGGGACAGCTATGTCTAACTTATGTTGTTTATCATGTAGAAAACATGGTTAAAAAAGCTTTAATGCTATTGACTTGAAATAGTTGGATGCTAGTGTTGTAGAGATCTATTAATTTTTAGGTTGATTTTCTTCTTTTTTAATACTGGTATGTGTCCCAACATGGAATAAATGTTCATGTTTGATGATACCATTGTTCCATTACAGGCATTCCTAATATACGTCATTTAGTGGCTTCGCCTCTGTTATATCTACATGCTACTATATATAATCTTAATCATCGATTTGCATGTCATGGTGATCAATGGACCTCTCTGTGGCGTTACTTTTGTGTCTGTACATGCATTTATGTACTTGAATTGCTCTATGTTTGCCACTTTGTTTTTGACCTTGAATGGTGTGGCTGGCAAAGTTAAATGGTAATATCATGTTGAAACAAGATATTGTTTGCTTGTGAAGTTCTAGAAATTTGTGGTTCGAGGTAATTTATCTACTGACCTTGCTCTTGAACATATGGGTTGTCCTTGTGCTGGGACCATGGTATAAGCTAACTTTTTCATGAGTATAGAACCCCGGAAATTTGAATTTTATCTTCAAAGGTCTCTGATAAGCTGTATTCATTTTATGCCATCTGAGTTTAATGTTATGGTGTGCCATGTTTCTAAGTATTGAAATCAAATGAATAAAATTTTCTAGTTGGGATGCACATCTTTGCTTCTGTTAGAACATTCTGTTTAATTTTTTATGTAACTTTACATCCTTGTACATAACATGTTGGTTGATTGGTATAACCAGCTTTTGGTGGCCCTCAAGGTGCGATATCCTCAGCGAATCACTATTCTTAGAGGAAATCATGAGAGTCGTCAGGTACATGTCATTTCTTTCTTATTTTTGCTGACATTATTGGGTCTATATTTTTGTAGCTTGATATATTTTTTTGTAATGAACCAAATCAAATTGACTGCATTGGAGATTAGATATATCAGCATATCTTTGGTCTTAATTGTTTTTTCCTTATAGATCTGAACTAAATACTATTGCATCACATTGCAGATTACACAAGTATATGGATTTTATGATGAATGCTTAAGAAAGTAAGTTCTCACCTTTTGTGGAACCAATTGTTCATCTTCGTAACTTATACACTATTTTTGCTCACTTTTATCAAGATCATTGATACATATTTTTTTTCCTCTCGGTATCTCTTTACCAGAATTTATAGTTTAAAGTTTAAACATGTATGTATGTGATGAATGCGCATATGGCAAATGTAGTTTTTTCAATATAACTAGTGTATGTGTTTGTTCTATTTTCGACATCAAAATGGATTTACCTTTTTTGAATCAATTTTTAATGTTTGTTCAGGTAGTAGTTCTCTTGCATTAAAATATGGGTCTGTATGCAATTTAGTAGATATTGCTATTGTTGGTCTCATGTAATTATCTTAGAAAATGTGTTTATCTGCTGATGGAACTTTAGGTTGTAGAAAATGACTTTTGCTGTCATATCATCATCATCATATGTTGCAGTCTTGAACAGCAGTCTGTCGTCATGTAAGATGGCATTATATTTGACTTGGCACATCTGTATCACTTTAACAAGCATATTGATGCACTGCCGTCAGACCAAGACATCTCTGGGGAATTCTGCAGTATGTATGTAACCTAAGCAGTATCTGCTGAGAAGTGTAAGGCAATACAATGATATTCAAGTGGCATGATTCAGTTTGATGAGTATCAATCTTGTGGCATTGTTTTTCTTGGGCTTCTATCTGGAAACAATAAGATAATCAATTTTGAGTCTTATAACAGGAAGGACAATTTACAAATGCTGCATGGGAATTTGGTGATCTGACATTACAAGTGACAAGTTTCTATCTATTGTAAAAGGCAACAATTAGGATGACAGTTATATGTACTTCTGCCCTGTGCCTCTATTTCTCTTGATAACTTGAGAGTTGTATTTTAATTTGACATCCGAGAGTCAAGTTGCTGCAACTTTTAAGTCTTTTTGGGGCCTGGAATAAGCTTTGGTTTTGACCATGTCAAACACAGAAACAAACACAAGTTCAGATATTATTGTGCTTCTTCAGATAAATGATTGAGGGTTGCTCTGGGTGTGCACTATGGTATCATACTACTGTTGGTACTTGCCTTCCCCTCCTCGTCTTCTTGTTGCCATTTTCTCCTCCATATCCTGTCATCCTACTACCTTCTCTCCTCAAGGTACGCATGCCACCTCTTCTCCCCTTGGCATCATCTTCTTACACCGCCTTCTGCTCCTCTTCCTCATCTGCTTTCTCTTCTTCCAGTTCAAGCCATGCTTGTCAGATTAGGATTTGCCAACACATGGTATGTGTGGACTGGTTTGGTACCAGACCAAGATCTAAAACCTTGACACCAATAATCCTGCTCATTGCCACCGGACTAAATGATAAGCCCAAGAGCGATCTTAAAGGAAATCAGGTACATGAATTTGTGCCAACTAGCATTCACATTTAGACAAGTAGGTTTTAAAGCACTAGGAGTATCAAATAACCAATTGTCCTACCCGACATTAGCATTAGCTCCACAACCTATATATTTGAGCAAGCCAGACATCAGCTTCTCCATCGTTTGAAATTTGAATAAAAATTCTTCAACACCAGCTGGGTTTGGGGGGAGTCCTGCAATTCCATGGGGAACAAAGCTCCATGTTTAGCAATCACCCTATTGGTCTGTAGACCAGTCACCAACCAACCGTCCAGCTGTATCTAGTGGTCCTATAGTAGGAACATGCTAGATTTACTCTGCTCAGTGCATGCGTGGGCCTATTTAAACAAATGGTTTCTTTTAAAAGATACAAAAGACTGATTTTTATTATTGATAAATGATCCTTGTTTTTATGTATAATTTGTAAAGAGTAGATACAAGTGAACTGTAGTCAATATTTTTTTGTCTAGTTCCATTCACTCTAAATGCATGCCATTCTATGAAAAATGATGCTGCCTCCTTCTGTGTGACATGTTTTTAGTTTCTTCCATGTGGTACTATACTGACGGAGAACAAGGATTAAAATAACAGAGTTCTCCTGATGACGGAGGCATTTTTATTCTTTTTAGTCTGATACGGGGCTATGTTGTTTGGATTCTGCTATACTTGTTCATTGCCTGCTTATTTGTTGAAACTTGTTCCGTAGTAAGTGTCAGCACATGCAGATAGTGCTGCTGTGAAGCCATAGGCTTGAGGACTTTTAGAGCAAGAGAGTGGTGCAGGAACACGTTAAAAGTTTTATAAGTGCATCAATAGTTTCCAGATGCCAACTCTTGATGCTGTTGGCATTTTCACCACTGACCAGTTTATATGCTATAATTTATGGGACTTCGTTTAGTGTAATGACAATAATTAGATATGTCAGTCATGTAAACTGTTCTTGGACCAATGAATATAACATAGCAAATTGGTCATTAATTGTGGGAATGGATATACAGCTATAATACCCCCCAGTTTTAAGGCAAGAGTAGAGTTGGTTTAGAAGGGGTTAGTATGGTTAAGGTCTCATTGATCCAATCATAGTCAAGCTAGTGGAGCATCTATCTGTATGCAACTTGTATATGCTGATTTTAGTACCAAATTCATCATTGTGATGGAATCTTTGTGAGTTCTGTTTTCTCAGAAAGTAGATCCATGTTGCATCTTGATCTGCAACCTTAATGCACTTCTAAATCAGGAGAAATCAATTTAATCCTGTTCTGGTTTTTACATGTAATTGTATTAACTATCTGTTCCTTACAATATTTTCCTGCATTATTTAATTGCAGATATGGTAATGCAAATGTATGGAAGATCTTTACAGATTTGTTTGATTACTTCCCCTTGACAGCACTGGTTTGTACTCGAACGAACTATTCCTATTATCTCCTGGCAATGGATATTTATTCTGGATGCCACTATCATGCAATAATCTGCTAATTTTTCGGTTTGATTTGGATGTGCAACAACTCTAAGCTAATACTAGAACCCTTTTTTTATGATTTATTCCTGGTGTTGGAAAAAGCTGTATTTAATCAACATGTTCCAATGACTTCTTTGTATATGATGTCAACATGTGGATTTGTCGCAGCTTTGTGTGTTGAAAAGTGCTTCCTAAGAAATGGTTGATATGGGTTGGAAGCTTGTTTTAATCTTTTTGTTGAAATTGTTCTGAACATTTAATGCCACTTAAGATAAATTATCACAAGTATTGATTTTTTTAACATTTAGATCAACCTTTATGCCTAGTTAGTGGATGGACGTATATATACTGTTTTTGTATTGTCATTTTTTCTTATGTTATGATGGTTAATTTACCTCAAGTTACCGATACAAGGTGTTTTATCAATTAAATTCATGTTGGTTTTCTTGTTGATGCTAGGAGTTCCATTAGTTCTCCATTGCAGAAAATCGGTCTGCATAAGGGTTGATTTTATAATGTGAATATGTGCGCAATGATTTTCATGAGTATCTGAGTTTTCCCTGTATGGTCCGAGTAAATATACCTCAGTGCATATTAGCTGGTGATGGTTTCTTGATCCTCAAGTCATTACTCATGAAATTGACTGACTTGAATATTTTTTTTCACTGTCTGTGTAGGTTGAATCAGAAATATTTTGCCTTCATGGTGGATTGTCTCCATCTATTGAAACCCTTGATAACATCCGTAACTTTGATCGTGTTCAAGAGGTTCCACATGAGGGGCCTATGTGTGACCTTTTATGGTCTGATCCTGATGACAGATGTGGTTGGGGTATTTCTCCTCGTGGTGCAGGATATACCTTTGGCCAAGTATAATGCAAGACCTTTTCTTTCCTTGTGGTTGCAATGTCCTGTCTTTGCATTAAGCAGCTTCAGGTAATTGTATTTTCAGGATATATCAGAGCAGTTCAACCATACCAATAACCTTAAGCTGATAGCCAGAGCACATCAATTAGTCATGGAAGGATATAACTGGGGACATGTAACTAATTTTTTTATAATGTTGTTTTTGCATTGACTTCTTGGAAGTTCAACGACTGAATTAATAATTCAATTGCCTAAAACAGGACCAAAAGGTAGTTACTATTTTTAGTGCTCCAAATTATTGCTACCGGTGTGGGAATATGGCCTCCATCTTGGAAGTTGATGACTGCAAGGGGCATACTTTCATCCAGGTAGATCTTTCTCTCTCTCTTCTCTCTATATATTTATGTATTGTGTGACAAAATGCTTGTGTATGTGTATGTTTGTACATGTTTGCTTTGTATGTATTTGATATTTAATGGTTACTCGTATCAATATTGTGCCGGAATGGGCATGTAGGTGAATCAAGGATCCATAACGTAGAACCAAATGGTTTACTAAGCTTTGTAAAAGGAGTCTTAAGTTGCCTTTGTGCCTGGTCAGACAGTGAACACTTGTAATCAAATCCTAGTTGTAGGCTTAGGCTTATGTAAGGTCCCATGATGATTTCCAATAATGTCTTTTGGGAAAACGTTAAATTCAGAGTTGTGTTTAGGCGAAACTTCCTACACCTGACATGCACCACCAAGCAGGTCTCTGCAGGGTGAGTTCTATTTCATGTGCATGTTTCCCATATCAGTGCAGCATGGTTCTTTGCTTATGTGAAGTTCTAACAATTCAATCAAAACCTTGTATTTCTTCTGGCAACTCCGGCTGTTTTTGTGGATGGAAACTATTTATGATTGACCTCTTGTTGATTGGTGTTTCTGTTGCAGTTTGAGCCAGCCCCCAGAAGAGGAGAGCCGGATGTGACTCGTAGAACTCCCGATTACTTTCTGTGAGTCAGCAAATGTGGGGGCTAGGTTCATGGCTCTTTCACAGCAAGTGCTTCTCGCCAAAAGTGGGGCTGTGGTTGTGGACATTTCCAATCCTAGGATCAGTTTTTACTCCAAGCTGCCTGAGTTTCGTTGGTTTGGAAGGAATAGATGTATAATGATGTTGAAAGCTGTACGTCTCACGTCATTCAACTGTAACAGGGTTCGTTGGAGGCGGTGAGGCCTATGGTTCAGCTTCGGCAGCAGCGTGTATCGTTTCTGATGGACTGTCTCTCCTTTGTCCTTTTTTTTTCTTCTGGTTATTCTTTCGTTTGCTTTTTCTCCGCCTATGGAGGAGAGGGAATTTACGCCCAAGTGTTGTTTTTAGCAAATGGATAGATTCAGTTGGATCTTTCTTGATTTGTTCAACTTAAGACTTCTCTATATTAGTGTTTGCTGCTCTAAGATCAGTTTGTTTGCCTACTTGATTCATTTCAGCCATAGTTTATTTATTAGTCGTTTTGAAGTGAGCATTCTGGGCAGTAGCAACCCCAGTTGATCATGAATCAGAGAGTGGACTCTTTTGCCTGAACATGTAGGCTTTCGCTAAATCTTGGCCCCAAGTTCGCTCTACCTACTTCTTTCAATGCCATGTAGATGGTTTCTTTGCCACCGCTTTCGAGGTAAAAGGATTTGGAAGTGAAATAATCAAAGCATCAACTCAATTTGGCAGGTCACACGTCTTTTGATTTTTATCACACAAATCTCTTTTTTGTATATGGCAAATTTGAACTATGTTTTTGTGCATATAGTGTGTATGATACATGAACTGATGAATATGGATTATAATACAACAAAGATGTAACGTTGAACTGTTTGAAGTAAAGTGGGATACGTGAATCTTTCTTTTGTCGTCGTTGAATCTCACCTATCACATGAACTGTTTGAAGAAAGTTTGATTGTTGCATAACATCTGAAACCGGTAAAAATAATCAATGAAACAACACATTGTCTCCATTTACATGGAATTACAAGTGAGACATGTAAGATTCCAATTTGATAAATTCTTCACGTGTTGTGGGCACCAAATTAATACTACATAGAAGTGTCTCTCTACAATCTGGTTTCTTGTGGGTTGTAATCTCTATATATACAACCAACCTTCTACGAAACTCAACGTATAGTTACTATTTACATGATACCATCACATCATATTTACCTCATGTTCTTATCTGGCGAAACGTCTAGTCCACTCTGCCGCGATCTCATTATGTTTAGCTCTGTCCGTCAAGTATAGCTGCGTAATGCCGGAGATCTCTGGGTTATCTGCTGTGGGGAAGAAAGCGGAGAACAAGGAACAGAAATGATGAAAAGATGCTGATATATCATGCTGTGTCCAACTAAGCCCTTGATAAACTAGCAAACAAATGATGTATGACGTACAGGGAACCGGATTTGTGATGATTGATCTGATGGCAAGTAAAACCTTCGAGATTGTCATGGCTGGGCTCCACCCATCGTTCAAGATGTCTAGGTTCAGATTGCCAGCTGAATCAACATTGCAGTGGTAAATCCGAGTTTTAAATGTTACCTGAAGCCAAATCGATCATGAGTGTGATTCATCAGATATAGAGCTAGCCTTACTGATGCTTACGATAATCACAGTCAAGAATAAATGGACAATCTAATGGCTCACAACCAGTTTCGGCCACCCTCGATCAAACTACAAGATATATTACGATAGAACTTTTCTAGTATTTACCTGTTTTGCAATATATATACCATTTAAAGGTTTCCATATAAGATATGTCAAACACAATATATCTGTCCATTTAACATTCCAAAATTGTCATAGATAACAGA
Organism: Musa balbisiana; assembly: GCA_004837865.1. Classification (NCBI taxonomy): domain Eukaryota; kingdom Viridiplantae; phylum Streptophyta; class Magnoliopsida; order Zingiberales; family Musaceae; genus Musa; species Musa balbisiana. The sequence continues at coordinate 35,077,310 of CM017191.1, read as the reverse complement.
AACAAAAAACCAAAATGGCATATGTGACAGGATTCTCAAGCAGTTTATTACATCTATTTCTTGCGTCAATGAAGCATTACAGAAATCTCGAAAACGATTGAAGAGACCAATTTTAAGGAACATCAAATGCTGTTTTGAGGCTATTACTATATAAATTTTGTATAACATGTGTGGTGCACAACACACATTGGTTGTGATTTCCCTTGTATGAGAACATTACAGTTTTTTTGAGCAGTATGAAAAGACAACAAACACAAAGACAAAGAGGGTAAAGAAGCTGAGGCACAATGAAGCTACAATTAAAAGGAAAATTGCAATATATAAACTTATATCTGACCAAATATTAAATGCATGCATATTTGTTTCATACTAATGTTGTCAGTAGTCTGTCGATTTAATGAAATACCCTCACCTTATTTTCCCACTTCTATTTCCTCCTCCATTTTCTTCTCTCTCCTCCCCACCCTTGTCTTCTTCAATTCACTGTCCTCTCTTCCCTTAGCTACTGCTGTTGCTGACCACAACAACCTGCGAGGGGCTGCCGCTAGTCTCAATAAACCTGTGAGGGGTCATTGCATCACTGCAGGAAGCAGTAAGCCGCACCACTGCTGGCAGCAGTAGGCTTACGAAGGGGCCACTGCTGCAGCTGTTGGCTCTAGTCACTCCTGTGAGCTTCTGCCAAATGGCAGCAAGATGCATCAAGGGTAGAAAGTGAGGTTATCTGTGTTATCATCTTCCCTTGATCATTTACTTTAGAGTGGGGCAATATTCTCCACTAAGTCCTCTATTTGCATATTTCATGAAGGAAGAGAGAAAAACAAAATTACCTATAAAACATAAAAGAGCCCTCATCCCCCTTCATCTCTCTTGCCTTTAAAATAAAAAGAAGTGTTATGAGAACCCCTAATCATCCCTTTCAAAAAGAATTTCCATGCCACCTAAGTTTTTTAACATGCTAGTTTTATGTAGTGATGCTTGCTAGTGAATGATCAATTCTGTTCTTGTGAATCTTTCGTTTTTATTTTTTAGTTTCATTGGGATGAAATTGTATAGATGCTGAGAGACTTTTCCATCAGCCATTGGGTCATGCTTAAAAGTGTATGATTGATGCTGTTTCATAGGTCAGCCAGATCATTATTTCAAATTGGAGACTACTACTTAATAGATCAACATATGGATCTAGAGTTAATCCATTTCATCAACTAAACAAATGAAGTTAAATCAGATTTCTGAGTACTAGTTTGCATATAATTATACTACAATCTACTCACTTTACATGCTTAAATGAATAAATTGCCAAATTTGCAAGGCCCCAGTGTTAGCATGGCACCAGGATATAATCCAGCTATTCTATTGCACACTTAAGACTTCATCAGCACAGTACAAAGCTTTAGTTTCTGCCTCAACATGGACGTAAGAGTTCTAATTTCAATGAAGGCGGTGGTTTCATCCACAACTTTTTTGTTGATATTGACATAAGAGTTTTGATTTCATTAAAGACAGTGGTTTCAACCACAACCTTTTTTAATGAATACAAACAAAACTATGTCAAAGTTTATTGGTATATACTGGATCAAACCTGAACCAGCACATGGACCACTTATTTTGGGATGGTCCACATGAGATACAGGGCGGTGATTGTCCTGACTCATGGGATTCTCCTCCTCCTACTTCTCTCCTCCCCTTTTCTTCTTGATTACCTCCTCATCTCCTCCTTCTCCTACTCTAACTATAATGACCTGTTTTATTATTATTGTCACGACCAACAAACTGATTAATTACCCTGATTGGTTTTAAACCAGGTGGGTCAAGATACTTAATCCAAAATTTTGGAAAGTAAGCTCATCTAGATACAATCACATTCATCCTCCTACTTCCAATGTGGACTGAATCCTTCCTCACTTAAAAGCATGACTTGATTGACTCATAGTCCATAATCAATCCCAAGTGCCTAAAGCCCAACTCATCTAGATACAAACCCTAAGGGGTAGCTTGGTGGCTGCATGTTGGGATGTGCCTTAAGCCTCGTCCACGGGTAGCTCTTTCCTAGTTGGATTCCTCATCATGCCTATCACCAAGTTCTGATGAACAGACAAATGTATTAACTTAGTGAGCTTAAAGCCACATAATCCAAATTATTTAAACCCAAGCTAATAGTAGTAGACTCATCTACCCCTATCCCTATGTACAATTACATTTATCCTTCTATTTCCAATGTAGGACTAAACCGGGGTGTCAATCATCTAAGCAACGTAGTTGTCAAACAATGTCTGATTTTAATTTAATTTCTGCTTAATTAACACATGAATATATGTAGAAAGTGCAATTTATTTTATGAGTATTAACCATCTCTCCACAGATTCACCTATTCAATATACCAATGGAATCCTAGCATACATTTGTTGTAGAAATATTCATAATATCTTCTCAATTATTTTTCTCTATCGTGGTCTAGATAACCTCCTTAGGTTGGTCTTACTAATGAGGTACAAGAAAATGTCAAGCACAAAACATGACAAGGGGAAGATGCATGGACCACTGGACCTAGGCATATGAAGCTGACTGTATAAGTGTGCTCACTAATTTATGTTAGATTTGAACGGATCTCTGCAAATAATGACATAACACCCTTTTAAGCTTATACTTCAAACAAACAAAAAATGAGAAAAAAAAAGTAGAATAAAGAAATACTTGTGCCCAAGTTGTGATACTTGGATACACTATCTACAATAGGTTGCAAGAATGAAGAGGCATGGTATTCCCATCGTGATAGTGGCAAATAAAGCTATTTTTTTAAAAACCTAATTAAAGATGTTGCGCTTAGATGTACATCATCTTTGGCCTATTCAATTTACTAATTTCTTCAAAGCTTTCGTTCGCTTTCCAATAGCAGGAAAACTGATAGAATAGCACAAGTGACTATTTGTGGACATTCTTCAGCAACCTTCATTCCTTTTCCATATTTTGAGTGCATGTTTGGATACAGAAATGATTTTCACACCCGTTGTTAAATACTTGGCCAGATCACCACAAAATTAACAAATGAGGAAAAAACAATGCAATCTCCTTTTTTGAACATATTTGGTTTAACTGAGGAAGATATTGGGAAAGACAACGTCTAGCATATCATAGGGCAGGTAAATTGACCTTGCCAATATAAAATTATCTCTAACAGGTGAGTACATTAATATAATGTTGGACAGTTAAGAAACAACGTATATAAAAAGTAAAAGGACATGAGGAATCTTAATGATGATGCAATATGATTGAATGAAAATAATACAATGTTGTAGCTAGAAAGTCTAGTATAATAAGATTAAGCATAAACTAACAGAAGCACAACAATTTGATGTCTTTTTATTTAGTCCAATTTCACATACCTTTGGGGGTTTGAATGGATAGTCACATGGAAAGACAATGTCAAGAAAAAATATGCCATCTTCATATGGGGTTCCTGAAATAATAACAAAAGTTGGTAACTACCACGGGTTCCAGGCAAATGGATCCTTTAGGTACTTATCATTCGTATGAAAATCTATTCTAAATATTGATAGATAAAAAAACATATGTGGTAGGCATCGAGGATTAAACTTCGTGGTGAAAATATATATGTAATCTTTGAAGAGAACATATAATACAGCTCATTAATGATGAAAAGAATCAACACATGATATCTTTTAGTACAGGGATTAGAAATCCTAGGACTACTACCATAATTACCATAATGGGAATCCAAGTTCCAACAAGAATATTCCATTTTGCATATGCCTACATTTTTTAAATCCCAAGTTGAGATTTTTTAAATTTCAGTCTACATTTTATGTTTCGTAGGAGATTTCATGTATATTTTGTCTATCTGAAATTTACAAGTCCTTTCAACTGTTTGGAATTTTTGAGCTACCCAATTGAAATGGGAGAGAAGAGTGTTTGACTGAGATTCTCATATATCAAAGGAAATCCCCATGGAATCACCATACCAACCAGGACTCTTAGAAACTATGTTTACCGTGAGCTGTAGAATATTTTCCCAATATTGCAGGATAGATATGACATGCATCCTAGCCATGGCAAATTTGATTCATGGCAGCAATTAGAAAAACTTAAAAACCTTACTAAAAGCCCCTTAAGCATATGTAAGTAGAAAAGCGGTTAGAGCATATTAGGTATAATGGGTTAAAGTTCATGTTTAGATCAGTTCTGTTCATAGCCAAACTAAAAATCTTGTAGTTCCAAACTAAAAGTCGCTGTACTAAAACTGGAGGATAGAGTGTGACTAACGAGTCAAATGATCACATAATATCTAGACCATCTTGAAGTTGCTGATCAAGTTGCTAGACGGTAGGAAGTGAGATCATTACGGAAAAGAGCCTACATGATGAAAATCGCAAGAAGAAAAGGGCATGGGAGTCCAATGTGGTACATGTGGATGCTTAAATGAGTGAGGTAGCCAGACTGAGTTGAAGCAACAAATGGGAAAAATTATACCTTGAAACCCTAATAAATATATTTATAGGTGCACAAAGGCTATTCGATTGTTGGGGTAGCCCCGGACTAGTTTTGGTAAGACCATGTTCTTAACAGAATCTAGGAAAGATGCTTAAATACTAATATGAGAAAGGACAGAATCGTCTTCCTCCTCCTCTTCCTTCTCCACCTTTTCACGTCCTCCCCTTGTCTCTCCCTCTTTCTGTTTGGTGGAGAAACACATGAAACGTTGTTCATGACAAGCATATCCCTTAATATATCAAGTGTACATGTTACAAGAATGTTCACTTTCCAAGGTCCAAAACAACAAAGGGCAGGAATTAATCACCCCAAATCTCAAGCAGCAAGGGGCATATGCCCCGAGAAACCATTACCTTAAGAAAAAGTCTTATTAAGCGCCTGCTTAAGAGAATGTTCTTATAAATCAAGATTGAAACCAGAGGGGCTGCAAGTGCGAACAACAGCCCCCTTCTTGCAGCAATTTTTAGGTCAGCTCAAATCAAGAAACCATTGCTAACAGTAAATTCAGAGAACACAAATCATCAGCCTCTCTAAGAAGCAATTAGAGCAAGATGATGAGAGAATAAGGGTTTATGGTGGTGATGAACATGATAAAGCGAGGAAGAGTTTAGCTAGACCTTGGGGGCCGATGATGGTGGAGACCCAGTGGTAGAGGTTGTCGCCCTTGGGGCCGGCGGAGCAGTCGGCAGGCGGATCGGCATTGAGCTCCAGCATCTCCTTCTTGATCCTCTTCCCAGACGACGACACCGACGTGGCCGACAGCCAGCCCCGTACTCCCACACCACCTACGCCGCCGCCACCGCCGCCGCCGATCCCTCCTCCGCCTCCGCTAGCGCCGGGCGGAAGGCTGCCAGTCGAAGTGGAAGACATGATCGCCTCTGCTCGCCTTTCCTTCGTGCCCATCACCGTGATGAATGTTATCAAGCCTTTCGGATGGATGGACGGCTGAGATGCCTGATTTAGATGGATAGAGCGTGAGATGGAGCGTTGACGAGAGCGACTCACCTCGATATTTAGAAATGACATTTATTCAGTGTTCTTTTTTTCTTTTGCTATTTTCATGTTTATTTTGCTGATTTTAATCCTATAAATCGAGTTTGGAATACACACACACACACACAAAACATAACTTTGTGATAAATATGAATTATATATATGCAATTTTACAAAATAATATTGTAATAAAGTTCCCATCTACTGAAATGTTCATCAACAAACAACACCCATAGCACAAAGCAGTATCACACTGCAAAAAGTAGTTGACGTCTGTGGAAGAATAATACATTCAAAATAAATTATCATTGGTTAATGAGAAAACTACATAGCTGTTTATCCTCAATTTTCACACATAAAATACTGAGTAATTAACCTAATAAAATAATTGCATAAAACATGTAAAATACATGCCCTTGGATCAGTCTCAGTTTCAGGAACAAAACAGGCACTTCCCACTGTGTACTTCTCCCCTATGCATGCATCTCAAGAGGGCAATCTCTTCTACGGCACTTATCTCCACAAATCTTCTCTTGATCAAGAAATAGAAGGATAAGCAAAAAGGATTCAGAGATACAAGCAACAGAAAATTCTAAGTTTCGCTATATAAGGGGAAAAATGATATATTCCGCGTAGAAAAGATTCCAGATAAACCGATAGAATTGTGATATTGCCTCCTGCAAGGAAAAAGAAGGATAAAATAAATATCATTAAATAATGACAAACAAGTTCTTTTTATAGCTTAAACTGGTTGAGCAACTCGTTATCACCCAATCAACAAGTGATGACTGAAAATTATTTATTTATTAAAAGCAGCACCAGCTCCTACACAAGGAAACATCCCGGTGATACGAGATTAATCAGGTCTAAGTAAGAAATTGGTTTGGGCACAGGCACAGTCATGTCTCACCTAGTTTCAATTGCTTTTCTTGTAATAGCACTATCTAATTTATGACTAATTTTTTTTTTCACCAAGACTAATTTTATTTCGCTCAAATCAACAATGATTTAAGAGCAATGATTGTAAACTTTAACTAGCTTCTCATGATTGTAAATGATTTAATGTATATAATGTACCAAAATAGGGATCTGTATGAATTGCTCTACATATTAGATGGTTTGGATTTTAAAGGCAAGAATTTAAGAGGTTATACTATTCTTGAGAAGGATGCTGTGCTCTCAGCAATATTCTTCACCAGTCATCTATTTGCTTTTCTACATCTCAATTTAAAACCTATCCCAATGTCACAGCAAAAAGTATCACCAATCTCAAGGTTTTGATAAAGAAAACTGTGAGTAGAGTTTATCTAAGAAACAAATGGACGGTATATAGTGATAATTCGTACCTTGGTGTATTTTGCTTGTTCCAAAATCCATGCCTGAAAATCACATGTACCCTCAACTTAATGCATAAGAAGATTAGAAAGCTAATCATATAAGGAAGACAGCTTAGTATTAAGAATACAAGGGATATCCTCTAAAATAAAGAGACAAACGAAAGACAAAAAAAAGATGGAGAGCCAACTCCATCTACAAATTCAAAGAAAAAAATATATATATTACACTATCTTTTGTTTCTTATACATAAAGAAATATAAGCTTAAAATACATGTATATGAATCGGCAGGATATTATTAAGTCAGATGTGCTAAGGTTTATGGAATTATGATTAACAAACTACTCGAATCAAATTCTGCAATAAAAAACTTGGGTTCTCCAAAGCTAAAAATGAGGCAAGTTCAACCATGACAATTAAAATCAATCTTGATAACCAGAAATCAGCATAAATTGGCTATGTCAAGTCAGGATCAAAATCAGCTTTAGATCTCAAAATGAACCAATAATAGCAATAAAACAGTTAGAACTTACTGAAACCAACCAGATTGGTAACTGGCTAAAATCCTGGAACTAAGCAAACCAGTAACTAACTGAAACCGGTGGAACTATACTGACATCAGATGAACTTTGTCAATGGCAGAGGTTTGATTGAGTTCCAATAGCTTCTGGTTGAGTTCGAGGTAGATTTTGGTTGCCATGAATAATTTTGGACAAGTTTGATTAATCCTAGATAAATAGGAGGCCTCGAGATTGGACCTAGCAAATCCCTCGTACAATGCGTAACTATACAATTTATTTGCAATCAAGCATTTATGTGTAACTATACAATTTATTTGCAATCAAGCATTTATCTCCAATAGGAATACATAGTAGCAAAATAACATTTTGTTCCAGGATGTACCCTCATGCTTGTAAGGTCCTAATCCAGTGTGCTAACAAAGGAGTGCCAGCCAACATTAGCAAATTGTACATTAGCATAACCAATGCCGTACTGTCACGGACAAACTTCAAAATAGGATGTTTGATGTAATGCTTATGTATGTCCGTGTCTTTTGGTATGTTCATGCTTTGAACAGTATGTTGAGGGACGGTCGAAGGCTTAATAGTCCCATTTTAGTCTCGGTCTGTAGTGGACCATTTTACCCCTTTGTTGTGCAACTATTCAGAGCTTGTAAAGTTTGTTTGTAATTTGCATTGGCTAAGAAGTGTTTTCCGAAGATGATTGCTTGTGGATCCCGAGTGAGACGTTTTCTCTAACCCGTTTTCTCTTTTGTAGGTCCTAAGGAACCATGGGAGGTTTCAGGGAGGCTGACCTTTGCGGACGGACACGCAAGGGTGCCGCACGACTTAGGCAAAACCAGCTAAGTCCGTGACAGATGGTATCAGAGCGGGACAAGCACTCATAGAAACACTTGGCATGCAAACGTGGGGGACCTAGCGGGGCTGCATTGAGGGCAGCCAGCACACGCGACCGTTTTGGGGAAAACGGGCATGGCGATGTAGGGAAATAGAGTCGCTCAGAGGAGCGAGCATCTGAGATTGACATTCAGAGGAATGGCCAACCCTTCGCGTGAGAGGCACCACGAGGACGAGCAAGCTGGGAAGAATGCGAAGCGCACAAAGGTTGGGATGGTTGAGTTTGAGCTATGGCTCAACGTTGGCAACTATACTTGATGGTGCTCAAGTCAAGCGAGGCGCTTGGTAAAGGATGAGACTACGCAAGGTGGAATGAGTTGCTCAGCGACCGAAAGAGTTGTGCAAAGCTCACAGAGGTGAGGGGAATTGCTAACTCGAAGAATTCGGTACTCATGCAAGGGCTTGTATGCGGACGATGGAATGTTCGTGACCATCCCAAGGCGACGAAACTCGGCACCATGGAGTATTGAAACTTTCTCTTCGGCATGTGAAGGATACGTCCGTAGGAGGCTAAAGTGTGCAGCGAGTTCAGCATGTTGCTAGGCCTTGAGTGGTGCAGTGGGGGCTGTATTGACGTGGAGTCGCAATCTAGCAAGTGTGTTTGCAGGAGGCAGAACAATGCACAGTTTGTTCAGCAAATCGGAGTAGTCCAAGGGGATGGTGGTCTCCGAAACGAAGAGAGATGTTGCTCCAACGGGATGGATATCCAGGAGGGATAAGTCCCGACTCTCCAGAGGGAGAATCACGTGCAATAGACTGCACATGTTGAGGAGTAGTACCTCAAAAACAACAACTCCACGAAGCTTAATGGATCGAGCGAGCGACGAGGAGTCGTCGCATGATCTCGCTTGAGAGAATGCATTGGTGGATGCATTGCGGGATCAAGTGGTGGAGCGACCCAAGGCAACACAAATGAAGGCACACTTGGAGTCGATATAGAGATCTGACTCAAGGGAGGGCTGACCCGTGGAATGGTGGGCGCAAGGGCCACCATCAACTCAATGCAAAAACGAGGAGCGGACCAACTTGGGTGTAACTTGGCAAAGTACCCAAGCCGCATGAAGTGAGCCGACATAGAAGATGGAACATGGAGCGGAGGCGTAGAGCTTTCCTTGGACAGAGGTCAAGGACATGAACTCTTGTAGAGGCAAGAGAAGGATTATGTCGTTCCATAGGTCTTTAATGCTGATGGAGCGGACTCGTATTGTATGGTGCCAAAGACGAAGGGAGCTTCGGGGCACATACACTTTATCTCGAAGAAGCATTTGATGGAGGAACTGAGGCGACTCAGCTTGCAGAGGCGAAGTTGGGTTCAGAAAGCCTTGGCACGGGGCAAGAGGACGCAGAGGCGGGTACTCTTGAAGAATATGCCACAGTGTTGCCATTCAAGTTGCCATGAGGGGAGCGGTGCGCAGCGGAGATTGTACTAGTAGGGGCAGAGACCCAGGATCCAGACAATAGTGCACCAATTCCAACGAAGTCGGTGGACTTCGGGAACTAGGCGATGGACTGTCCTAGAGCGATACTTCGTCTAGGTGTGACCCGAGAGCGGGTGGACGAAGGTCGATTGCCAAAAGAGCGAACAAAATCGAAGTTGGAAGAGACCCTGTAATGTGGTGGCAGAGACCACAAATGGAGGGACCACAATTCGAGTTCATTCCACAAGGATCAGAAGGCAATGGAGATGTCACCAGGAGGCGACAGGGTGCAGCGGATCGTGGTGGAACAGTTCGTGGCAATGCGATACACACAGGTAAGGTCCCGTGAGGGATTTTATCATACGGAGGTATGATCAGGAGCTACTGGCAGCTCCACTTCGGTGAACAACACGACGGCAAGAAGGGCTATGGATTCAAGGAGTGAAGGCCATGGTACCGCAGAGGTGGGTCTTTCGTGCGTGCATCGAATCTTGCATCGGATAGAAGCCTTGGCTATCAGCATATGGGGGCTGTGTTCCACCAAGGAAAAAGTTCGAATGCAAGTGCCAGTGAGTCCCATGAGAGGGACTTGATCATGCAGAGGTATGATCGAAGCAAGCTGGAGAGTTGGACTACTCCAGAGCCCATATTCGCTTAAGGGAGCCCGGCAAGTCAGAGGACAAGGTCGAGTAAGCGAACGTTGCTACCAAGGAAGCTAAGGAGAACAGAATCGGTGCAAATCTTATAACGTGATGGCAGAGGCCATGCATGGGAGTTGCAGTCTGTCTTTCCATTGACCAAAGGAACCTGCTTGGAGAACACAAAGGTGTTGAAGCAGGGGAGGGGTCGAAAGGGGCGAGGAAGCGACGATGAGTCCAGAGGGACTTAGCTACCCAAAATCAAGCATCGGTTAGAATGGAGGTGGACTCAGAGGAGTGTCACAGAGGCATATCTACCGATCGTGAAGAAAGGGCAGATGTGAGGCGACGGATAGTAGAGCCATGGGCATGGCAGCGCCATGGTACCACAGAGGTGGGACTTCCGTGGAGTCATCGATCCCTTGCTCTCATGAAGGGAGAGCGTTTGATCATGAATGGGGCCGAGAAGGTGGAGAATGTGGAGGCAAACTCTAAGTACCAAGACAAGGCTGAAGGGCAGAGGCCAAGGAACTTCATAAGACCGGTGTCAACGAGCTTCTCATCAAGATAACCGAAAGTGAAGGACTTCAGGTCGTGCAAGAGTGCATGACCAAGGAACGAAGCAGGCAGTACGTGGTACTGTACCTTTGCTACTCAGTGGAGTAGGCGGTAGGGTTGATGGAGAAGACGGTACAATCCCAGAGGTGACCAAAACTATTAGAGACTTACTCCAAGTTGGGGTGAAAACTTCCTGCATTCCAGAAGTTCGATGGTATTGAGAAGGTGAATCACAGTAGCTAACTCAATGCAAGGAGTGCAAACACTTCGAGTGCTTCAGAAGTGTGAGCAAAGAGTAGGCGAAGGCTAGTAACCAGCTCAATGCATGTAGTACAACCCTTGAGAAGGCGGGCGAAGTCAAGTAACCATTGCCTTCTCAACTCTTAAGAGAATGGGCGAAACCGAGTACCCCAATTCTCTTATCTATCCAGTAGAGGAGCTCTACACAGGTTCAAAGGCCCTTCGAAGATATTAGAAGACAAAAGTTGTCAAATCCTCACCAATGGTGATCAGTGCTACTGAGAGTAGATTATCCGCTTCATTTCCCAACAGAATGCCAATCGAAAGCGGAAGTGATGCGAATCTATTTGGAAATGACAACTAAGTGAAAGAAGAGTCGATGAACAAATTTTGTGGAGGAAGGACCCAAAACTTTAGAAGTTTGCGAGGCGATGCTCGTTAAAGCTCCAACAAGCATCCACCCAGTTCAAGCATCATGAGGCATTTGAGAGACTGGCGCATAGTAAGGATGGTCTTTTCCTTCATCTGAATGATCCGCAGGAACCAACAGGGATCAGCACAACTCAGCCAACCCCACACTAAAGTCAGAGTCATTGGCGAGTTGAAGCAGTATGGCGGATCAAAAGTTCGACTACTCAAAAAACAGCAGCGGAGAGCAGCTGGGAGCCAAGAGGCGCATTGCAGCTGGCGTAAAAGATTGAAGACTCAGCAAAGGCGAAGAGTTGCAGTGTCGGCAAAGGCTTCGACGAGGACGTCGAAGGAATAAGTGGGGGAGAATGTCACGGACAAACTTCAAAATAGGATGTTTGATGTAATGCTTATGTATGTCCGTGTCTTTTGGTATGTTCATGCTTTGAACAGTATGTTGAGGGACGGCCGAAGGCTTAATAGTCCCATTTTAGTCTTGGTCTGTAGTGGACCATTTTACCCCTTTGTTGTACAACTATTCAGAGCTTGTAAAGTTTGTTTGTAATTTGCATTGGCTAAGAAGTGTTTTCCGAAGATGATTGCTTGTGGATCCCGAGTGAGGCGTTTTCTCTAACCCGTTTTCTCTTTTGTAGGTCCTAAGGGACCATGGGAGGTTTCGGGGAGGCTGACCTTTGCGGACGGACACGCAAGGGTGCCGCACGACTTAGGCAAAACCAGCTAAGTCCGTGACAGTACTGTGCTAGTGTGTTAAAAGCTTCAAGCATCAACCAACAAGGTTAGCATAGCCAGCATGTAATATCCTTAACAGCCGGTAAAACTCATAAGGCGCGACAGAACTAAACTTACATGGTTCATTTTCTTCCCCTATATCCATAGCATCATGAGAACTCCCCCCTGATGTTGACTTATTTCCTAGCTGGCCATTTAAGTTTTTCCTTATGATCAACTTGAGAACCTTCACTTAATAGCCACCAAACTGGGATGCCCATGCAACAAATCATTTCTAAAACAGTGCCTTAATTTAATTTATGTCCATCTTATCCAACCTTTTCTCAAAGAATCATACATGCGGAGTAGATACAAAATGTTGCAATCATGGAGCAACCCAACATGCACTCAGTAAAGTTCCAATTTTATGTATGCTCCAACTAATTTTTCACTTTACTGTTAACTACTTACAGAAGCTGCTTTCTTAAAAAAGGAACTATATTTTTTATGTGACATTACACATTCAGCTTGAATATATTTCATGTGAATGCCCAGACCCAAGGTTTCAAATTTTGGTCTGATACTTGTACTGATCTGGCAATCAGCATGTGAAGCATGCTGACACATGGTGTGCCCTGTGCTAAATGGCATGCACCAAAGAAAAAGAGTGAGAAAAGGGGAGGCAGAGGAGTGGAGATAAGAGATAGAAGTGAGCATAGGAGGAGAAAGAGGGGGAGGAAGTGGAAGAGATAGGAGTGAGCATAGGAGGAGAAAGAGGGGGAGGAAGTGGAAGAGATGACTTTGCATACTGTTGGAGGCGGCGGCAGCAACAATGATACAAGGAGGTAGCAGTGGCAATGGGAGAAGGTGGATGCCAAGGCAGCAATGATGGAGGAGGTAGTTACAGTCAGGAGAAGAGAGAGAGAGACTGTGGTGGCGGTGTCCAAACAATCTTATCTGAATAGTGTTTTCCAATAGCCTTCTCAGCTATACTTTATATTATATTCTTTTACTATATGTTGGCAGCCAACAACTGTCTTCAACTGTATAAAATAAAATTAAAAAAATAAAAAACCTCTATTTTGAGCCAGAATGGGTGAAATTGGCCAGCCCACCTGTTCATCCTCTATTAGACAATTAAGTACCAGACCATACAAGATGATAAGTCTGGTATTTGGAACCTTGCTTAGATCATTTGACCTATATCACAACATTTAAATAATTATAGCAAAAAATGTAAGGTGTGGCAAGCTCTATGCCTATCTCTTAAAGATTCACAAAATGTCCAAGCTGATATAGTACAGTAAGAAGCATCAACAAAATAATATATTATTGTATAAGAAGTTACTAAAAAAATGTCGATCATCAAGAAGTTGTTTGCCATGTTTCAGCAAGAACTTCTTAAGGCAAGTTTCAATATGAATTATCAACATAAATGGAGTTATCAGTTAATCATGAGGGGCAAGGAACTTGCAGTGTTTTTTAAGGTGCAATATAAACATGGGGAAATTAGATATGATATAACCTGGAAAATTAATCCCAATGCTAACAGAGCATGTGCTGGCACCATTATGCTGCGTCTAAAAGCCTGTAAAGCAAAAGGCAGCTTTCAAGCGAAAGAAAATGCACAATAATTCAGAAAAAAAGGCAAAAAGATCATGGCTGCTTGCACTGAAGCACTCGGTTAATACAACCAAATGCTGAATGAAAAGTAAACAGATCTTTCATTTTTGCCAACAACAGTTACAATGACATAAGCCAGTTTCGAAACCATATAACAAAGAGGTGGACAAATATTAGAAATAATGAAGCACTGAGTTTAAGAAGGAACCAAGACTTGCAAAAAGGATTTTGGATAATGTGTTCACCTCAGGCATATAAATTGCGACAAGAATAGCACCAAGGTAATTTGCTAATAGGAGACCTGCACCAAGGAATGCGATGTTCCTGACACCAAGCCTTGTTGCCAAGGTTGAGATCTGAAATCTAAAGGAGAATTGCATATGTGAGCCAAGGAAGAAATACATCATACATATGACATGTACAAGTATTTTTTAACTCTACATGGGAAGGGCAATACCCTCAACATTCATACTGTGACATACTGTAAAATATTCTTATATCAATGTGTCTCTCAAGATTGACTAAAGACCAATTGATTGGCACTTCAAATTAATTAACCAACTGCCATACTCTAAATTGGATGTGAACCATGCAATGACCAAACTCTGAGACAACGTATTATTACCCTGTGCAAGTGCTTGTACTCAGGTTGACAGGCTATACTTATTTCTCGCCAAAAAAAATGAATACTGGGGCCAAATACCAAGTATTACTTAAAGGTAACTAATAATGTTTCAATGGTAGAACCAATACATGATCCAAGTGTCAGTATATTTACAATTATAATCACAATTTGTTTGCATAAATGTTTATCTCATCTCCAAAGAACAACTGTAGAGTCAGAAAAGTTTAAAGGGAAACAGCATCATCGTATATGACTTCAAGGACAACACAGTTTAACATACTGAGCAAAGCTCTAGATCATTATGGTTTATGGAAGATAATCAAACAGTGCCCAATGTTAAAATAATGTCGATTTAGGCAAGAAGCAATCCTTGCCAACCTAGAAGCCAGTTAGCTGGATAAGAGATAAGTTATATGGGTTAAAACTTTCTGCATACAATAATATGCTAAATGACAATCTAGAATATCCCCGAAGCATGATGACCAGTGCAGACATAAAGAGGAAAGACATGAGCATGCCTATTCTGCTAGATCCAGATAATAGGAAATTTAGACCCTAGATTGAAACAGTAAATTGAAGATGAGGGAATGGATTAATAAGATTGTCTACTCTGACTAAAGAATAAGGCCCATGGTGGACAGGGCATACTAGTTCTGTCTCTAAATCTGATTAAATTGTGTTAACAACAAAATGGAAATAAAGGAAGACAAATAAAAGAAGGAAAAAGTAAAGCTAACAAAATAACAGTGAAAAAAAGATTTCAAATTGAACCTGATTTCCTGAGAAAGACTTCTAGATAGTATCATAAGCAGGGAGCATATGAAAAAGACAAGGAACATTTCCTGAGAAAAACCTCAGAGAAAACACAAATGTTTTCATTAACAAAATTCAATCTCCTTCTAATACATGTAGCCATCTACCATCTGAGGTTCATTTACAGAAACTTGACTCTTAGTTGGGATGAACCATAAGAACCAAGTCTTTTGTGCATAAATTGATTAACTATGAACAGGTGTGACGCAAGAAGAATAGATGCATACATACAGGTTAACATGTGCATCATGCAAGAGATTTATCGAATACATTGTGCTTATGACAGAAGCCTTTGCTTTGAAAGCATTGGACTAGCCTTAAAATAAGGGTTAGAACCTGATTGTGGAGAATGATATGCTTTGACTTTCTAGAGACAAAGATGAAATGCCTGGAGGACCAAACCCATTTTGACTGATATTTTATACATACCTAAATCTACTAATATCTTCATTAATCACATATAAGACAATGCAATAGTTTGGCTTCCTGGTACAGGGGAGATTTCATGGTTTTTCTTGTGCTTGGAAAGGCAAATTAATATGAAGTCAGGTGTATCAAGTGCACCCAAGCTTGAGAAAAATGTGAAGGACATTTGTATCATACATACAAATTTGGAGGGCAGTCCATTACTCACTTGCGGTCTCCCTCAACATCTGGAAGATCTTTTGTTATAGCAATGACCAAAGCGAATAGTGTCACGAAGGCTGTGATGAAAGTGACAGGTGCACTGCAGATAGAAAGATGTTATATGGGATTAAACATCACCATCATCTCTGCATGTGTCTGCAATGAGATGCACAA
The DNA here is from genome assembly GCA_004837865.1 of Musa balbisiana. Taxonomy (NCBI): domain Eukaryota; kingdom Viridiplantae; phylum Streptophyta; class Magnoliopsida; order Zingiberales; family Musaceae; genus Musa; species Musa balbisiana. The sequence continues at coordinate 35,061,204 of CM017191.1, read as the reverse complement.
ACAACATTTACATGTTTGCTCAAACAAACATATTTTAGTTTACAGTTACAAATTATTGTATGCATATGGCCTCCAGTAACAAATTTTATTTATTAATATCAAAAGATTCTTTACCTCCATTTGAAAGAAAGTCCCAAGGCAGCTCTAGTAGCATAATATACACCAAAATTGAGAAGAAAGCCACGTACCTATGGAATTGTAGTCATAAAAAAAGACAAGATAATCAGTAGAACAAACTATGTCCATAAAAATAAAGAAAAGAAATGAGAATTCAAATAATTATGATCTGATATCCACCAAAAGGCTGAGTATGTGTGAATACAGCTTGAGAAATTATGAATGTGATCTTGATTACTATTTCATAAAACAGAACAACATCTAATTTGTATTAATTTCACATATTGAATGGAAAGCTATACAAAAATGATATACAATATTGCTCCCAATGAATGTGTTAATGCTTGGACCAGTACAGTATACGTGGTAAATAACAGTCCAAGAGCAGTCTGGTATATGGACCAGCTTAAGCCAGGCTTGAACTATTCGTCATAGACTCATTACCCGAAATTAATTTCTGCAATTTGCTTCCGTTGAAAAAAGTTAGTGATTGAGAGATACCTTATCCAACAAATATAAGCCAATCTCTAGCCATCATAATATGCAATTTGGAATATAAGCATATTGCTTATAAGCTTTGGTATAATCAAGTAACTGAGAATGTACAAGGAGAATATAAGGAATTCAAATAAAAATAGCAGCTCAAAAAAAAAAAGTGAAAAAGCATTACTGCAAAAAACCAATTGAATAAAGATGATATAAACCATCTAAAACACCAAGAAGGATAATACAAACAAACAAGAATTTAAGTCTTTGTTTGGTATCGGTTTTAGACTTTTAGTAATCTATCGATCAGATGCAATACCAGTATAGCAGGCCTCAGGGGGCATACCAACCCATGCCATTCAATATATCAAAAAAAAAACAATAATAAAACATTGATTAGTATCGGACCATGGTCCTTATCAGATTGGTAAATAAGTATAAATCAGTATTTGAATATGCAGAAACAATAATGTTTAAAAAAATACTTTTCACTAGCAAAAGGAAAACAACAATCATCATCTGTCTTTTCCTATCGACAAAAGTTGGTTGTGGAGCAATCCCCAACATGAGTGACCCAGAAAAAAGATCAGCATTTTGCAAACTTAGTGTGAATATATTGTCAACCCTATATGCACTAATGCAAATTACTACTTGATCAAGAAGACCATGTAAGTTAGTGAGACCAGCATTAACATAATTGATGTAGGATGAGATTCAGTTGGGTCTTTCAAGGTTAAGTTTGGAATAATTAATGATGATATTTATCATCATTATTCCTTATGTTTCAAAAGGTCATAAGTTAAAAACTTGAGTATACCAAGTCTTAATTCAAAGTATTATATGGTTTGGGGCAAGGTTTGTCGTACCGTGGTGTACTGCTCGATACGGGCTATACGTACCAATCCAATAGGAGGCCGGTATGGGCAGTACATCGGTACATCCCCATGTATCATGTGTTAATACATTCGGTATGACACGGTATAGCTTAGTATATACTATACCGACAATTGGTCGGTACATTGGTACGGACCGATAAGGCAAACCACGGTTTGAGGAAGTCATGAAGCTATTATATCTAAGAAGATTCAAAAGTATTCTTAGATAAGATTTATGGGTGTATTAATTGCATAAAAATAAACTTCTCCTATAGGTTATAGGTTATTATCCATGAAAATTGTGGTTAGTGCACAAATTGTTCCATGTTGTGGGTAACCTATGGTCTACATGAATTACAAATCAGCCTAGCTGCTAACCAATTCTTAGATAAATTGCATTCATGCAGCCACACAGAACTAGATAGTAGATACTTCAGTATCATAAGGATTAACTGTTTGATCAGTTTTATATCAAAATATGCATACAGAACAAGTAGAAGCCTCTAATTTTGCAAAAATCAAGAGAAAAGAAGGCCAAGCATACCGTGGCAATGATAAGAAATGCCACAACTGGAAATCTCTTTAATCTAAATGGAGGAACAGAATATATAGTGCCTAGAAAAAGTCCTAGACAATAAAGGGAAGTAATGAATGGCCCAAAATTCCATGCTACAATCAGAAGGCCAGCTGCTGCAAATAACAACACTAAAATCCATGCAGACTGAACTGAAAGGTCTCCTGCAGCTATAGGCAAATATGGCTTGTTCACCCTGCAAAATTCCAGAAACACAAGTTACCAAAGATGAGTAGGAAAAAGGATAAGGAAACAGATGGTCATGCAATCAGATTAAAAGGAGTATGAGATATGTCATGTGCACAGAGGTAAAATCTTTAAGTAAACAAAATCATACATATAACAGATTTGGTAAGTTGCAAGCAGAGTTTATCATACTTGTCAATTCCAATATCATAAATCTGATTAATGCCCACTATATAACCATTGCCACAAATAAGAGCTGCAAGTCCATAAAATGCCTTGAATGTCAACCACCAGTTTATAAGATTTGGATTCTCCATCAAAGCTTTTGCAACTAAAGCTCTGTCATTAATAAAAAAGAAACAGAAAAACAAAGCACAGAGGAGAAACAGCAGAGAGTTAGAACTATAGAGAACTAAACTCAAGATTGATATCAAAGTTTGAACAATTTGTTCACTTCAATAAATTCTGAAGTTCTTACATGGAACCCAATGTAGTCCCACGAATAGTATGAGGCCTTAAAAATCTCCAACATGAATCTCTGAATTCTGACAATTTTGTTGTTAATGTACTGGAACCAGCAGCATCAGCTTTAGAACATGCCTGCCTAGCATGCGAAGTTAATTCAGTTATGTGTTTATGTAGAAAGAATAACTATACCTTTGTATGTTATATTTATGTCTTTCACAAATCATGAGTAAACAAACATGAGTAGCAGAAAATTAAAAAAAGATACTAAGAGGTCATTAAGTTTTGACTGATGTTTTTTTCAAGGATGAAAACAAACTTGTGACTGAAAAATTACTCTTTAATTGCTTTCACTTTGATGTTGTTGACAAGGCAGAACATGATTCATAATAGATGTCACAGAGACGTCAAATTATTTTTGATCCTATCAAGAGAAAAGGTCACAAACATGGTTATTGGAAGGTGCAATGAAGATGAATATCTGAAAAACAAAAGAAATCAGTAAATAAAAGAAGAATAAGCTGAAGCACATGAACTCCTGATTTCTCTGAAAATAGCCATTCCAAAATTAGAACCCAACCAACTCATGTTTCCACCAAATTTTGCAATTTTGTTAAGAAATCAACAACCCAACCTTTTTCTTGAAATAGGCACAGGGTGTACTATGTTAGATTACCTTAATCAAATTCTTGCAGAATTCATTCCCTCAATAAAGATCACACTCTTGCAGTTCACTGAGCTAATTAAATACAATAGTTACTTACAACACTACTGAATATACATATTTCAAAAACCAGGTAATTAACTTGATGACAAACCAAGTATCTTGTACTATATTCAAATTGGACTCACTTAGACAACCTTTAGGAAATTTGAACACTCTAACAAGGTCAGACAGCGGAAGTATATCTAAATGTGAGATCTAGATATAAATCAGAAGGTTCAAGCAAGGCACTGAAAGTGATTGCAAGAAACAAACACTTGGTTCACAAGGCAATAAATATTAAATGAAGAGAGGATAAGTATTTAACAGATAGCACAAAAAGTAAACTTGAAATCTTTATGATGCTCTCTTCGATCAATTTTCCAGCCTGTGGTGGTGGCCAACTAGTACAGCATGAGACTGCATTGCTTGTACTGAATTACGCCAGGTCAACTTATAGGTATGTTGGGTATATTGGGTATAGATATGAAATTGTGCATGAGAATTCATCAGTATAAACAAGCAAACAAAAACGAAAAAATGAACTCTGAACCATACCCTTCTTCATAGTTGACATTAAGGTACCGTGGTAAGTGATAAGGAACTTTAAAACACTATGACAACATCACAAGGTGCTTGATCATACCCTTAATATTACCATGATAGCCTAGAAGCATGAGATCTGAGAATTGGCAATTTCTGCTGATGGAACTTTTTCTTAAAAAAATGTTTCACTAAGATGAATGTTAAGTCTATATTATACTTTTGATGTATTTATAATTGAAAATTCAAGACAAGTACAACAGACTCAAGCAAATTATGCAATAATATAAAACCTCAAAGTAGTTGAGTGATGATATCTAATGATTAAGGAAAACAACCAAAAACATGTGAAAAATTCTTTTATTAGATAAAAGATTGAAATGAATGAGAGGCTCGAACAATGTTTTAGTTTGTAGAATTTAGAATATAACAGAAATCTATACAATTCAACAAATTTTGAAAAAGAATAGAAGGCTTACTGAAAGTAAACAGAAGTTTTATGAACATTTTTCTTTGAGAATTGGTTAAATAAAGATCAAGAAGAAACTAATAAGCATTATTAAAAGCAAGGATTTAGGTTTTGGCAGAAAGTTCCAAACAGTATGTTTGCTGCTTCACACTTTGATGATTAAACAAGACACGAAAACATGAGAAGCAAGAGTATTCAAGGTCTTAATTCTTTTCAGGAGCATACTACGACATTTGGAAATGAAAATCAAAACAAATACAAGATTAGCCTACTCTTCTATTCCTGTGAAATAGCGAGTCTCAGACTTATATTCCCTAGAAAGTAACTTCTTGTGAGAAAATGACATTTAAGTTCCAGAAACCATGTATCTTTAAGCAATGAAATTGAAGGTCATACTCTTGGTCATCTCAATCCCCTTAAAACTGATCAATCCAATTTTCTTAACGCGTTTAAATCATATAAAAACTGAAAAAGATGATTTTGAATGCAGCAGAACATCAAGAACTAAATATGCATTTCCTGATAATTATCCGCACTAGCAAACCGATGTGCGTCACATGTGCAAGAATCGAATTTGGGCAATTCAAAATCGAGCATTTTCAGGGTGATGCACGTGCAGAACATACCGAGACAAAGAAACGCGGGGATCTTCCGCGAGGTCGGCCATGGCTGCGAGGAATGGCGCCTAAGAGAGAGTGTGTCGGGGAGGAGGCCCGAGGGAAAGAGATTGGGGGTCTCGGTCTAGAGGGGAGGCGCAAGCGATGTCGGAAGCCGATGGAATCGGCGTGGGAGGTGGCAGCATAGAATTGAGGGCAGGAAGAAGCCAGAGAGGTTCGATGTGAGGAGGAGGAGGAGGAGAGAAGAGCCATAGGGGAGAGTCGGAGCTCACCGACGAATGCCTACTCTGCCGTCCACACGGTGGAGGTGAACCGCTACTTGATAAGAGGTGGCGGTGCGGGAATCTTATGGTCGGGAACAGTTTGGACCCTCAACGTGAGCATCCGTCAGTGGACCCCTAATGGGTCCCGCCGCAGATGTGCTGATTACTGTGTGAGATAAAAGTGGGTATAGAACGATATGCATCTTGAACTGCCTAACTAATTTAATGATATACTTTAACTAACCGTTCGAAGTAGCTATTGGGATTTGTAGTATCCAATTCAAAAATATTACCATAATATCACAGTGAATTATGAAATAAATCTTGTATAGGCCTTTTATATAATTTTTGTAAAATATTTTCCTTTTAATTAGTTTGTTCCATACATATAGTTTAATTTTATATATCAATCGAACCTACACGTGTGAGAGGATATTACAATTTAATAAATAAAGTTCCTTTTTGACTCTTTAAGTTTTCGAAATTTATGGAAAAAAATTCAAAAAATATTTATAAATATCTTTGACATCTGTGGTGTAGAGGGCAAATTGGTAGCACAAATGGTTGTGACGAGAGCATCTGAGATCAAACATGGAAAACTTTGGTGACAATGCATTTATTTATAGTTCTAATGTTTCTCTTTGATACCACATCAAACAAAAATTCAGAAATGATTACGATTCTCAAAGTGGGAAATCTTTGAAGTTCGTCAATTAATCATATTGGTTTTCTAATGAGATTAATATTGTAGGCTTTGATGCGTGTGTCCTACTCAATGCTCTGTTTATTATTTAGTGGTGACGAGATTAATGATATGATGACCTATTTCATGTCATTAACGTGCCTTGGTGATTTAAAATAGTTAATATTGTTTAACTACCATGTGATGTACGTTAATTCCGACATTAAAGTTCCATTCAAACCGAAAAAAAATCGATAATCACAATTCAACACAAAAAAAAAAAATCAACAATCAAGAATTACGAGTTGAATTTTAAAACAATAAGAACCGACGATTCAACAATTTAATTGAGGATTTAAATCCTCATCTTCTAATCATTATTTTTTAACGCAACCACTGAAGCCAGAGATAAGCATCAGTATAAATCTGCCTTACACTATTAGACAGTAAACAAAGATGTGAGCCCTTCATGATATGAACTTCATGTTTAACTCATCTACATAGAACTTGCCATCAATGCACAACGTGCAGTAAGTCAAAAACATCTTTAATAGAAAACCAGAGAGAGAGAGAGAGAGAGAGAGAACTGACATGAGCAACAAAAAAGCTAAAACATTGAGCATTAATGACTCGCTAGAGGAAAAAACAGTTTCTTGGCTCGATACAGCTCATAATAAAGCGACTAAAGTAATAGAAACTAATGCCATAGAACACCAGAAAGACCATGGCAGAGAAGGACAAATCTGTAGCTTAATAGAGTTACCCTACTAATGTAGGCAACATGGACATGAAAATTGTCACCGCAACCTCCTAGCCTCCCTTTCAGACTCAAGAAGGGTGAGGATGTCCCCTTCCCTCACAGGGCCTTTCACGTTCCTCATGATCAGCCGGTTTTGGTCATCCAAAAATTTAACCCTGACCTGGGTCACCTGACCTCTAGATCCAGTTCGGCCCATCACTTTCACCACAACTGCAAGTTTAGCTTGAGTATCCATGCTGACCAAACAAGTTAAATAGACTGCATCAGATCAAGTGCTCAGCATAAATCAACTTTTCAATTCCAACTGACGAAGAAAAATGAAACACAAATGAATTCTAATCAACACTTCAAACTTGTTTTTCTTTATATCAATTAATTGATAAAAACAATAAGAACCGACGATTCAACAATTTAATTGAGGATTTAAATCCTCATCTTCTAATCATTATTTTTTAACGCAACCACTGAAGCCAGAGATAAGCATCAGTATAATCTGCCTTACACTATTAGACAGTAAACAAAGATGTGAGCCCTTCATGATATGAACTTCATGTTTAACTCATCTACATAGAACTTGCCATCAATGCACAACGTGCAGTAAGTCAAAAACATCTTTAATAGAAAACCAGAGAGAGAGAGAGAGAGAGAGAGAACTGACATGAGCAACAAAAAAGCTAAAACATTGAGCATTAATGACTCGCTAGAGGAAAAAACAGTTTCTTGGCTCGATACAGCTCATAATAAAGCGACTAAAGTAATAGAAACTAATGCCATAGAACCAGAAAGACCATGGCAGAGAAGGACAAATCTGTAGCTTAATAGAGTTACCCTACTAATGTAGGCAACATGGACATGAAAATTGTCACCGCAACCTCCTAGCCTCCCTTTCAGACTCAAGAAGGGTGAGGATGTCCCCTTCCCTCACAGGGCCTTTCACGTTCCTCATGATCAGCCGGTTTTGGTCATCCAAAAATTTAACCCCCAGAAGAACAGCTTGACAATTAAAACCAGATTAAAGGCAAGAGACACAGTGAACTAAATGCCACTGGAACTGGTGTTGCAAATTCATTATGGCACAATGTCCCATTGAGAAAGCAAATAAATGGGCTGTGAGATCAGTGGTGATATCATATGGCTAATAGCAACTCTGCAATAGAAGTAAAGCAGCATTTTTCTCTACAAATTATATTCTCATCCACATCAATTTCAAAAAACAAGATTGTACCAAAAATTAGCCTCAATATTTAAATTTTAAAAGATACAAGAGAAGGTATGCAAAACTTAAGATATGGAACATTCAAAAACATAAAAACAAGAATGAATTGGATGATTGCGAAAATAAATGGGACACAGATAATCCAATTTGCACCCAACAGCATCATACTAGCAAAAAAAAAAAAAAAACAGCACTAGATCAACAATTCTACATTAAAATTTCTTAAGACTTTTGTGTGTCAAGTAACATAAGGTACCATATATGGAGGATGACATACTTCACGGTTTATACGCCAAGAAGTGAAACATTGTGAATAGAGTTAAACCAAGATAAAATGAAACATGGACATTCCAGTACTCATCCAAGTTCTATTTTATTACTTGGAGAAGCATATATAAAGGTTCGACAAAAATCTTTTGATGATCACCACAATTCCTTTATCTTGAAGGAAACAAATTGTTGGTCTCAGCCTCGATTCCTCAACCCTTTCTGAAGTTAAGAATATATAGAATAGATAGTTGGCCTCAAACCTGAAACAACTAGTAAACTGCATCTTTAAGTAGACAAAAAGATAGGGTTTTTCTATCGATTTGTACATCTAATATATATGGAGGATGAGGGATTAGCTAGCAAAGAAAGTTAAAACTAATGTTTTACTTCTCCTCATCGACCATCTTGAGGACACATCACTATAGCCGCTGGTGCCAATCAACAAGCATTACAAAACCTAAATATTACGATCTTAAGACACAAAAATGTCACCATATTCAGATCTTATTTTCCTAACAATCGTTCGCTGGACGCAAAAATCATCCGCGGCACAAGATCATCTTAACCAGCAGGAATCACGTAATACTGATTGTCGCTAATTAGCCTAGAAGATGTTACAAGACCAAAAGAAAGCATCTCAGCATTCGATTCCGAACCTGCTTAGATCGACTCTCTATAGAGATCTCCGGAAGCGAAGGCGGCCGCGGGGAAAGCACGGGAAACCCTTACATCTGTTCGTTTATATAGGCAACGACCGAGCGTAATGAATGGGCCATATTTGACAGATCCCTCTTGGGCTAAATGTTTAAACCGGCCCAGTTAAAGGCATATGGAAGATCCGAAATGAGGAAGCTTTTATTGGAGCAAAATACTCGTCTTTTTTTTTGTATTTGCAAAGCTATGACATATATGCCATACTAGAAACTTTTATAATAGTTTGAAGGGTATTATTTGACAAATTCTTATAATCAGATTTAAACATAAAAATGGATGGTACTAAATGTCCATTTTGGGTGTGTCATCACGATTTTATCCTTTCAGAATTTATAAACTCAAAAAATACCTTTAAAGGTAGGGGTGATGAGGCGAACTTATAAATCCTTGATTCTTTTACTCCTCAATGAATATGAGACTAAATATTATTATTAATATCTAACATAGTGTCAAAGGTATGAGATTCGTTCTTAGAGACTAATTAATCTCTATGAGCTTACAGGTTAGGTTTCTCTATGCTATTATAGTTGCTTAACATATGAATTGATTACTATTAAATTATGGGTGAAATTGTTCAGATTGAGTTGGCACTAAGAGGGGAAGGGGGTGAATTAGTGCAGAGATTAGGTTTCTATGCTATTATAGTTGCTTAACATATGAATTGATTACTATTAAATTATGGGTGAAATTGTTCAGATTGAGTTGGCACTAAGAGGGGAAGGGGGTGAATTAGTGCAGAGATAAAAATCATTTTAGAAATATGTTAAACTTGAAAGCATACGGAAGCATAGTGAAAGTAAGAATTCAGTTTACAATAAAAATAAATAGCAAGAAATAAATGTAAATCATATTTTTATAATAATTCAATCGTTGTGACATATATCCACTTTCGATTCCTTTGTACTCAGATTACTGGTTTCCACTATCGATATTTTTTCAATGAATGAAGATAAACTACTCTTTTACACCCCTCTTATCCTTTTAACAGGTTTAGGAGACAACCTTTTACAAATACTCACTCCTCCCTACATAGAATTCTAATCTTAAAGCTAGATGAGGGTATTTCTTAAGTGATTGCTACAACGTTTTCTCACTTTTAAGTTTTATGTGCTTTTAACCAGGAATGAGAGGAGTATTTATAGGCCTCACGTGGATTCAAACTTAAAGCCTAAAAATGTCTCATCCCTGATTTTCGGGGTACTGGCAATATCACCGCATGCAGCACTGACACTAGGCAATACCATCGCCTGACACTATCTCAAAGATCATGCCACTAATGGTTCCACCTGTTGGGTCACTGTTTAGGCCTTTCACTCGGCCCAACACAACCCAAACTTGGGCCAAATTGACCCCTAATTGAGTTGGCCCAATTTCAACCCAATTACACCTAAAACCTACTTCAATCTAGATAATTATTATAAAGTTAAATCAAATTTTGTATTGCATATCATTGGTTCATCGACGTTTCGTCTTATTCTTCGACGCATCGTCCTCTCTTGTGGCTTATTGCCCGATTGGTCAGTTGACCTCCATAACTCCAATTTTGTTGACACAATTTTCGCTCTTCTTGGCCTGAAGCCTTCTGTTGATATGTCGACCGATCCTCTGGCTTCACGCCCAATCTTCTGACATGTTTTACTCCGACCCAATAAGATTCTTCTTGCTTTAATTATATTTCATTGATCGAAACTTCCTACGTCACTCAAAACGTAAATTAAATCATAAACACATCAATTAGTTTCATCATCAAAATCCGAGATTCAACATAAATAAGCATTTGATTATAGTATCATAAATTTAAATATTGAATCATATGCGAAGCTGATCATAAAATTCTTAAATAGGAGGAAACCCATGGTTTGTTGAGTAGTGTTCGGAGTATTTTGAGCTTAATTTTAAGATTTGAAACATGTAAATTTTATTATGAATATAGAAAAGGAAACAAAATTACTCTTCGAATCCTCTGAAAGATAAGGTTCACAAGTTACACATGACTTATAGTTGAATGGATCTAAGTATCCATCATTCAGCAACTTTTGAATCATTCTCTTATGAATATGACATAACCTACAATGCCATAAGTTTGCATTGTTTACTTCATCTCGTTTTTTCTTGAACACACTTGTATTTATGATATGTGGAGCAGTGTCTATCATAAATAAACCATTATGCAATGTTCCTCTTGTGATGATCTTATCATCCAATATTACTGAACAATCATTATTATTAAAAAGTAATTTATATCCATTAATTATCAAACATAAAATGAAAATAATATTTTTGATAATAAAAAAAATAAAATAACATGCATCCAATATAATAGTAACTCCACCACGCATATATAGGGTGACCTTACCAATGATCACTACAATAATTTTTGTTTCATTGTCTATCTTGAGATCCATCTCGTATCTCGTCAATCTCCTAGGTTTTGTCAGAATCTATAATGAATTATAAATGTGATGAATACTATCAATATTTAATACATATATGTTATCATAAGAATCTAATAAATAAATATCGATCATGAATATACATGAAGCTTCTCTTATAGTGTCAATCTTTATCATAGTCGAAGCACTAGTTTTTGTTTTTTATTTTTATAAAAATTACTGGTAATAAATTATTGTGAATGTGTAGTTGGCTCTTGCTTTCCCTTTTTGCTTGTTTCACCCGTTTTGCTTAGGATATTAAGTGAACACTTAGCTTATGTATATTAAGAAAAAACATTAATGATTTATCATTAATATTTAGAACTTGTGTATGTACAAAATATACTTACAACTTCAACAACAGGAGGAATATGCTCTATTCGGAGCTTTTCACGAATAATTTATCCTATTTTCATACGCCTAAAGAGAGTCTTACCCTTTTTCTTTTTTTTTTCTGAAATGCTAAAATTACTCTCACTAAGCTTACAACATCAATGTTTTAGATCGTTCATTGAAAATCTAATTAGATTGAATTGGTTAGATCAATTTAGTACTAAATCAAATTGATTACCATGTCTTTGATTATGAAACGAAGATAATAAGTTTATTCAAAAATATTAAAAATTAATATAAGTATCAACTTCATTATTCAATTGGAGGTATTATAAAGTTATTTGAATGAGAACTTGAGTATATTTGGATAAAAATTATAAAGGTTTTGATATATTTTCATATTTTAATTTTTTTTGCCTAATTCTAAGTTTAGGAATTTACTTTGGAAATTTTTTAATATATATGTTTATTTGTTGTTAAAGGATGATAATAGAAAAAATTGGACATTACTCCATTATAGTATTTTTGAATAAGATTAGTTGAAAACTCTTTGCAGCAAAAGATTTTTTTTATAATAATAATTTTGATCATTTTATAAACGATGGATCCCAATACCCATTTTAGTAATGAGGAGTATTATTCACTTTAAAAATATAAGAAATTGGTCATTTATAATAGGGTAATTTCCTAGAAAAAATTTCCCAAAAATATCTCTTGTTTTCAATTTTCTCAAATAGTGTCTCTTGTTTTAAATAATATTCAAAATACATCTCATTAATGATACTTTTTCAATCAATTATAGTATTTTAGCTTGTTATAGTGATTTGATCTACTACAGTATTTAACAAAAATAATATAGACGATATAAATAGATCCATAATCTATTAATAAATCAATTAAAGTCTAAAAATTTGATATCATAATATGATATTTTTTTAATAAAAATAATATAATAATATATATTATTTATAATATTTTTAATAACTTAATAAAAATATTATAATATTATTAAAAAATTATAAATAAGTTAAATAAAAATATTATAAAAATTAGGAATACTATTTGAGAAAAATTAGAAAGTATTTTTTGAAAAAAATAAAATCGCCCTTTGTAATACTATAATAAATATAATGATTTTTTTCATTTTTTATTATTTTCTTATTCTGTCGGTTCCATTAAGTTGCTTCCTGCTCGAGTTATAAGACGACGCGGAAACCTCTCGTCTTCGTCGTCGATCGCTCCCGAGTCTCTCACCGGTCGGGCGCTCGATTACGATCTCGGAGGCTTGCCGATCGAGTTGGCCGCCACCGGTGGCCACGTCGCTCCGATTCGATCTCTCCGGGTCCGTAATTTTCTTCATTCTCCTTTTTTTTTCTCTTTTTTCTTCGGATCGTGTATCCAAACGATTTCTAGGGTTCCCATGCAAGTGTTGATCGAGACTTCTACCCTCGATTCGGATCTGCTGTTAGGGTACTTTGGCTTTCCATTCGATGTGGGTTAGGAGTTCGGTCTATTTGGATTTGGTTGCTGGTGTTTTGGTTTTCGTTTAGTCGGTATGAAAAATGTAGTATTTTGGTCTTTGAAAACCCTTTTTTTTTTTTTCCCTTTTTCTCGTTTCTTTTGGTTCCCTATTGACGTGTTCTCGTATCACTTGGTTTTATTGGTATTCTGCCTGCTTGATAACTGAATAAATGGGTTTTGAGAATGGATTTTGGAGAAATGTCACATATGGATAATGGATAAAGCCGAATTATTGGGTTTGACATTTTCGATTTTTATGACATTGGTTTGTTCTGTCATGGTTTTAATCGATTCAACCAATATGTTGGGAAAACAAAAAGGATCTTGTTTCGTTTCTCTTATCGATCGCGTTTTTTCCTTTTGTTTAGTGTAACATTTACATTTTCTTGAACAGTCTCGGTTTTTTCCCATGTGTTCAGATTTTTGTTCAGAGAATATGCAGAGTGGCAGAGGCGGTATGGGTGACTTCTTTGGTTTTGGGGATCCATTTTCTGGATCTGGTGGCCTCAGCAGACCAGGGAGTCTGATTTCTGGCTTTTTTGGTGGGAGAGATCCCTTCGATGACCCTTTCTTCACGCAGCCTTTTGGAAGCTTGATGGGCCTTAGCATGTTCCGACCAAGCATGTTTGGTCCCAGCATGTTTGCTGATCGAGGGAGCCTTTTTGGAGAGACCAGTAGAGTTGGGTTCTTGGAGCAGGCTCCTTATGTCAATAAGTCAAAGGGTCCGATCATTCAGGAACTGTCTGATGATGATAATGGAGGGGAAGAGACTGACAAGGAGCAGAAAGAGAACCCAAGAAAACATTCTAGAACAAGCAAAGAGCCATATGTTCAGGATCCTGATGAAGTAGTTGAAGGTGTATATACTTATATCTGTTGGCTCCCTTTTTCATAGTAGTTGTACGTTTTAAAACGATAATATTTTTAAGCGGTGCAAGATTCCTGAGAAGGTTTGGTTTTTGCAGCAAATAAGAGAAGGCGTATGCAATATGTGAACAACTTCAACCAGTCTGATAGGATGCAATCACATAGTCACTCTATTACTTTCCAGAGCTCAACAGTGACTTATGGTGGTCCAAATGGAGCATATTACACTTCATCTACTTCAAGGAGAATGGGTGGTGATGGAGTGAGTAATCAGGATTAGTGAACTAATGCATTTTTTTTGCTTTTGTAAATTTGTTTGGAACATTGCATGACTGTAATGATCTTCTGATTATTTATATTAGTACTACCTCCCTTCTTGACTATGACAGTTTGTTATGGAGGAGAGCAAGGAGGCTGATACTACTACCGGTAAAGCTACTCACAGGATTTCTCGAGGGATCTGTGACAAAGTACATACAAACATAGATTATTTTTCACATTAAATATACTTTCGAGATACTTGATTATAATGAATCGTTTGTTGTTAAATGTAGTTTATATGCTATATTACTTAAGGCACCCTTTTCATCGTCTTTGTAGGGTCACTCACTAACAAGAAAGCTAAATTCAGATGGGAGGGTAGACACACTGCAGACATTACATAATTTGAATGAAGGTCTGGCACAATTTTGTGCTGCAGCTAAGAGGATGATTATATTCTTTGTTTATTTCATTTAACTGCAATTTGCTTTAAACCATCAGATGAGCTGCCTGTTTTCGAGGAAGACTGGAAGGGGAATGCTAAACAACACTTGCCTGGATGGAAGCCAGGACTTGATGATCGGAACTTAAGTAAGTAGTTATTTTTGGATTAACTAACTTAAGACTGAACTATATTGAATGATTTTTCTGCATTTGATTATGTAGCCAGTTATTATATTTTGTGGTCTTCTGTAGATTGTTATCATGGAGCACTATGGTTAATATCCTGCATTAAGTGAGAAAATAAATATATGAGAGCATATTAACATATAATTTTGAGGCTTCTTCTTGGTTTATGTACTAGGTGTTATGTTGGATTTCATAATAAAGAACTACTTCCCATTAAGTTCTTGTTGTTGGATAGTTTTTGTTAATTTTGCATTGGTATTGATGTGTGTTCAATACAAAATATCTGATGCACTTGTTAGCTAGTTAAGTCGTGCTAACTGTCACTTCCTCACCCCTTTTGATTAGCTAGTTCACACTGCTGCATGTGTTCTCAAAGTAGTTCCTTTCCCTTGAAGGAAATTCATGTTGCAATTTCTTCACATGGCTTCCACATCATGTTGCAGGGCTCCACCATTGACGATATATGTATGTTTCGTGCCTGTTCATAATCTCTAAACACATAGTGGCTCCCTTGAGTAAAATATAGTTCTGGAATATTCTGATGTCCAATATCTCCAACCATTCCTCTGGATGATCAAGTCCTTCTTGAGATTTTGGTTTGTCATGCCATGCACTTGTTGTTTGCATCAATTGGATTTACCATACTATGATATTATTTGACAATAGCCATTTGTCTCCATGTGTTAATGAACCTTAGCACTATTGTAAAATTGCACCTTTCGAGGACTTGGTGCCTAGTATTTTAAGTTATAGAAACAACATCTTTGCTTGCAAGGGTGATCCTCTTGGGCCCGAATTGGTAAGAGCCTCATATGCTAGATTGCCCTATCATCCCTTAGCTCTTTGGGTTTCTAGTTATATGGCTTTCTTTTATGTATCGATAGAACATTCTAAATGTGTTGGATATATAGTTAACTTTTTATTGACATCATGGATAACACAATAATAGTCATGAAATTATAGTAGAAATAGATGAAGACAACAATAGCAGTATTAGCCAATGTCGAGGAGAAGTGCAAGGAAGAGACCATATAAAGTGATGAAGAAGAGTGATAGTAGTTCTGGAAGACAGAACAAAAGGGAAAAAAAATGAAACGCAAAGGTTTAACAAGAGACACCAAGTTCTAGGGGGCTAGTTAAATGAAGTTCAAATGAAAAGTCACTATGTTGCATCCAAGGTATGCAATTTCATACCGTACCGGAGTTTCGACGTTCGCTCGGTACGGTACGAAACTGCATACCGAGCGGTATACCGCTCGGTATATATATATATATACATATATATATATATACATATATATATATATACATATATATATATATATATATATTTTTTTTTTTCGTTCCACCCGTACCAGGCGGTTTATTCGAAATTGCATACCTTGCATCAAGACATACTAGTTTTGGTTGATCTTCATACTTTCTAAAAATATAATTTGTAAAAAGGTTTTTTGTCATGCATCGTTGTGTAGTTGTATACCTCTCCCTAATAGAATGGCATGCCCTATATGAAAGCAACATTGTTAAAATAGTATTTTCAATTTTTTATGAGATTGTTAAATTAGCTAGGGCATGTTACATAGAAAATTTTAATCTTCACGGTAGTTTAGCAATGCCCATGGTGCATTGGGGTTGTTGTAGATTGTTGAATTCTGAGGGTAGAGAAGTTCCTTTCTTATGATCAGTTTTACTGTAACCTTAAACTTTTTCTCTTAAGTCTTCTTCACATAATTTCAGCATCTTACTTCCATGTCTATGTGCATGTGGTCACGTTAATTGGGAGTTCCAAATAGGAAGGAATGCTAGTGGAGCAGTATAAAATTTGAAATCCCAATGGATTTTGATGAATATTGGTTCTGCTCGAGATAGGTAGTAAATTAAGAAATTAATCATAAGATAAAACTTACGGGCTAGTGAAGATCTTCGAAAACTAGTGTGTAATGTGTCCAATGACATTTGTCCATACTTTTCAATTGTAATGTTCTTGCTCAAGTCAATGTCAATTGGCCAAATATGAGTTGCTCCAGTATCACAGTAGCTTTGCTGCACTCAATTGCATAGAATCTATTGGAAAAAAAACCCAAGGCTTCTCTACTTTGTTTCCATGATGAACTAGGTTGTAGGGGATTAGTCAATCAGCAAAATCTTTTGTACAAGTGAAGAATTTTCAAGAACGTGTGAAATGTCAGATGATGCACGTTTTTACATTGCTCCTTTCTTTTAATTTTAGTTCTCAATGACATTTTATACTTTCTCTTGTAGTATGAGTTGCTTCAGTATCATAATAGCATGTTGCACTCAAACGCACAAAAGCTGGACGAAGAGAATACCAATGCTCCTCTAATTTGTTTCCAGGATGAACTTGGAAATTTTCCTAAGAGAATATATTATCCTGTATAGTTTCAAGGAAGAACTTAATTTAGTTGAAATTTGGTTGCTTTTAAGGGTTATGATGGCCTCTGATGTGGTGCATAGAAGAGTCTATGCAGTGTGTTGTAAGATCCTACTCAGCTTCTGTTTGATAATGGATTGGTGGTGGCCCCATGCACAATTATTCGACAGTATGGTTTTGATGGTAGACTGGTAGGTGATTGTCAATACAAAAACCAAAAAGAAGTGTCAATAAAATATTTGATAAAATGATCTTTTTCATCACTGTGACTAATACAATGATTTTCTTATGCTTAGAATTTGAATGGCTTCATGATGAAATCTTTGTTCTGCAAAGGTTTTAGCAAGGGCGCTGTCTGTTGAGTTGGTTCAGGATTAACATGATATACCTGTGTTAAATCAGGCATATGCTTGGCTCACCTATGCACTTGGGTGAGTTTAATGTGAGCCAAAGCCTCTTCTAATGCATCTAGGCAAAGCCATTGCAACTGTACACTCATAAAAGTATCAAGCAACCACTGTACACTTAATGCCCCTGGTTGACCCATCTGTCAACCCATACATCAATTCCTGTTTCAAAATTGACAGTATCCTGTGTACAATAACAACAACAACAACAACAAGATTGTAATTCAGTATCAGGAGAAAATGATCGGCAAGCCATGATCTGCTGGTTCCAAAGGTGGCCAGTTGATAATCTGTGGATGGGTTACAATGATGAGCAAAATTTTTATTAATTGTTCCTATTTCTCTTCTTTTTCCTCCCACCTTTCAGGATGCTAGATTAGTGTCACTCAGCATGCTGGCAACTGCAGTGGTCAACTGAAGCAGTGGCTGCTCCTTTCTTGGCTTGGAGGCAAAAGCTGCTCATCTTGCTTGGCAAAAGCAGTAGCATGGTGACAGCCATTGCTACCGCTTGCCTGGCCATCAATATCCACCAGTTGTTTCTTGCTTGACCATGGACTGGATTTCGGAATACGTGGACTCTAGAATTGCTCTTCCTTTTTCTTTGATGCTTGAAAATAAGTACATCTTGCTTCACTTATCTGTGCCTTTTTTAAGCCTCGCACTTTAAGCATTCACTACGGGGTGTTTGGTTGCCTGCGAGTGAACTGCCTGTAAGTTTTTCTTCTGGTAGTTAATACATTTGCAAGCATTTGCTTGTCTCTAAGTCTGTTGCAACATGTGCACATGAAACTAAACCTTCATATGGACTTACAATTCAAAATACTGCATGCCACATTTTCAGGTTAAGTTAAAGTTTGTATTTTGATATTTCCTTCCTCTCACTCATTACCTCGTGTTGCTTCTTACCTCCTTTACTGTTTGCACAACTTCTGCTTGCTTCTATGCCTTTGAAGACCAGTTGCCATTCCTGTTCTTTAGTTAAAAAGCAACTATATATGCAGAATCCAAACAACCGCATTTATAACAATTTTCTGTGGCCTATGCATTTGTTGGCGACTGCTACTTGTGGGCTCTTTGGTTGCAAGCAACTTATTCCTTTTTAGCATTTTGCTTTTGTCAACCTTGATTAATGCATCAGTCATACTGACCCTTTGAAATTGATTCCTTTTTTTGTGGCTGTTTCTTTTCTAACAGAAAAGCCTAATAATCTTTTAGTTTGGTTTTGGATGGCTTAATTGCTCTGCCATATTAACCCGATGATGTTTTAACTCTATATCCATGTGTGGTCGTGTAGGGAGTGGTAACAACAGCAGTCAAAAGCACACAAGAGGATGGGCGCTTCCATCAACCGAGCGACCACATGACTCAGGAAGGATGAGGTCTCAGCCACGCACCGACTCTTCCAAAACCAGAGGTTCCATTAATCGAAACCTGAAGGGGCATTGACTGCTTAAGTACATAACTGGTATGGTAATATGCTATCCTGGCATCAGTGATCTTCTGTAGTTGACATTCAACTAGTATTCGCCACTCTGCACTACACTGCTATTTCAAGCAACAAATACTTTTGTTGTTGTGGGACAAATGTTATAGACATTAATTAGTTCTTCCTGACTCGTAAAACTTTGTTTGAATTTGAACATAGGCCTTAATTTTTACTTGTGGATTCTTAGCTTTATGTCAAAAGACAGTCTCATTATGGTAATATGCTATCCTGGTATCACTAATCTTCTGTAGATGACACACCATTTATATCCTTTTTAGTCACTCTGCACTACTTCCATTTCATGCCACAATAACTTTTGTTGTTGGGTTAAATGATAGACTTGAGAGTTCCTGACTCATAATACTTTTTGACTGGTGGATTCTTAGCTGTGTCAAACGACAGTGTCTCCTGCTTGATAACTAGCAATAGATGCCGCAAAGATTTGACCTGTACTAGACTTCACTAAATTGTTTGTGACTGCAACTTTGGGCCTTTTCAAGTTCTTGTGATTGCCACAGGAACAAAAAAAGAGTGGCATTATATATTAAGTCCCTAAAGTTGTTTATGGTTCGAATAAAAACACAAAAAGAAGTCCACATTTTTGTTATCCCTTCCCTTCTTTCTTCGTCCAATCCTTCCAGAGGAAGCTTCTAAAGTCTTCTTATACAGTGTTCGATAACAGTTCTCTCTCGCTCATCAGATAGATTCCCAGGAGTGCTGGGTGGGGGGGTAGGTAGTAGAGAATATGACACCTGAGTTAATTATCGGACTTGGCTTGAATGATATCAATTTGATTACGACGCTGTGGTGAAGTGAAACACGCTGACATCCCACGGATCGAATTATGCACGAAGTAAGATCACGATACTCACCTTTTGACGATTGAGCTTACAAGGTTTGATGTGCAATGCAGATGAATTCAAGAAAGAAGATCGCAAGACCTTTTAGCAGATGAAAATAAAGTAGCGATACATGCTCTCAGTTAACATCACGAGTCATATGCTTGTGATCGTTATAGGCAAAGGCGTTAGGTGCTGTCGCTCGAGCAAAAATTAAAATTATAAAAAATATATATGTGTGGTTTTTCAAATAGATCCATCCGTTCCACACACAAATTGGTAGACGGAAGGAGGAGGGAGGAGGGTGAGACTATTATTGATAGAGGACAACGATGGAGGAGAAAGAGGGTAGGGATAGGCTGGAGGCACTAAGTCGTCGCTCGAGTAAAGCAAAAATATTCATAAATATGAAAATTATAAAAAATTATAATTAAAGAGAAATATTATTATTATTAAATTAAATATTAAATAAAATAATAAAAGAGGATGAGAAGAGAGAGCTAAGGAAGGATACGCTGGCGGTTCTGCCCCTCATGAGAGGGGGGAGAAGGTAACGTCGTCGACGGGCCGCTTTTACCCCTTTTCATGTGCGAGGAGAAGGAATTGAATCACAGTTTAGGTTAGGTTTCCTTCTCGGTTGCAAAAGGGATGCAACAACGAGCCTAAGGGGCCACCACACGTGGTCTCGCGTGACACAAGGTGGTGTCGATAGGGCTCGCACTTGTAATATCAATCAATCACCTCGTCGGGGCGGGAAGCGCTCGATGACAACAACACTTGTAATATCAATCAATCACAAAATGTGAAGATTGCAACCATTCCATGTTCTTTTTTGAGCCGTATCAGAAGCTTTCTGTTAATGTGATCGACTAACGTGTCCACTAAAACAAAACAAAAACACCATCCCATTACCAACCAAGACGATTAAGCACAAAATGTTGTTCTCCCGACTACTGTTTCAGCTAGCAAAGCATCCATCCATCTGAATGTTCCAAGGAACCACGCACCAATTAATTGTGCAAACACACACAAAAAGAAAACAAAAACTTAAGATGGCACTTTTAAATTGGAGGATGGGTGAATGTCCAGATTACCATTATTCTTCCATGCGCTCTCCCACAGCTTGTGATTGAGAAACCTTGACTTTGATCTTTGGAAGAGTAATTTCTGATCCCTGTTGCAGGGCAGCAGGTGCTTTGACCAAATTAATACTGTTCTCCAACTCCTTAATTGCCGCCTCTTGCTCGATTGCTTTCTTACCCTTCATCCTGTGAGATATATGAGTATGGCATATCAGAATATAAATTGCAAATTGAAGAAAATGGGATACCACTCATAACAGAAACCAACCTCATTTTGTGGTGTTGAGCCTCTCTGGTCACTCTGATCTTGTCAATCTTCTTTATAGCCTTCAGCGTCATCTCTGTGACATTCCTATCATATCTTTCAGGCCTGTTACGCTTCCTTTCAAACTCAAATGTCGAGTCCTTAACGGGGATAGCAATCAGTAGATAGTCGTCGTGTCATGCAATTTCATCAACTTAAACAAAGAAACACAGAAAAAAGCATCACACTAGCATTTCTAACCTGAGTCATATCCTTCCCATGCAATCGCCTATACGCCTTTGTCCATTTCACCTTGCGAGGATTTCTCTTCATTTTGAAATTCTTATGGCATTTTGATCGGCAGAATCGGAATATCTGCAAAAGAACTTTCACCGATGACAATAGGAACTAGCAAACAACGTTATAGGCTAATAATGTTTGCATGCGCATTAGACTTCACAAACCATGGCTGACATACAAACTGTATGTATACACAAGTGAACCTCGATAATATAAATCATCAGAAGCAGCGGAGCCATAGGCTTAAGCTATTCTGCACAACTTGGCATACAAAATGAAGAATGGTGGCTCTAAGTTCCTATGTAGCTTGTACTTCATATAGTTCCCCAAAAGATGTCTTTCAATGAATCAGATATGATGCTATCTCAACAAATTTGAACTGTTTATTGGAACAAATCTTAATCTGATTGTTTATCAGTACAATCCAATTAAACTATTCTGATTGTCTAATTCATAATTGGATCAGATGCCAGTCAACAACCATCGGATATACTTATGACCCAAGCTGATCGTCTAAAACATAGAATGTTTAGATATTATCTCATCATAAAATCTCCTCCCACTACACAGGAGCTCACAGTTTCATGTTCTATTTCATTCTCCTCCGATGGGG
Organism: Musa balbisiana; assembly: GCA_004837865.1. Classification (NCBI taxonomy): domain Eukaryota; kingdom Viridiplantae; phylum Streptophyta; class Magnoliopsida; order Zingiberales; family Musaceae; genus Musa; species Musa balbisiana. Next base: position 35,038,857 of record CM017191.1, on the reverse strand, counting down.
TTCTTTTTCACCATTGTACTACTGTCATGGGTCCAAACATTGGAAAACATGAAAGACTAACCAAATCAAACCAAATGAATCAGATTTTCATATCGGAACTCGTGCGCTTACAGATTGGCTTATGTCAATCTGTTGCGACGTCAAGATCAGTTTTTCTTTAACACAGATCAGATCAAAATCGACCCCAATCTCATCTTGACATATGGTACAGGATCTATTTTGATGAAACTGAACATAATGCCTTCATTTGACTGGTTTTTAAAGGAAATTCTTTGTATAGCATCTATTTTCATAAAACTGAATGAGGCATGTTCATCCAATAAGCACTGGACTACACCTGTTTCGATGGCATCTTGTCGACTGCTGGTAAGCTAAAAAGACCATAATGCTTGCAAGAATTCTGCAAGAAGCCCATCGTTTAAAATAGGGATCGAGATCTTACGAAGGCAGAACGGTCAGTATCAGTCTGATTAATGAATCAGATTGCTGGAATCCACGAAAATAATTTAGAATTCCAAAAAAATCATAAAAAATAAGAAAAAGACTACTTTACTTCACATAAGAATCACTAAGAGGATTCATGAGAGATAGATTCTTTTCTTCTTGTGCTTTCTAAAGCTCAAACAATTGAGAAAACATGAAAAAAAAAAAAAAAGCAAATAAGAGCCAAACACTTGATGAACAGAAAAATATGAATGCATTACGCCTAACAAAGATTATATTGGATCATGAATCAAACTGTGGATAAGAATGAGAACACATCACGTCTAACAAACACACACACAGACAGAGACACAGAGACACACACGCAGAGACACAGACAATACATACATACATACAACCACCCTTAACACAGACAAAAAGAAAATAATCAAGTTCAATCTTGAAATCTATGGCATTCTTTAGCCAACAATAAAGACTTATTTGTTACAATCATATGAAATCATAATCCAAGTAATGAACTAGGACCATTTAGGGCCATTTTGATTTCATCATGAAAAAATAGATCATTGATTTGTAGATCAAAACAACATCTGCATGATGAAAGATGGATATAACCAATTTAGATATAGATGAACGAAGAGAGCAAACTGAAATAACATGCAATTAAAATAATATCATAATAGGGTTAAGATTTATGACATATAAAGGATTAGTACAAGTCTGTCAGATAATAGTGAAGTAAAGCACAAGAGTCACACAAACAACCAAGTTTGTAGTACTATGAGTAACAATCATATTTTCAAATGGTACAAGTCTCCCAACTTAAGATTATAACACCTTTCTTTTAAAGAAGCCTGGAAACCAGTCTTCCAGATGAATTAATTCGGAAAACATGGGCTTACCTTTGCATCATTTCGAACAAACTGAATTCCATGTCCTGGATAAATGGTTGAGGAACAGAACCAACACTTTTCTAATCTCATCTTGTATGCAACTCAGGAGCCAATTTATTCCTGCATATCACAAGACTGATCTATAAACATGACACGTTGAACAAAAAATCACACAGGTAACCACATTTGCACCCAATAGCATCACATCAGCAAAAAAATGGATCAGCGCATCAACAATTCTTTATCAATATTTCTTACAATTTTTTTGCATCATGCAAATAACATAAGGAACCATATATGAAGCATGAAAATCTTAATAGTTAAGTGAACCATAATAGACACAATTAAACTGAGTTATACAAAAAAACATGCATTTTAGAACAAAGCCAAGTTAGAATTTTCCTTGGGGGAACTTGTAAAAGATTCTACAACAAAATTTTGATGGGTATACAATTCCGTTATCTTGCAGGAAATAAATTGTTGGTCTCAAACTTGATTCTTCAAACTTTCCTATGGCTGCCACTACAAGCAAAACAAATGCATTATTGTGAAGAAAACATAGAATAGATTGATGGGCTCAAACTTGAGCCATTCGGTTTCACAAAATTTTCTTTTCATTATGTATTAAAAATAAATAACAATACTAACAACAGTAGTAACCTCTCCACCATCTCTTATCCTTGAATGGTATAGCATCTCTCATCCATCACTGGAGGTCTAAGGTTCAACCCCCATCTAACGAAAGCAGTACATTTTCCCAACTGCTATGGTGGCTGATTCCCCCTTTAGGCTGTGGACTTTAGCAGACAAATGGGTTTTATATTGACATGTTCTTGTGGCCTTCGTGTCCTACAACGCGGACTGCTCTCTCTCTCTCTCTCTCTCTCTCTCTCTCCCTCTCGCACACACACACACACACACGCACGCACACAAAGGCAACTTCCACATTTCTACTGCATGGCATTAGATGACCTACTTCTAAGTTGTAAGCAAACAACTAAATCTTTAAAGAATGACGAGAACGCAAGTATTATCTGCTGTACAAATTGATCTGATGAAGACGATGAAAGACCAAGAAACGCGAAAGAAAAAAACGATTTCACATCGCCAAAACTCAAAAACATCGCAGCATCCAATCAAAGAGAAGCCAAGAAGAGTAATGGGAAGGGGGGATGGGATCACAACCTACCGAGAGGAGCTCGAGGAAAAGGAACCAAACACCCCTCTCTGCGCTGTCGCCCGTGCTGAGATATCCCGCCGTCCGCAGGGAAGGGAAGAGAAACCCTAGAGGACTATGTAATGGGCCAAACGTAGCATTGACTTCATGGGCTTTTATTTCAAGCCCGGCCCATTGAGGCAGAGTGGAGCCTATGCGTAAAATTCCCGTTCTGTCCCCACTCCATCATGCGTTAGTAAATATAATATCATTTCCGACACAAGATTAAAATTTCATGGGAAAAGCTTCATATTTGGCAAATATAATATAGAAATTATATTTTCATCATGTTTTATTTTGAAGTGTGTCTGTCAAAACCTTCCTATTTTTCATATAAACGTGACATTTGCACCCAATGGAATCACATCAGCCAAAAACAGGCATCAGTGCATCAACAATGGCTTCGGCGGGGATGTGCTTCTGGTGAAAGGCGAAGTAGGATGAGCAGCGGCGGCGGCTGGGGAAGAGAGAACGGAGGGGGCAAAGGGCTGCCTGAGGCAGAGAAGGCGGCGGCTGCTGGTGGAAAAGGGAGAAGAGGGAAGGAAAGAAGGGAAGTGGGGAGAGAGAGAGAGAGAGAGAGAGGGGTACCGCCGGAGGGGTGATCAGCTGCTCGACAGGGAGGAGAGCCGTCGGGCAGCGAGAGTTCGCTCGTGGGGAAGGATTCGGCTGGCTGAAATGGTTCAGCTCAGCCCAATCAACTACTTGGAGCTCAACGGAACCCAATCCGTGATTTAATTGAGCCGCACGCCCGAGTCGCCCGGTTCATGTGGCGCACCCATATCGAATCGCCCTGCCGCAACCAACTCGTGACGCTCGAGCGAACCCAAACCTTAACTGGGTTGCTCAATGAATTAATTGCTGGTTGTGGTGATTGATAGTATTGGCTTAGTGCTTGCCTTTATAATTGCTATTTCATGAAGATCAACATTGCTATATTGCATACAAACAAAAAAGACTACAGAGAACAAAAATGTGTGCATATTGGAATTAATGTGTGAAGCAGAGAGAACGAGAGAGACTAAGACAGAGACTGGCATACAGAATTACAACTCATTCCCCCTTTGCAAGTCATCAAACAAAAGTTGGGAATAGATTTATAGGAAAAGTCTTGGCAGGTGGAAGGATAAGCCCTCTCTCTTTCTCCTCTCTCTCTCTCTCTCATACACACACACACAGTAGTCCCTAATTCTGATCACATGGAGAAATCTTGCCTGGAGAGGGATCTCGATGACTGGGAGTTCCTCCCTGATGACAAGAGCTTGCTGGACTTCAGCCATGGCAGTCAAAATGATCTGTTGCTCAAGGAGCTCACACTGGATGCCAATTACTTCATCTGCCCATCACAATCTTTCTTGGAGCAGCAGCAGAACTCAGAGCCAACCCTGGAGAAGAACTCAGATGATGATGATGATGATGATGATGATGATGAGCCAAAGGATTCAAAGACATCGGCGTCGTCACACCAGACGTGGAATCGCAAGTCAGGGAAGAGGGAGAAGAGAAGGATCATGCAGGATCCGAGATCAAAGGTTTCGGGTTTCCTCCTCCGGGGAATTGGAGATCGACAGGTATTGGAGCCTTCTGCGCCATGGGAGCATCAGCAGCAGCAGCAGCTGCTGCTACTATCTGCGTCTTCATCCTTGGCTGCCGACAGCATCAGAAACCTAAGATCGAGTTCAAGATCTACACCCACGATAAGGTAGTGTTCATCGATCAATTAAGATAATCTAATCCCATCCTAAGTTCCTCTTGTGTGATGTGATTGCAGAGAATGAAGGAGGTTGTGCAACAGGCAGCAAGGCTAAACCAGGCACTGTCAGCCGCGAGGGGAGCTCCCATGACGAGGGCACACATCTCATTTGGAGGATACATTGCAAGTGCTTGATCGATCACTCTTCTCGACAATAAATGCTACAGATTACATGTGTTTGTGGAAATGCATGTCATAAGATCACGTTGTAAAGCTGCCTTGCATCGCAATAATTCTACTTGCTCTTTAAATTACAGCCGAAGACGGTGCTCGTTTCAGCTTCTTTCTGCGGTTGCCTAAAGCTTGTTTTCATGTTTCCCTCTCTCACACTGTCAACACACACACTCTCTGCTTCGCCTATGCTGCACACAGGAACTGAAACAGAGAAATGTTTGATGCTGCAGAGAACAACTCAAATCATCAGAGTACACTAATTTATTTCCCTATTCTGTAATTGTTTGAGCAAATCGGAGGTAGTGATGTTGACAAGGAGCTGATTTGAAGGTCCAAATTGTCAGGAAAAGGTCGACCACAAATCCACTCTGGTCAGGCATGGAAGACTAAATGCCATGCAAACAACCAAGAAAAAGAATCAAGAAGGAAAATAATACCGATGAGGAAAAATAAGGGGGAAAGATATCTTTGCTGAGCCAGCTATGAGAGATGTGTATTGATACTGACCATGAGAGAGGAAGGCTGATAATTGCAGTATTGTCATTTTCATATAGCTAGAAGAGTAGCTTCCATGTCCTTCTCAACTTGCCAGTGACACTGAATCCCTTGTTTATATGCATTCGATCTGCATCAAAGATTCATGCTCAGTGATCCTTGTATTCCATCATGTCTATAGAATGTATGTGTGTATGAGAGAGTGAGAGAGAGAGAGAGAGAGAGAGAGAGAGAGAGAGAGAGAGAGAGAGAGAGAGAGAGAGAGAGGTTTTATACATACCCACCTGCATGAAACATCAATTTTTACTAAAACTTAGATCAAGTTTTTGGTTGTACATCCTATGAACATTCCTCCATGAACAGTACATGTTGTTTTCTTTCATATCTGAAATCCATAAGTTTCAAATTCATAGTAATATTGCACTCCTTTTCAAATACATGCATACCTCCTTAAAATAAATACTTGGTGGTATACATCATAATTTTAAATTCTAAAGGCATGTACTTGAAATACCTACTCATTTGATTATATTCATGAGTCATTTCCTAATAATTTAAGGACTAATGGTGACTAAATTAAAATATTTATCATGATACCATAGGAAGATCATGACATCAATATATGTATACTTTTATTTTTATTTTACTCAACATTTGTATAATATTTTTTATTTATTAATTTGCATTATTTATTTTTATTCAATTTTATTTGCCAAGTCTAATCCAACTTGTGGTCTCTGTTGAGACATCCGAATTTATTAGTGTATTATTGCATAAATAATATCAATGTCATGTATATTATTTAATATAATTAGTTTTTTTCTATTATTTTTTTAAAATCCAGCTTGTGGACTACTGAGGGTGTAAAAAATTAACCTTATGGAGTTTATTACAATGGCATAAATGCAAGTTTTTAGGGTTTTAGAAATGAGCATTTAGCAAATAAATGAAATGGTATATATTGGTTGACAAGTGATGTTTCCCCCTTTAAACTCAATCATCACTACAACTCTTTATGTAGTTCCACATGAAATCAACAAAAGGTAAAGGTTCTAATTCCTATCGACCTCAAACATTGATTGAGGGCACTCATTATAGAGGAGGAGGAGGAGGAGCAACATGCATGCTATAATTGATGGCATGGGACCCTGTGGAACCTGAGAAGCCATGCGAACAGCAAGGCCATGTTGAGCCAGCATTGCCAACTCATTGTTGTCTTCATGCATTGAATGAATCGACTACAAGCCATGATGGGCAAAGAGATCACCAGTTTCTTCAACGGATGACTGCTCTCTTCTTGGCAAAGCACAAAGCATAACGCAATTACTGGCGTTTGATCGGCTATTGTTCTGTAGCCATAACTTTTTGAGAAGCTTAGATGGTAGAATAGATCATTTACTTCTGACAAAAGAAGAGGGAAAGAATCACATTAACATAAATGAATGAACACCGAGAGAAGATTACATATCCACCATCACCACCACCACCACCGTATGCATACGTCGATGCATGCATATTCCTCTCTCTTCCTCGCTCTTCATAGACACCATGACAGAAGAGAATGACTACATGAAGAAACCACAACAAAGGAAAGGAAACAAGGTGACGAAAGAATGACGTTGTGGCTTAGTAGAGGAAGCATCCGAAGAGGAGGGCGGAGAACGAGGCAAGGGCAGCAGCAGGTGCGGCGAGGGCGGTGGTAGTGGCGCCGGAGGTAGGAGTGGGGGCGGGTGCGTCAGCAGCGGCGGCTTTCTCGACCAAGGCAGAGGCCACGACGACGACCACCATGGCCAGGGCGAAGAGCCTGAGCTTAAGAGCAGCCTCCATCGTCGATGAAGAGAAGAAAAGATCAAGCGTATCGATGATCTCCACAGATTCCTAGAGAGAGGGAGAGAGAGATGGGAATGGGTTCAGGTGGAGGGGGAGGTTATATAGTCGGAGAGAAGGCGTTGTGGTTATTGCGTGGCTGTGCAGAGAAGGCCAGACTTAGAAAGGAAGAAGCTGTCAAATGAAGGAATGAATGTGAATGAAAGGAGGAGATGATGGGCGCATGTTGATGACAGGGTGTGTGGGAGAAGGACGGAAGGCCCGCATTGCAGCTGTCCTCTCTCTCCTTCTTCTTCTTCTTCTTTATTTGGTGTGGTGTGATAGATGACTGCTGTTGTCATCCACCTACCTACAGTGAACCATCAGAACTTGCAGAAACCTTTGGCTGGGCTTCACAAGAGGATGGATTAAGTTGAGGAAATGGAAAGGGAAATGGCATCAGCATATATTTGCAGAAATCGTTTGACCGATTCTGATGGGTTGGAAATGGTGATCAAAATTGATGTAAAATATTTTTGTAATGAGATATATGTGAAGTTATTAGGAAAATTTAATAAAATATTTATTAATGAATAATTAAATAGAAAAAAAAATCCTATAGATGATAAGATGAGGATGAATTATTTATTATTTAAGATGGTATGGTTGCATATTTTAAAGAGACATGTCACATTATCTATCATATATCATTTTAAAATATATTATAAGGTGCATGATATTTAATAAGATATACTTTTCAATCATATTTTATCTTTATTTTCATTTAAACTTATGTCTTAAGCAACGAGATGAAAGAATGGACTATTAGTTTTCAATTTATATTGATATGCTAAAAAACCCCTTATTGTTTTTTTTTCTCATAAAATGCATCAAATATTTTTCCATGGATTTTTTACAAACGACTAAAATACCCTAAAAATAGCATATCATTCAATTGGAGGAAAGAAAAAAAAATCTTTTATTTTTTAGGATATTTTGTGTGACGCAAAAAGAGTGGGTATAATATTGGAAAAAGGAAAAATGGGATGCTCCACTAGAAAAACAAATGAAAAAATGACGAGCATTTGCAGGGAATTTGTCCAAAACAAATTGAGAAATGATTAAGAACTTATACCTATTCATGCCACTCGATGGTCTTCTCCTCCGGTATCACGGAGACAGGAGGAGCCCATCTCATTGGCATGCACACCTCGAATCATGATCTGCTGGTCCTCCACTCAGAGATAATAATTAACTTAATTACTGATTTAAGATGTTTAAATTTAATTTTTTTATCACTTAAATATTGATCTATGATAATATATCAAACCCACTTATCAAAGATAAAAGGATTTGAAATCACAATATTGAAGTGATTAGTTCAATACATATAAAATATTAGTTCGATGTACTAACCCGCTTATCAAAGATTAAAGGTTCAAAACCTCATTCGACGTACCATATCGACTTAGCAAACATTAACGGTTTGATATAATATTTTTAGACTTTAAGTATTACCAAACTCATTTACTAAAAATTAAAAGTTCAAAGATGTTAGCTAAGACTTTGATTAACGTCAAATATTATTTTTTTATCTTGATTTTTATATAAATAAATAAATAAATATGGGAGTTGTAAACTGGGATAAGGTGTGGTAATCATAGTGAGTTGGTGATCGTTTGGGCAAGACAGAACAAATAAGAGTTGTGCGAGAGGAAGATCAAATGATGCCAAATTTACAATTAACTAATATAAATTGAATTTTCAAGCTTAAAGGGAAAAGAAAAACAGAAGAAAAATGACCCCTTATTAATTCAGATAGATGACAGGGATAGGTTGATTTTTGATTATTTTCAGATTTCTCATTTGGTGTTCTCTTACACGTCCTGATTTGATCCTCCACCAAATCCTTAAAGAAGCATTGCATTCTGGCGGAGCTATCAGTAGGATATATGCCTGCCAAAATCCCACCACCCCCTAAAAGAAATAGTGGTAGAAGAGACATTTTGTCACACAGCAGGGACAGCTCCACCACCGCCACCACCACCTCACATGAACACAGAAGAAGCTGGCAACTCAAAAAGTAAATCGTCTGACAACAATATCAAAAGTGATCACAAGCTTGAAAGAGACCCACAGCCTACTGTGTCGTCACATGTGACAGGCCTCGTCCGATCCTTCGTAATCACTCTGCTCATCGCCCATCAGCTTGTTCGGAAAAGCTGCCGACCAACTCAGGGAATCTATAACGTGTAGTGGGTAAGAACAAATAGGTCTGCCTAAAGAAGTTGCAGTGCCATCAGCCATGTCGAGATCCACCACTGGTTATAATCATATAGCTTAAGCCGAACAAACGCCTCCAGGATGGAGCAAATGACACAGAAACACATACACAGCCTCTCTCTCCCCAGCTTTGTATGGGAGAGGAGTGAGTTACAACAGGCAAAACAACCTCTGAGTTAAGGATGGGATCAGACTGGAGAATGGTACAAGTGGGGAAGGAGGGAATTCGATTAGGGTTTGTTTCTATGGACAATTGGAGTTTCTACCAGGCCCTCCATAGTAGAAGTACTGCCCCCATTCACCATTGTTTCCATTCTGCACATCATAGCAGTTTGACTGCTCTGTGAAGGCTCCAACCCCTGTGGGTGCCCTTAGATTGTTGGACCCGTCCACCACCTGAATGTTCCTGAAGTAGCTTGCCTTGCTGAACCCTTCTTCCGGGAAACGGCCACTGCCCATCTCGGTCGAGGTGTGCTCGCCGTCTGCGTCCGAGTTCACCACCTCCCCTCCCCATTCTATCATGCTCGCACTGTCTGACAAATAAGAGAAGAGGAAAGAAGGCCAGTAACCCAAGACGTAATCGTTCCCGAACTGCATCCACCAGTTCCCCTCCTTCGGATCCTGCTCGGTCGAATCGAACCATACCAATTACCGCAGAAAGTGGCGTGAATAAGAATTGTCAAATGCAGATTGAGACTTGGTTGCACCTTCCAAACAAGTATGGATATATCATACTGCGAACCATCGTAGTTGGAGATCGGAGAGATGCTGGCACCCATTGCAACTTCATTGTTGACCTGAATGAACCCCGAGCACAGTAGGTTGTAGCAGCCAGTTGCTTGGTATGCATCACTCTGAAATTTCATCGTATGGAAACCATAAAGAACACACAATTCACAAAGCCATTGTGCAATATGTCATCTATGAAATGACACTATCTGAATCGTTTTGAATCTCTAACATGGTAGACACAGAGATAGAATAGTTCTAACCAAAAGTTGCAATTATAACAACAGAAGAAAAAGGAAGAATGACATGATTAATGAAAAGAAATGATGATAAAGCAGTAGAATGTATAGCTTACGGTCCAATAAGTAAACAGCCTGGTGTTGTTGTCACCGTAGAGATCCGGGCTGACCTGATTATTACATGCAAGCAAGACTTAACGCATGCACAAGCCCCTTCAATGTACCAAAGCAGAGGAAAGAGATTGCAGGTTTGTCTGGAGCAGATCAGAAATATACCTGCCAACCTGCTTCGATGCTATTGAGATCCTCACCAAAGGAGCCCCCCAATATCCAGAGCTGAGAGAGACTGAACTCATTGGGTTGTTGGATCTTTGGCCGCCACACATTAATGGTGGCCTTTGCTCCATAATATCTATCTCCCTCTACATAAGCAATCGCATGCTACTCAAGAAACACCCAAAAGAAACAAAAACCATGAGCCAGGAACCAAAAGCAAGTCTAGAAAAGATGCAACTTTCGCTCCAAAGTATGGTTTCTTTGTTGCTTTTCTGCACCATACCTGATGGCCACTCTCATTGAGAAGGTCAGGGTCAACAGACAAGGGGTATGGGATGCTCCTGTGCTTCTTCCTCCCATATCTTTTGACGGAGCTGGCCCTTAACACATCATCCCTGGTTGTCCTCCTGATGGGGATGGTGTCCTCAGGGCACCTCCCGTTCTGATGCCATAGTTGAGCTGTGGAGGGGGTCTTCGTCTTCTGTGATGCAACCTTGTTCTCATCAAACAAGCCTTCCGGGTGGTAGGTTGGTCGCATCTGGAAACATCAGCAAAAAGGGCTTGATAAAATACAGAAAGAAAGGTGGAGAATCTGAAAAGAAGAGAACAAAGTGAGGAGGAAGAAAGAGATGAACCTGGATTGAGTGGTTTTTGAGGAAAGGGTGATCAAAGGCAGGCTGGTGAGAGACATGCACACAATCGATGATATCTCCATCTGGACTCTGCATATTTATGTGATTTTTCCCCCGAACATCAAAAGGGGAAGAAATTGAATGATTGAAGTAGAATAAACGATTCCAAAGAATCTTTAGATGGAAAAAAGAAGGTAAAAATCTAAACTTTTGATGGAAAGAGAACTTTATTTTATGCAAGATAAAAACTTGATGGCATGTCCTTCTTCTGAGGCGAAGAAAGCTGCATCATGTAACATCTACACAAAATCTTGAATTTCTTAAAGCAATAGAAGAAAAAGAATCCTCTTTTAGCAGTTGGAGAACGAAATTGAAACATTTTGGCCCAGTTCATCATCATGCTACAACGAAGATGAGAGATCGACACAATAATACAGCAATCCTGAAATCGGCAAAAGAAAAAGAATAGGAACAACCGCAGCATTATGCGGAAACAAGCCGAATATTTCTATCGACAAGGTTTCCGTGGAAAAGAAGCAATGTTTATGGAAAGGACGAAAGAAAATGATGTTTCATTTGTCACCACACCGAACACCAGAAAGCAAAATCCAGCGAGAAGGAAGCATTATGTGGCGTTAAATCGAGAAAGAGACCCTGATACTCTTGACCGGCTTCTTGTTGAGCCGCTTCAGGTGCCGTCGCACCTCCAGGCGCTGCCTCACCACCCTGTCGCCGCCCCCTCCCTCCGCCGCGGCGCACGATAACCAGGCAACAAGCGCCAGCACCACCACCAGGCCGCGGCACACGCTAACGTGAGCCGCCATCTGCTCCTATCGCTCCTCCTCCTCCGCCTGTTTCTCTCTCTCCCGAAAGGAAGCCACACTCTTCTTCTCTCTCTCCTCTCCTTTCTCTATCGTCCGATCCCTCTCTGCATCACCTCTCTCACTTCGTCTCCTCCGTGGATGTATCCGTTGGAGGGGCAGAATGGGTAAAGTGTGATGCATGGATGTAACGTGTCATAATCCGATATCTCCTGCGATACGTTATAAATAATAAAACATACCTATCTCCGTTATATACCACTGATTTGTCTTCGTATTACATGCATCTCGTAACGAAACAAGACATGTCGGACGTTATATATGATGGAAGCGGATCGACCGCAATCACCGACGTTTCGTGGCGCAACAGGATACTTCTTTTACATACGGCTTTCGGGGCCATCAGGTGGGTCCCGCATCCATACTGCCACCTTCTCCAATCAACGACTCGAGTAACTTCGAGGGGTGACTGTCATACTATTTTCTGCTTTTGGAAGTTCCTACAGCGTAGCGTACGCGCTCACACATGTTGGACTTCCCAAATGCCCATACTCGTGCGCACACCCGACGCGTGGGAGTACGCATTGGATTCGAAATCTTTCCACTGTACTCACGTGCGAAGAACAGCAAGAGGGGTGAACGGACCTTGCGACCCGGCGGTGACGGGAATCTTGTGTCACGGGAGGGTTCGATCGGCGATGGATTAAATGGACGGCCCTGATGAGCTTATGGGCATTCGGCTATTCGAATCAGGTGTGCAGCCCGGTGAAGCGACTGAGTCAGCAGTAAAGAATCAGAGCAGGTATTAACCGTGGCACGAATGACGAGGCTATTGGTGTTCGAATCAGATTTGAAAATAAGACCGTCGCTTGCGTCGAGATTCGAGCTTAGTGTGATGGGATCACGATGCGGTGGCCCCACATTCACACATACACTCAACAATTATTATTTATGAATCAATTCAACGTACAGTAATATTTACTTCCCAATTATCTCATCCTATCCATTATGAGCATATAAGAGGCAATGGACAATTAATAAGTCCAAAACACTATATGGCAATCATTTAGTGTCTCATTTAAGAGAGGATCATAAATAAGCCGTATCCAGTTTACTTATCATAGTCCTTTCTCACCCCAGATGTGTACCACATTAGCATGACATGACCATAAGTCCAAAGGCATGACTTCATATATCTATAATGCAATTAAAGCAAATGAATTTAAGTATAAAGAAATTATTTTTCTGTCAGTTGGAAGTGAATTCAAGATGCTTGTAATCCTGTTTGTTGTTTTATTTGTCACACAGATCTCAATGTCTGTAGATTTGATCTCAAGCAATTGGTTTGAAAGCAACAAGTCAACGTCCTCAGCATGATGTCATTTGATTGAGAAGAAGAAGCTTCAAATGTGTCAGCAATGGCAGAGAGCTCGTTTCGAGCGATGATAGCTGTTTATTAGAACGTTGCTACATCCACCTCAAATCACCTGATTACTAGTCATCTACGCATCATCACATTTCAATTCCCCAACCCTCAAATCTTCCTGCTTTGCCTCTAAACTTGGATCTGCAGACTCCACTTGTACATCTCCTTCTCCGGCACCGGGAAGTTGATGGCCACAAGCCCAGTCCCCTCGTCGTAGCTGAACTCCACGTCCGACGAATCAAGCGTGCATCTGAGTGGCCGCTGTGACGAGTACGCCCCGAAACGCCCGCGGCCGCGCACCCGAAGTGCCACAGCGGCCGTGCTCCCTCTGTTCGTGCTCAGGGTCGCCGCCGGATCGCTGAGGGCGTGGCCGTCGTCTTGTCCAGCGGCGGCGTGGTTTGGCGTCACGCTCACGTCGAATTGCTCCACCGCGCCGCCGGAGTTGAACATATCTAGCAGGCCAATCGGCGCAAATGATATGCCCGGGGTGATGTTCTGCACATATATGTACACAGAACACCGAGTTGGATCTTCTTCACTGCACCGATCTAACGAGGAATTGTCAGGAAAAGTAGAGTTATATACCTTGACAGGGCAGACATGGAAGACCTCGTACTCGAGAACTTTGAGAGTCACCGGCAGCGTTGCTCCCTTGGGTAGCCGAATCAGCTCTCCTGAAGAGAGATTATGATGAGCATATCTATGACGACGTATCGGGTGAAGAGAGCGATCAACAAGTGATGTAATCAAACCTGATTTGAAGGCATAGATGACAACTTGGCCGCCCCAAACCGGGCCGGCGAGTTGGGCGATGGCGTCGACGTCGGTGGCAATGACTGTGCCCGTGAGTGTACCCGGGGCGGCGTCGTGCACGCGAGTCTTCTTGGTATGCTTGCACCAGCCGGCGCCTTGGCAGTTGAAGACCCCCACCACGCCCGAGCACTTATTGACGTTCCATATCTTGAGCAAGCTGAAAGGACGACATGGATGACGAGGCTTAGCTCTATAACTCCCCATCACAACGCAGAGTAAAGGAAGGCAGACGATGGGCGACCTGGTGCCATCACGAGCTGGGTCGCAGAACAGGCAGTCGCGCGTCGGGCGACCCGGGAGCTGCGCGCGCAGGATGGAGCCGTCCGGCAGCACTAGCTTACGCAGTAGCTCGAAGTTATGGTGGCCCGGTTTGTCACTGCGCCAACGTGCAAGCAAAGCTTAGAAGAAAGGATCGTACGGTGAGGTTCCGCTTAGCTGTGAACGCGGTCGCTCACCTAACGTAGATGGGACAGCCACCAATTGCTCGAGCAGCAGCGTGGTACTCTGCTGCTGGATGGAGACTCTGCTCAGAGGAGGAGGTTGCCATCTCAAACTTGTGTTGCCCAAGTAAGGATTTGATTCAGGGGAGAAATGAGTGCTCACTTACATGGAACATATCCCAGTCCGGCAGCATGAACTCCCCCAGGAACAGGGTGTTGTAGGCCACAGAGGAGATGTGGACGGTGTGCGACGCCGGGTCTCTCGGGTAGAAGTCGTCCGACGCCCTCACCACCGCCGTCTGCTTCGCGCTGCACCGACGCAGTCAAACCATCAGATTAGTATGCAAAGCATGAATCGTCAATGGAGAGGAGGAGAGGGTGAGGCTTCATTGCCTGTAGAGGCCGTCGGTGTTATGGCACATGCAGGAGATGCAGCCGTTGTCGGGGAAGTTGCGGGCGACGGAGGCCTCGAGGGCCTGGTGGTAGGCGCGGGTGAGGGAGACGCGGCCGCCGTGGCCAGCGCCCAGCGTCTCGATGATGTTCTGCACGTCCACCTTGACGCCGTCGATGCCGCAGGAGGCCAAGTAGGCGTGCAGCTCGTTGTAGAAGCTGTACACCTTCTTGGGGTGGACGAGGCCGAGGCCATGGATGGAGAGGCTGTCCATGACAATGTCCGGCTGGTTGCCCGTCACCCCCGGCGACTGCACCGGGTACGCCAGCGCGCTCTCGTAGTGCTCCATCCCCTGCGCCGCCGGCTTCACCCCGCCCCAGTATCCGGCCATTGCATGCCACACGTACACATACCTGCAACAACAGCTTGCTCGGATCACTCGCTTGTCTTACAATTAAGTCACACATGCATAGAGAAAATTTTGTTAATATATTAATATTTTAAAAAACATTAGAGATATTTAGAAAATTAATAAGTATTAATTAAAATTTTAAAAATGATTATTTGATTAGGAAAGAAAACTTAAGTACATATATAATTAAATTAAATATATGTAATTATTATTATAATTTTAAAAAATAAATAAATATATATAATTACATAATTATATGTCTCCTTTCTCCTTTTATCAAACTTAATATATTAGTCCTATAAATTTAATATTAAAGAAAAAAATTTAAACTAACATGAGGTTGATAATAAGAGTCAAGCGAATAAAATTGATCACACCATCTATTTTTACGAGTAAGAGAGAGACAATTTAATCATATATAAATAACAAATATATTAAAAGATATTAAAGTGCGAAAAGTGATTGAAGAAAAATAATCATCAATAAATATCTAAAAAATCGAATTATATATATATCATAGTCTAACTTATAATCTATCAATAATTTTGAGTTAATATATATTAACACTGACTAGTTTATCTTAACAACTTGTTTGAGCGTATAAGAAACTCACTTCACGTTGCGGCGTTTCTTGACCTCCTCCACGACCAGCTTCAGCCCACTGCGCCGCTCGCCCTCTCCCTGCTTGCGTTGGAATTTGGCGTTCTCCTTGATCCCCGTGAGCCTGCTGGCGAACCTGGTCAACAGTACCGCACATTAAGCACGCCGCCACCAAACGGAGATCCTACCGAGAGTTCAATTCATGGACTTCCTCGTCTCGCTCATCTGCCTTGTGATTGGCGGCGCCGCCGCTGCTTCCAGTCACAAGGCAGCTTGACGAGACGGGAAGAAGGGACCACTCGCGGGGGTCATCGCGAACGAGGAGGACTGATGGTCGTGATGCGTACTGTGCTCCTTCCTGGACAACGGCAGCCGTCTGATCCCTGACCTCGCTGCCGATCTGCTGCCACCCGTCGTCTATGATGAGGAAACGCGGCGGAGCACCGCCCGCGGACAAGCTGCGAAATCACGGGGGACGAGAGGTTATCGACGGATGCTCTCACGAGCCACCGCAGTTACGGCGGAGAAAGAGAGGCCTTCACCTTCGCAAGCCTTGGTCCACACCCTCGGCGGTGACGTCTGTGTAGAAGGCGTCCCACGTGCACCACCCGAACCAGTCCACGAAGGAAGGCAACTGCGTCAATCACCGTCATCTATCAGTGCGAAGAAGCTTGCAGAAATCTCCGGACATAGACTGCGCGCGAGAGGGTTCCCGTCACGTGAACGAGGGTGTTTACCTTTTTCTTCTCGCGGTAGTGGAACGTCTGCAGGTGCTTCTCCACCGCCCTGTTCAGCGCATTTACCACAGCGAATTGGTTAGTAGAAAGGAATCAGGAAGCCTATTGAGCTACGAAGTTAACAGGTGCGACGTACTTCACCGCCTGGCTGATGACCTCGAAGGGATTGGCGCCGGCGTGCATGTAGACCATGTGCATCCCCTGCTTTGTTTCGACCGCCTCGTCTCCTGCACCAGCAAACGAGCCAGCAATAACATCAAACACAGCGTCTGCACTTTCTACAGTTGGCTGGTCTCATGATTGTTTGCTTACCGCTCTCCAGGCATATCTCGATCTCGTCCTTGTCGTTGCCCTGCAAGACGGCACGGAACGGGCCGTCCAGGAGTGGAAGGAAGACGGTGTAGACGGTGGACGCCTCCGCGTCCTTGCCCTCCACCAGCAGGAACTGCGTCTCCAGCGGCACGTCCCGCCCGCACGTTCCCATCCACTGCGTCATCCACCACAACTTGAAACGGAAGCAGCACATGAACCGTAGCCCCCTGGCGGTCGACGCACCACGCCGGCCGTAAATCTCCGACCGATCACAATACACACAAAGGCGGACCCGAGGAGCGGGGACTTACCGGAGGGTGCCCATGGGGAAGACGTGGAGGCTCTTGCTGTCGGAGGCGGCGGCGCCGATGAAGGCCCCTGCCATGAGGCCGGCGCCCGTGCCACTTGTGAGGACGATGTTGTCCGGGACGTCGGTGAGGATGGTCTTCCCATAGACCACCAGACTCCCGTCGCTGATCTTGATCCCGGGGGTCACCGTCATCTTAAAGCCGAGGACTGCTTCTTCTAGATGGAAGAGCACTCTTTGCACCACACCAACACGCTCGATGTGCTCCCATGGAGGGGAGGGAAGGTGGGAAGCCCGGGGCACCGCTTTATATTCCCTACCCGCGCCGAGGAACCTCGAGCCGCTGCCGCACATCTGGCGACGCGTGGCCGTGTTCCCCAGCAGATATTTTAGCGCCCTACCTTGCGAAATCACCAGAAGAAATAGCGGCTGCACGGCTGCGTCACGTCACGAGAGTTGTACACGTGCAATTTGCTTAACGCAGGCGCAGAGCTTGAAGACGTTCACGCCATTGCTTTCTGTGCCTTCCACCTCCGACTCAGAGCTGAGTCAATACGTGATCAATTGGTTTGTTGGGACGACGATTTTCTCGTGGTTGTAGCTGAAGGTTCGCGGACAGGTGGTGGGCCTGCGCTCGTCGGAGCGCAGCCCATGCCGAAAGCTCTACGACAACCGCACAAGTGCAGATAATGTAATCTGCAAGACTTGCCGTCTCGTAGGAATCATGTTCTGACGCTTATGTTAAGGAACTAAACGTGGCGGGTGGGATGATGACTGTGCAGTGTTGACTGTTTCCACCACAGATGTCTTCTTCTGGGCCACAATTCGACAAGTGGGCGAGGAGATATTTCAGGAATCACACGCTAATATTTCGTCGAATAAGACAACGATTGGGATGTTTAATCATCGCGTTGAACAATAGATGTGGACGTATTTAGGATGATATGATATGTTGTGATGCATTAAAGAATGTCGCCAACTGTGATCATTACATGTAAAATGAGTCGGTGTTATTTGAAAATTCAGAGTTGTGACATTACCTTACTATACAATCAAAATTTTCTAGTTTATCTTAATCAAATAGGTAATCATATTAGAACAAGATTAGAAATAAAAAATAACTTTGATGGTACTATAATTATTATCATATCAGGGAATCAAATCTCATCTCGTCCTTGTTGTTGAACCATTACAAATAAAAAATCAAGCTTCTTTCTTGCTGGTATCCTGTCATCAACATTATACATGGATTTTTTTTTTTTTTTGATAACTTTCAATTTGAAAGCAAGAGAAATTGATTATTGTAAGATCATAAAGAATATTTTTTAGTGTTCTATAGGTACAAGCTACATAGTATTCACTTTCAACAATTCAAGTTTAGCCACCCAAGTAATTTATCCATCTTCAAAGTAGACATGAACACTTTTTATCTTCTGGCACTTTGCCATCACTTCTTTGTGATGGCTTCTTTAAGGATAGGAATCATAGCTCTGTGTGGGTTGGATCATGAGTTTGCCTTTGGGCATCTTCCTGGATTCCACCACAGCTGGAGGACTTGAGGCAATCCGCCGTAGGCTGCACAATTCCGTAGTGGAATCCCATGGCGCAATTGCAAAAGGTTTTAGCTGTGCCGTTTTCCGTCTCGAGGTTAATGTTGTTCAGGACAATGTTGCTGCATGGTACAGTGTCACTGCATGCAAATTTCATTGCGTGAGGAGTTCTTGAGGTGCCATTTATATTCCTGAAGATGACTTGGCTTATCTTCACTGCTGATGTCTGAAAAGAAAAAGGAAAAGAAAAACCGCTTGCTAAGTGATATTAACAATTTCAAGAAGGTAGCAACTTTCTAGGACATTTTCTACAAAGTAATCATCTCTACTAGATATTCTTGTTGAATTCTTCACAAATCTTTGACTAAGAGAAACAAAATCTATTCCATGATAAGGATGTTACCACTTGAAAATCTTACTAATCGAATTGGTTTATCAACACTACAAAGGCAAGTTAGGGATTACCAAGACATCCAGGTTGTGATATCCTCATTATTTTCGATAAATCAGGACTCGAGACATAGAGTTCCAGTCAATGTCTGCTGGAGATGTCATGTCAACTTTCAAAGATGACAAAGAATCCAGTGGACATGTTATATCAACATAACACCTAGAGAAAATATTTCATACTAAATTGCCATGACAGTGGAAAAACAGACACTATACAAAATAATCTTTTTAAAGTTTATTTTTTTCAAAATGAGTAGATGAATTATGAACTCCTTATGGGTTTTTGATGTTTGAAACAAACGAACACGCACTACCTCGAACATCGAAGAAGTTTGGTTGAATGAACCCTTGGTGCAGATATGTCATCCATGATACAAATGGTCCAATTTTCCTTGAGTCGTGATACAACAACTCGAAAAACAAGTTGGATCAGAATAAATTTCACCGAGTTGGATTGATCACCAAAATTGACCATATCACTTAACCAAAAGTTTTGTATGACGTGTAGGTACATCTGTAACATAATTGGATGACTATTTTGTAATGGAAAATTACAAATTTGAAACCAAGCATTCTAATCATGTTTATTAGCATTACTTGCAGCTAGATCTTAGTTGTTACAGATATAGTTCCAGATTATATGGCAAGGTCCAACTGCTAGAAAATTTGAACTTTGGTTAGAGAACTGAAGCAGAAAGCACAGGAAGACAGGTATGTCATTAAACATCAATGTTTTTATCTTTATACTGTTTTTATTATGTGAACAAAGGAATTAAGCTTAAGTGACCTCACTTGGTTCTTGCAAGTGGCTGGGGAATCACAGTAAAACTGGTCTATGATGATCGGGTTCTCAACATCATTCATCTTCACATTCTCAAAGCGCACTGACTTAACATATCCTGATCCACCCTGTTCAGCAATTTGAGACTTTAGGCAATCATCCGTGCAGATAGTATGAGGCAATACATTTCTTTTCTCTGTAGACCAAAGCTATATAAGATATCAAGCATATGGCTGCAGGATACTTACTTGCCAGGTTTTGATTCTCAAACCATTTTTAGTGCCAGAGATTGTTGCAGTGTCCAAGACACACTGTACAAATGCCTGTTTACCTTCCTGCAGTGTCCAAGACAACACCTGTAACAATGCCTGTTGACCTATCCTTTCCTAGGCTCCCTATACTAACCATCCAAATTACCACAGAGAGAAATCACATCAGTACTCTTAATCAGCAGGTCAATCTTCATTCAAGGTTTTTTCAAGACAATTCAAACACAATACTAGGTGGTACCTGATTCCATGCCCTGGCCCACACATAATTTTCTTCATCTTGATATTTGAGCTAGCATTCACAATTGAAACACAATCATCCCCTGTTTAATCAACAAAAATGACTTCTTTATTGTTAAAGTGTTTTCACTTATAGCCATGATCTGAGATATAATATCAAGAAATACATCAAAAAAGGCATATGCAATTGGGGAAAGAAAGACAAATTTTCATGTCCAAAATTAGATTTCCCATTTAGTTCAACAATGTTCATACAGTAGATATTGACAACTGGGGAGATTAAGCTTAAGTTGAAGCTGTCACGCCTTATGCATAAGGACACATAAGAGTGATACAAATTGTTCGTTGTTTGTAAAATTCAAACAAGAATTTATTTCTTCGGTTAATCCTACACAATCATGTGGGTTAATCTCAAATTTTTCTACACTAAGATGCAAAATTTTTAAAAAGATTAAAGAGTAACTCCAACTAATATCCATTATTGTTGTACTTGCATAACACATGCATGCCTCCTACTTTGAAATGACACAATCATCACAGACAAGCATTTAAAGAAGTATCAGATAGCAGATGTACCTGTTCCAATGTGGCAATTCTGGATGGCAACATCGGTTGACTCACCAATGTGAATGCCATCTGTGTTAGGGCTATCTTTTGGGGCCAATATGCGCACTCCAGATACTCGTACAACATCTGAACGATATATCATGAAATGCATCTGCTGAGCGAACTGGATAGTGAGGCCTTTCACTCTTATCTTGGTGCTTGAATCAATTGTAAGTGCCTGAAACATAAGTCAGTGTAACTAACAGGTTCTTGTGCTAATGTTACAAATTTGTATTGCTAAACTAGGAGGTTCTAGATAATTTTTTTTAATTGCTAACATTCATAAATTAATTTTTCCAATTAGCATCTGCAAGTTTAAGACTTTTGTTGGTACAAGCACCTGATTAAGAATAGGATTTTATTCTTTGAATTTATTGTTTAGAAGGAAGTGTTGAAATTAACATTACACTCGACTATATACAATATCCATCCTAAACACTGACAAGATCATCATGCACCTGATTTATATCCACATGTCTACTAATCTTCATATATTCAGATATGTGATATATACATATAGATAGTTTTTCATTCAATCCATCTCAAATTGTTCTTCCCCTTGTTTTTCGACATATATTGGATCATTACATGACACAGAAAATTGATACAGCCAACATTTTTTCTCACCTATTCTAGAAAAACGAAATCATGAATTAGCCATGCCCAGCTGTTTATTTTTGGAATCCTCTTTATTCTTGGTTGCCTCTGTAAAACAATGATACATCACCAGAAGGGATCTAACTTAAAGATAGCAGTGCATTATGTACCAGACTAAGTTATAAATTAAAAGACCAAAATATCTGACAAGTCTCTACTCAAAAACTCTCAATCCATGAGACCTTGGACCATAAGAGAGGCTAAAATGACAGAAAATGTTCCACATATCCACCTAACATCCAATCGAGATGATAGCACTAGAAAAAGCAGTGCATGAGAATCTTACCGTTGGTGCCGCTTTGCATGACTGCATATAAGTGAAAAAAAATGTGAGATTGGAGCATAAAGCATATCTAACAAAAGACAAAAAAAGATGCGAGTTATTTCTTACATTGGTTCTATCAATCTTGCAGGAAGCAGCCCACCATTTGCTACCGGAACCATCAATTATCCCACCACCCTGGAACCTGACCCCGTTTAGGTTTGAGAAAGATAGCCACGTACTTGGGTACTTGGGATCCCAATCCTTTGGGTCATCCGGTGCTACTATTGTCCCTTTCACCTGACCAAGTCCAAAATGGAAGGGTCTCTTTGTAATTCATGAATGTTTTAAGGCAATTGAGCTTCATAGTTGTATTTATACATTTGTACTATAATTGTAAGGAAAGAAGCAGCATACACAGGTGCTTTTGAGGATTCCTACAATTTCTAGACCTCGTTAATTGATACTTGTTATAGCACTGTATAATGCATTACATAAGGTGCCAAGAAACAGAAATAGTACCTGGACGATTAGGTGCCGTTGACAGGGCCCTCTGAAGTTAGTGGCATTAACCTTATAACGATGCCGCTCAGGCACTAGAAGAACTGCATTCTTCAAAGAGCATGCCTTGTACCAAGCATTTCGGAACGCCTGCAAGACATTTTGGATGTAAATAAGAAACTAGCTACAAGGTATCAGAACTAACATAAGCGTCAAATAAATGTGATACTGGAGCTGGATGGGGGCCCTCCTAGTTGGTTTTCCAAAGGATGGAGCTAAGCTTTCTATCAAAGGGGATCACTATTGTCACTACTAATTTTTAACATGATGAAAAAACATAATCACATAGAGATGCAAACTGGGTGGACCAAATCTGTCAGACTATGGCTGATCTGTGACATATCATATCAGACGTATATCTACAAGAATCTAGTATTTCGCATTACAGATCAATCTCCAAACTAGTGAATGTACTACAAATATATAGAAAATTCAAGGGATGTTCACAGTTTTCCATCACAGTGTTCACCTGGATCATGTATCGGAAATAATTGTGCCAAATTTATGTGAAAAAAGAGGATAAACAATTTAAAGAATCAATTTAGATAGTAAAAGATCCCAAATTGGTGAGAGCTTCTAATAAGGAGGATAAATATCATATTACATTAATGACGAAAAAGGATGCGCAAAAATGATGTAAACTAAGAAATATTGCTAGATATGAGTAAGCTAGGCATAGGCTCAATTCTATCCCTAACATATTATAAATCCAAGATTCCCATATGTAATCATCAGATTGGACTTTCATGTGAAGGATATTAATGAAAGAAGGAAATCTAAAATAAAAATGTGGAGAACTGGCTGCTGTAGCTGTACCATGGTGTCGTCTGCTACACCATCGCCAACTGCACCAAAGCTATGGACATTCACAGGGACGCGTGCCACCGGTCCCCTTTCCAGCATCAGAATCGAATCTGCTTCGTCGCTGAGCCCTCCTGCTCTTTCTTGCTCTTGTTCTCCATCTCCATTAAACCAGAAGTGAATCTTGTCAGTCGTGAATCTCTGGTCATCACTGGAACTGGCCCTTATTATCAAGATGAGCAGCACCAAAATGGAGAAAAAGCCCAATGTTCTCCCCATTCACCTCAGCTATAAATTTGATCTGCGTATCAAGCTACTAGCTATGTGTTAAACCATGGGAGCTTAGCGATCCAATATAAACCAAGAGAGGAGGCAGGAGGTTGCTTTGCAGGAAAAATCCATCGAGAGGGGTTCCTGTGTGTTCCCAAGAGCAAGAACCTGGCTTGGCTTCCAAGAGTAGAAGAGAAGGTGGCGGCAATGGTGGTGGTCTCTTTCTGACTTGAAGTATAAGAGAATTGGCTACCGACATTCCAGACCTTACAGGTTTGTGCTTTACTCCTCCTCCTTGTCCTCCTCTTCCAACATAAGGGAGGTAGTGTGATCTGCTCTGCTGCCCATGGCGGGATTGCACTTGGAGAGGTGGACAGGAGTAGAGTTCACTCCCATGGGCCATACGTAGGATCGTACGCCTAGCCGCCATGGCTGGCGAGTCCTTTACTCCAACCACCAATGCCGCATGGCCAAAAGAGAAGACGAACCAGAGGTCGTTCTAGTCGCAGCCATCGGCAGAAGATGACATCATCGAGGCGGCGGTAACTCCTCCTCCTCCTCTCATCTGCTCCGCCATCGAGGTGGTGGTAGGAGACCGGCGCAAAAGAGCGAAGCAGAGGGAGGGGAGGATTCGGCATCGGAGCAGAGGCGGCAACAGCGGATGAGGGATTTGTCGTGTGAGAGAGGCGGACTTCAAGTCGAAATAGGACTTCTTTACATATATATCCCTGCACATATGACAAATACCATATCATGTCCCTCCCGTCCACATATATTAATATTGATCTTACAACTGCCCGTATGTATTTTGAAGGAAACTATACAAAATAATAATTCCAAAGAGTATTGATCTTACAACTGCCCGTATGTATTTTGAAGGAAACTATACAAAATAATAATTCCAAAGAGTAAAAGGTTTAATTCGTCATATATATATATATATATATATATATATATATATATATATATATATATATATATATATATATATATATATATATATATATATATATATATATATATATATATATATATATATATATATATATATATATATATATATATATATATATATATATATATATATATATATATATATATATAAACTGAATATGACTATCAAAGCCAATTGTCCTTTAGAACATTACTGCTGATGAGGATAGTAATTATGATAAGACCCCTGTGACGTCAGTCGACGCCCCGCGTCTCTGACGAGCTGACAACGCCAGGCCAGCATGGGCCGGAACGCCAGCCGAGGCCCATTAACGATCGATCAGACCCGCCTCCTCACGACACGCCAGCGGTAATGTCAGACGTCATCAGGGGTACGACCCTGCCCACAGCGGGCAGGCGCATCCGGTAACACGCAAGCTCCCTATAAATACCTTCTCGTTCATTAGAAAAAGGGAGAGGACAAGCACAACACGCACGGAGGCATCCCTTCCTCCAAAACCCTCTCCACATCAATAACTTGATCGTCGGAGGGGTCGAGCCGAGCTTCCGACCCGACCTGTGTGCAGGGATGAGGACGAGGAGCGTCGCCGGACTTACAGGCCCGGAGCCCTCTCCCGGAGTGAACGACGTCCTTTCCCCCCGGCCGAATCCACCAGCGGGTCGACGACCTCTACCGCCCCGAGGAACCACCCGGGAGATTCCCTCCATTCGGACCCAGGACAAGCCGCGACGGCCCCGAGGCCACGGCATAAAGTTGTTTACCACAACATTTTGGCGCTAGAAGGAGGGCCGAATGTCGAGGGACCCTCAGACTGACCCCAACGAACTCCCTACCGAGGGATCGTTCTTAGCAGGGGCGTAGGCCGTGCGTCCCCTGAGTGACGGGCCGCGGGCTGACGACCTCCCCGCGACCTCGGAACACTACTGGCGTTCATTCGACAACTCGGATCTGTTTCCGCCCAAGGGCGCCCCGAGCGTCCCTTCGCTGGTATCACCCGAGGCCTTTCAGGCCCTCGCTCTTCAAGTCCGAGCACTGACGAGTATGGTGCAAACCGTTATTCCGCTTATTCCTCGTCCGCTGCACCCGTCAACGACCCAACCGCTGCGGCAACGTGAGCCACCCGCTTCCGGACCCTCCCACTTCGCCTCGGGTCCGACCGGCCCCTCTCGAGGATCCAGTGATGGCAAACCCGAGCGGCCGCCCGGAACCCGAGGTATTATCTCCAGAGTCAATGGACTCCCTGTGAGCCCAGCTATGCTTCCTTATTCAGCAGCTCAATAAAGTAGAGGAGGAGTTTCACAACTCAAAGGGAGAGCTCAGGGAGGACACACTCCGAGGATCTCCGTTCACACCCGAGATACAAGATCAGGCGGTTCCCCCGAACTTCCGGCTCCCTTCTTTGGACACATACGACGGTTCCACTAACCCAGCGGACCATGTCGCCGCTTTCCGCGCCCAACTGGCATTGAGACACACCAGCGCGGCCTGCCCGCCTGCGTCGTGCTCCTCGACCCCATGACCCGAGACACACCAGCGCGGCCTGCCCGCCTGCGTCGTGCTCCTCGACCCCATGACCCGAGACACACCAGCGCGGCCTGCCCGCCTGCGTCGTGCTCCTCGACCCCATGACCCGAGACACACCAGCGCGGCCTGCCCGCCTGCGTCGTGCTCCTCGACCCCATGACCCGAGACACACCAGCGCGGCCTGCCCGCCTGCGTCGTGCTCCTCGACCCCATGACCCGAGACACACCAGCGCGGCCTGCCCGCCTGCGTCGTGCTCCTCGACCCCATGACCCGAGACACACCAGCGCGGCCTGCCCGCCTGCGTCGTGCTCCTCGACCCCATGACCCGAGACACACCAGCGCGGCCTGCCCGCCTGCGTCGTGCTCCTCGACCCCATGACCCGAGACACACCAGCGCGGCCTGCCCGCCTGCGTCGTGCTCCTCGACCCCATGACCCGAGACACACCAGCGCGGCCTGCCCGCCTGCGTCGTGCTCCTCGACCCCATGACCCGAGACACACCAGCGCGGCCTGCCCGCCTGCGTCGTGCTCCTCGACCCCATGACCCGAGACACACCAGCGCGGCCTGCCCGCCTGCGTCGTGCTCCTCGACCCCATGACCCGAGACACACCAGCGCGGCCTGCCCGCCTGCGTCGTGCTCCTCGACCCCATGACCCGAGACACACCAGCGCGGCCTGCCCGCCTGCGTCGTGCTCCTCGACCCCATGACCCGAGACACACCAGCGCGGCCTGCCCGCCTGCGTCGTGCTCCTCGACCCCATGACCCGAGACACACCAGCGCGGCCTGCCCGCCTGCGTCGTGCTCCTCGACCCCATGACCCGAGACACACCAGCGCGGCCTGCCCGCCTGCGTCGTGCTCCTCGACCCCATGACCCGAGACACACCAGCGCGGCCTGCCCGCCTGCGTCGTGCTCCTCGACCCCATGACCCGAGACACACCAGCGCGGCCTGCCCGCCTGCGTCGTGCTCCTCGACCCCATGACCCGAGACACACCAGCGCGGCCTGCCCGCCTGCGTCGTGCTCCTCGACCCCATGACCCGAGACACACCAGCGCGGCCTGCCCGCCTGCGTCGTGCTCCTCGACCCCATGACCCGAGACACACCAGCGCGGCCTGCCCGCCTGCGTCGTGCTCCTCGACCCCATGACCCGAGACACACCAGCGCGGCCTGCCCGCCTGCGTCGTGCTCCTCGACCCCATGACCCGAGACACACCAGCGCGGCCTGCCCGCCTGCGTCGTGCTCCTCGACCCCATGACCCGAGACACACCAGCGCGGCCTGCCCGCCTGCGTCGTGCTCCTCGACCCCATGACCCGAGACACACCAGCGCGGCCTGCCCGCCTGCGTCGTGCTCCTCGGCTACATGTTGCCCGAGGCCACACCAGCGCGGCCTGCCCGCCTGCGTCGTGCTCCTCGGCTACATGTTGCCCGAGGCCACACCAGCGCGGCCTGCCCGCCTGCGTCGTGCTCCTCGACCCCATGACCCGAGACACACCAGCGCGGCCTGCCCGCCTGCGTCGTGCTCCTCGACCCCATGACCCGAGACACACCAGCGCGGCCTGCCCGCCTGCGTCGTGCTCCTCGGCTACATGTTGCCCGAGGCCACACCAGCGCGGCCTGCCCGCCTGCGTCGTGCTCCTCGGCTACATGTTGCCCGAGGCCACACCAGCGCGGCCTGCCCGCCTGCGTCGTGCTCCTCGACCCCATGACCCGAGACACACCAGCGCGGCCTGCCCGCCTGCGTCGTGCTCCTCGACCCCATGACCCGAGACACACCAGCGCGGCCTGCCCGCCTGCGTCGTGCTCCTCGACCCCATGACCCGAGACACACCAGCGCGGCCTGCCCGCCTGCGTCGTGCTCCTCGACCCCATGACCCGAGACACACCAGCGCGGCCTGCCCGCCTGCGTCGTGCTCCTCGGCTACATGTTGCCCGAGGCCACACCAGCGCGGCCTGCCCGCCTGCGTCGTGCCCCTCGGCCTCGTGTTGCCCGAGACCACACCAGCGTGGCCTGCCCGCCTGCGTCATGCTCCTCGGCTGCATGACGCCCGAGGCCACACCAGCGCGGCCTGCCCGCCTGCGTCGTACTCCTCGGCTACATGTCGCCCGAGGCCGCACCAGCGCGGCCTGCCCGCCTGCGTTGTGCCTCTCGGCCTCATGTTGCCCGAGACCATCCCTACACGGCCACCGCATTCCCACCACATCACCTCAGATCCCCAACTCCCGCAATCCCCGCAGCAAACCGGCACCCCTCGGCCATCATAGTCCCGGAAACCTAAGGCCATGCTTCGTGTCTCCCTACGGCGACCATCGCATAGCCTTCTTTGGGGGGGAGTATGATGAGGATAGTAATTATGATAAGACCCCCGTGACGTCAACCGACGCCCCGCGTCTCTGACGGGCTGACAACGCCAGGCCAGCATGGGCCGGAATGCCAGCCGAGGCCCATTAATGATCGGTCAGACCCGCCTCCTCACGACACGCCAGTGGTAATGTCAGACGTCATCAGGGGTACGACCCTGCCCATAGCGGGCAGGCGCATCCGGTAACACGCAAGCTCCCTATAAATACTCTCTCGTTCATTAGAAAAAGGGGGAGGACAAGCACAACACGCACGGAGGCATCCCTTCCTCCAAAACCCTCTCCACATCACTAACTTGATCGTCGGAGGGGTCGGGCCGAGCTTCCGACCCGACCTGTGTGCAGGGACGAGGATGAGGAGCGTCGCCGGACTTACAGGCGCGGAGCTCTCTCCCGGAGTGAACGACGTCCTTTCCCCCCGGCCGAATCCACCAGCAGGTCGACGACCTCTACCGCCCCGAGGAACCACCCGGGAGATTCCCTCCATTCGGACCCAGGACAAGCCGCGACGGCCCCGAGGCCACGGCATAAAGTTGTTTACCACAACAACAAGTTTACTAAACATTGATGGAAACACCACCACTAATAACATGTGTAAAACCATATTTCAAAATATTAGATGCATGCAAAAATAACCTTCCATCCATATTTAGAACTTACCATTTAATACTTTGATAAAACAAATTAATAAGCCACTCTCTTGTGAGTTTGTTTTTATTTCTGGTTATGTAGTATTTGAGCTTATGATTGTTCTCAAACCTATATGCTGCTTCCATATGTATATATACTATACATATGTATATTATAAAGTTGATTTTATAGAGCAAATTGGTGATTGAGATTAAAAGTTAAGGTGGGATGAATGGCTTTGATAGGATCCTTAATATTGCACAAATTGGACAAAATCGCAAGCTATAATTTTTGGATGATTAAATGTCGCCTAACTCAATTGCTGGATGTATGTATGTATGTATGATGAGAATGTTCATTGTTTTGAGAATAATAATAATGTCTACAATAAAAGAAAGGAGATTGGATTATTTATAGGGTTTGGGTCGGTCTTCTCTCAGAACCGGGCGTTCTCGAACCCATGTAGATCGCCGCCCCGGTTCAGCCTTTTCCGCGTGCTGGCCACCTTGGCCAGCTGCTCGGCGGCGCGCCAAGCCGAAGTGGGCGTCAGAGGCTCCCCTCGCACCTCCGCCGGAGCTTCCCGCCGCCGGCGCCTCATCCCGGATGGCGAGAGGACATCTTCCTGCAGCTGATCATGATGAAGCCGGTGTTGCGCCTGGTACCGCCGCCGCTGGAGGGCGGCGAGCTCCGCGTCAAGGTTCTGGACGAGGTGGTGGTCCTGGCGGCCGTCGGAAGCGGACTGCAGAATCAACGTGCGAGCGGAGGAGAGGAGGTGTCGGGCCGTGGCGTAATCCGAGAGGTCGGCGAGGCGCCGCGACTCCGCCACCGCGCGGGTCGAGACGAAGATGTTCCGGAGGCGCAGGGAAGTGGTCGGGCAGGCGGAGGACGAGGCAGAACGGCCGGGCTCGGATTGGTGCTGGAGGAGGGGCGGCAAGAGAAGGATCTGCTCCGCGCTGAACGCGAGATCTTGGGTGGCTGGATCCTTGTAGTTGCACTTCACTGACAAGCGGTGGTGCCCGCCCTGTCCGCCGGGCGGCGCCACCGGCAACCTCAGCTCCACAAGCAGCTCCCTCTCCTCCTCTGCATAGAGATCCCCCAACCGGATGACAGAAGTCGCTCCTCGGAGGGCCACGTCGCAGCCACCGCCGCCGCCTCCGCACGGGTGCACGGCAGAAAATTCGCCGGACGGGAAGACAAGTTGAAGGCGGACGTCCTGCATGACCACGGACACGAGGCCGCCCACGCACTTGATGAACGCGTCTTCTGATGGCACCTGACCCTGTTTCTGTGGCGGTCGTTCTGTTTCACCGTCTCCAAATCCAGCATCTTGGATGGGGATCTCCAGATGCGCGAAGCGAGTGGCGGCGGTCGTCGTTGCTAGAGGATGAAGCCCGATATGGCCACCGCCGGTACCACGCGGCGAGCGAAGGTTGCTCCCCTTCTTCTCTTGTTCCGGTTGCTGCTGCCTGGAGTCGGATAGGAGCATGATGGTGGCCACCGGGTTGCGCTCCCTGCGGTCTTCGAGGACTTTGGTGGCCTTCCGGAGGGCGTCGCCGACGCTGGCGCCTCTCGCGGCGGCGCCACCGCCCACCACGACGAGCCTTTCCACGACCTGGCGGGCGGCGCGCTGGCCTTGCCTCGACATCCGTCGTAGAGGGAGGAGCCTCTTAGCACCTGCGGCTGCCGAGAAGGCCACTATGGAGAGCCGGTCCCCCGGGCCCAAAGAGAAAACCACCAGCCGCATTGCGCGCTTCAGCATCCGGAGCTTCTCCCCTGTCATGCCTTGGCTCACGTTCAGCACCGTCACCAGATCAATCGGGGCGCGGAGAGGGGCGAAGGATCCTATCGGTGGCGCTTTTACTTTGAGAACCACCACGTAGCTTCGGTGCCTCCGCCCTTCCGAGAGCAGGGCCGCCTGCGGCATCACGCTCACAAGGCCGCCACCAGCCCTGGACCTCGATGTCGGCCGACGAAGGACTCCTCCGTCAGTGCGGCTGGCAAATCGGGCGCGAGGGGTCGCAAGGAGCCCATAAAACTCGTCCTCTCGTTCCACGTCCTCCGTCTCCTCGTCCTCGCCGTCTTCCTCATCCTTGTCCTCGTTGGCTGCTTCTGGTATAGGATTGAATCGCGTAACTCCTCCCTGGTTGGGCTTCGACACAATCAGCAGCGGCTCGTCGTCGTCATAAACCTTAGCAGCAACAACGGCGGCGGCAGCCACTCTGTTCTCCCCCAGCTGCCGTTCCCCGGCTTTTCTGGTGTTCCGGCTGCCGCCGTTGGTAGTTCTCCTATTCGGGTTCCAGTTCTCGGTCTCTCCCGCCGCCCCTGGCTCGGGTGCATCATCTTCTCGGCGGCGGAGCGCGGAGAGAAAGGGCGCGTGGCGCCAGGAGGCGGAGCAGACGGGGCAGGCGAGGCTGGCGTGGCTCCTGACGTGGGCGGCAATACAGGAAAAGTGGAAGGCGTGGGAGCACTCCGCCGTGAAGACTGGCGTCTCCTGGCTCGCCTTCAGGCTCAGCGAACATATCCTGCACCGGCTCTGCAGTTCCACCACCACCAGAATGAGAACAAACAGTAGCCTTCGACGACGACGACAACAATAAGAGTACTACACATGCTTCGATCATAACAAAAGGCTGAGAAAAAAAGACAAAAAAAGCAGCTGAAATGATTGGAAAAGATGGGAAGGGAGTTCGGTCCATTCCTCCATCATTCTGCAATCAAAGCGCCGCACCACGGCCAAAAGCTACGACTCTCTCACGAGATCCCTCCATCGAGAGGAGGAAACATTGACCCAATTAAAAAGAAAGAGACGAAAAGAAACGAAATAGCGGGAATCAAAGGTAAAGGTGCAAGCTTTTCGATACCCGGGAGAGGTGCTTGAAGAGGGCGAATCTGGAGGCTGTTCTCGGAGACGAAGGGGCGGAGAAGGCCTGCCGATGAAACAGAGCGGGGCTCCGACTCCTCGGAGTGGTGGCGGTGGGGACGGTAGATGTGGCCGCGTCGCATTGCACCGTCTTGTTGTCTGGAGTCTTCGACTTGGTGCGGCACCGGAGGCCCGGGGCCGCCTCCGCCAGCGCCAGCCTCGGCGTCGAGGGGTTGCTGCCGCCGCCGGAGAAGAAGCTCAGCTTGGTGCAGCTCCTGGGGCTGCGCTGATGCTTCTCCCCCGCTTCCACCCTCGTCCCCGCCGCAGCAGCATCCGTATCTCGACGGACCGACGTGCAGAAGGCTCTCCTCCACCCTCCTGTTCCCATCGCTTCCTTCCTCCGCTCACAGCTTCCCTGCTTCCTCCTCCGAAGCCTATTTATCACAAGCACCTCATCATCACCGTCGTCATCGACTGCCGTTCTCCATGAGAAAGAAACAGCAGCAGTAGAAGCAACGGGAGATCAAATAAAACAAAAGCTCCCGGTATCAACACGAACGATCTCAATCACCACCTTGCCACCCGTCTCACCCTCTGGAGCCAAGCCACTCCAATCTCTTTCCTTTCCGCCACTGACAAGACCTGGAGATGGTAGCTGAGGGACCTACGAAGATTTGCACTTAAGGAAGGCACTGTCGTCGCAGAGTAAAAAAGGCAGTTGGCGTTTCTGGATCCCGGAAAGCTACTTGTATCTGCTGCGTCAAACACTGCTCCCCAAAAGAACGATAGAAAAAAGCGCTCGGCATCACTGCGGACGGTAACAAGTGCACCTGCATCGAGACGAGTTTGGATCTCAAAGTCAACAGTGTATCTATCTATCATGCGCCACCTCGCCCCCGGCAAACTTTCCCTCTCTAATCTGTCCTTCAGCGACGCTTCTTCTTTATAGAACAGCTCCAATTCCCCCACATATAATTGGGTCGTAAAGACACGGACGAGTGAGAAGGGCGACGGTCAGAGAAAATCGAACGATTAGGATAATCCGCTTGTGAGATCGAACATCCTCCTCCTACATCGATTTCACTGTAAACGGAGGTGAATAACGGGGTGAAGGTTGACGACGACGGCTCCTGCTAGCATTAGCATTGATGGTGAGTGAGAACAAATCCCCTGCTTCTCGTCCATTTGATCCGCAAAGCCTTCTCCCACGACCATTTCCCCCTGTTTCTCCCTGGCACAAGTAATATCTAACTCCTTACTCTTTTGGAGTTCTTTCGAATCATTTATCTCGTCGTTAATTCTTGATAAAATAAAGGATTCACCGATTGATTTTGTAAATTTTGATAATGATTCACTAATATCTCATTGGCAATTCAGTTTAGGTGATCATTTTTTATTTAATAAGTTAGTTCATATTGATTGAGGAGCAATGATCTATAAGTCCATTGGGTTATCATTAACATTTTTTTGAGCTCATTAATTTTGAAAGAATAAAATCGTAAACCAATCAAATATTGACTTATCATATTGGTACTAGAAGAAGAGTCCTAAGCCCTTAGTTCTCCTATGGAAAAGAGCACTGATAATAATATTTATTTTCATAATGTTTGAAAAGTAAGGAAATCAAATAATCTGTCAGATCATTCTTATCCTTAAAGATTCTTTTTAAAATTCACAAGCTCCAAAAGAGTAAAATCGTACTGACACACTTATCGTTCAAAATGGATAATTTATCACGAGCCTACATGCCACACCAAATGGTTGACTGACCAAATATTAACTTATCATATTGACATTAGAAAGTGAGTCTTGAGTCATTGAGTTTCTTATGAAAAAAAGTACTGATAAATATATTTAGTTTCACAATGATTGAGGAATAGGAGAACTGAGAGTTCATAAATTCATCGAATCATTCTTACTTTCAAAAATATTTTTATAAGTTTATAAGCTTCGAAAGGATAAAATCATGTGAGTACACCCATAAATAATATAAATGATAAATCAATCAAATATTGACATATGCTAGGCGCTTAGATATACTAGGATTCTGTGATTATTTATGATGTATTTTTATCTAATGCTACTCTCTAAGCCAAACTTATTATTGGTCATTATCACAGTAATGCGGGTTCTTATCAGAGCTGATACAGGTTCATACTTGCTTGTCGAGGACAGGTTTATCCGAGGGAAAAGCTACCTTTACAGTGAGCTGACAACCATCAAAGAGGCGTTGCAGCTGTCTCAGCAAGATAGATTTGCCGATCTTTACATTGAGTCACCTTAGCATACTATTAATCTTGTGAATGAGATGTTACGATTGATGCCTGAGTTTTTCTTGATCAAACTCTTTTGAGGGAGGGTAATAAACGTACCGATTGACTAACGATTTATGTTAGATGAAATCGATCCTTTTTCATTAAAACAAAATTATTTTTATATATATTTTTTATGTGTTGATCTTCAAAGCACTGCGTGTACGCGCTTTGCAGCTTAATATAATTGATCTTTTTTACTTGGAAAAATAAAATAAAATAAAATAAAGAAAAAAAAAAGGAAGAAAGAAAGGAAGGCAACTGTTCTTTTCTGTCTCCTCTCTGCTCGCCGTCCAACCATTCCATTCCTCTTCACAGCTTCGCTACTTTAATGGACTTCTTCGTCCTTTCCGTGTGACGACGCCCTGTCCAGGCCTCTTTTGGGAGCAGAACCAAAAATAAGGTCTTCTCAGTCTGACGCACACCCGCGCCATTAACACCGCCCGCACTCGTCCAATGGAAGGACTCGAGCAGGTCTGCCGCTGCTAATTGCAGCACAACAGCATTTACTCACCGTCGGGGAGAGAGAGCAAGCGAGAGGGGCCTTCCAGGGTCAAAATTTCGAGGGTCAACGTAAAAATCGAAACGAGACTCGCGGAAAAACCTATTTGCCAACCGAGCTGCGTCATTTATCCCATTTGTGGGCCCGCATGCGGGACCCGGGGCACGGTGGCCTAAGCCTCGCTCGTGACGCGCTCGGGTCCCACACGCTACCGCGGAGCGGTCGCTTCCGTCGGCATGCCGAGACGAAAAGAGACTCCCACTTACAGGAGTCGGTGGCGGTGTGCGGAACCCGAATCTCCAAGGACAGGTGGAAGTCGACGTGGGACGCCGCAGTTGATGCGCCAATGTGGACACGCGGCTGCCTTTGGAACCGCGCCGCCCAAGTGCCACGTTCCCCTGAACTATCGTCATTATTATTAGTATTAGTATTGCTATTATCGACTAAAGCATCACTTGATGCAGTCATCGGAATATGCCTTCATCAGACT
This sequence comes from Musa balbisiana, assembly GCA_004837865.1. Classification (NCBI taxonomy): domain Eukaryota; kingdom Viridiplantae; phylum Streptophyta; class Magnoliopsida; order Zingiberales; family Musaceae; genus Musa; species Musa balbisiana. The sequence goes on along the minus strand of CM017191.1, from coordinate 35,003,577 downwards.
ACTGCTGGTTTGACATCCCTCGCTCTCTAAATCACATCCGAAAGCGTGCAGTATGGGTCGATTAATACGTGGCTCGATGATGATGATGATGATGTGATCTGTAACGTAGCAGTAACGATGACGTGCGTTTGGCTGAAATGGCAGTGCAAGTCGTCTTCACGGAAAACAAAACATATATGAATCACATTTTCACCACACAAGTGTTTACTTGTCCTCAGGTCGGAAGATGACGTGTCAATATCTCTCCTATCTTATACCACATTTGTCTTGTCATAAACAGTGATTTTTTTTCCAAAAAATATAACAAAATAATATGATAGGGAACATCTCCATCATGTTGATGTATATAATATGATTGATTTGTGATAGAAAAATATTCAATAAATTAAGGTTCGACATGTGGCAACCTAGTCAAAGATCCGATCAATGATTGAATCATATGAATACCGATCAAATATAAAATTTTATTCAAATATTTTGTTTATATCTTAAAATATTTATTATTAAATTATTTATAAAAAAATAAATTATGATAATTAAGGTTAGTTATTGGTTTATTCAAATTTTTACTTTTTGTTTCATTATTAATTTGAGTGTCGAATGAATTATATCGAAAAATCAATTCGATCAATTAGGTCGGATGTTCGAGATCTTACGATCATTTACGAATATTTTTCATACATATGGGATCGAATCAAGTTGGTCATGACATATATTTTCCATAATAATTTTGTAATTTGGTCTCATGTAGCTGAGAAAAGCTCAAGAGTTATAGATTGAAACATAAAAACAATATAAAAAATAACTCCAAATACTTGTGAATTATGTCAATTTCGAAGTGAGCATCAATCGGACACTTTCCTTTCCACATTGAAATTGATGGGAAAAAGAAATAAAGAAAAGAGGAACATGACAGAAATTAATTATATGGGCAAGTCTTGTCTCCGACAACAACCAGTCTTCGGAAATCCACATAATAGCAAAGTCGGGTTTCAATCCAATTGCAGTGATTGATTGCACTCCGAAGACAACAAAGAGAGCGACACGATAAAAGACAGATATGGCTGGGAATTATTTGGAAGAGTTAGAGATCGTCATCATATGAGCACATTTTCGAATCTAAGAAAAGGCATAGACATATTTCTTCTTCTTCTTCTTCCTTCTTTTTGTGAGAGAGAGTTCATTCAATCACGAGAACTCAGTCCAGGGAAGAACAACTGGTGCGTCTCATCTCAGTTCATGAACACCGTACGTAGTTCGTCACATGCGAGTGGCGCCGACAGAATCTCTACTGTGAGTCAAACTCATCAAGCTTTAAATACCGGCAGGCAGCACGCACTTGAGCGAACATGGTCTCATCCAACACTTGGGCGACGCACATGAGCAATCAACCTGCAGACATCTCCCACATGGCGTTGCAGATCCTTCTTGAAGAAACTAATATATACATGTATATGTGAGACAGACAGAGAGAGAGAGCGTCTTGTCTTCAACCACAAGCTTTGCCGGATCCAGTTTGACCACCAGAAGCATGGTTTTGATGCACGAGTCTACCATGTCGAAACCCACCTCCTTAGCAGCATTTCGTCGGACAGATGATACATCGTGGTTCATTCTTTTACTGAGAAAGTAGGGATACAGTTCTCGTAGTTTGGTTCGTGGGGAAGGGAAGCCATGCCTTGCGAGACTCTACTGGTTTCTTCTCCCTTCCTCTTCTTCAAATCGATCTAGGGTTTCCTGATCCCAGTACCTTTAGTATTGCTACATGGATGAAGATACGTAGACACAGAAGCAGCAGCACATTCCTCCATCGGATCAGTCATGTGAAGTTGAATGCAGGAATTGTTCCATTATTATACATTGCGGTATCACATGGACGAGGTGAATGATTTGCTTGAGGGAAGCCATGGCGGAAGACAAGCAGACAGGGAGATCAGTGGCGTGCTCATCCCACCATGAGAGCGGTGATTGAGATGCGTTTGTGGATTATATTAAGTGACATGCAAGCCATGAGCTGCTGCTGCTGCTACTTGTGACTGCTACCTCTCTTTAACTACCGCCCCATTCATATGGGAGCAATTTATTTAAGGACACCAACGATGAGAGAGAAGGATGGAGTGAGTGACAGTTATTAGTTTAACTATAATATCTACTACGATATCCTTGCGACATGATCGTTCATAAGGGTCATTCTCTTCGTAGTTTTGACTTGTATAGAAAAAATATCAATTGGTGACGAGCAAACATCATACAAACTTTCGTCGCGACAAAGAGTCTAGGGTTTGTTCGTCGCATGCTTTATAGTCTTATGTCATGTGGGCACTTGGAAATTTTACGACTGTTGATACTTACATCTCTCTCTCTCAAACCTATTGTAGATTGGTCGGTGGACTTGTTTAGCCTCCCAAGGAGCGAAGGGTTCAAGAAACTAAATACATTCAACATTGATCCTTACTCATTTGGGAGCAAAATAGATCGATTAGATAATTGGACCAATTGGGCTTTGAGACATGCCATAAATCATAGCTTGCACTTAAGGCAAAACAAGTTATTTATCCAAAAGCCCTCTAAAATGGGACAACTTATATATGTCAGTTTGTGATTAATTGAAATTCTATATAGTATTTGATACCTTAATTATATATTTTTAATACAACAACACTGGTTATAGTTAATCATGATTATCCTATGATACTTTACATGAATGTTAAGGGGAGGGATATATATCAATGATCTTAATATTATATATATATATATATATATATATATATATATATATATATCAAAATTTATAAAATAGTAAATATGTTATTTCATAAGTAGATATATATATATATATATATTATATAATTTAAAATTAATATACTGCAATACTTTATTTGTTGTATTTTGGTAACAAATATATTTTCTTAGCTTAAAACTTAAATATGATATATTCTATAATACAAGATTATGAGGTTTCTGGTTTGACCTCAAATATAAATGTAGCCAATTTATTTGTTTTAGTTAAGTTAACTTCAATCATTGATACGAGTATTAATCAACATTCAAATAATCGGGAAAGACGTAAAAATCTTTTTTGTCTTTAAAAAATATAAATTATTTTAAATTAGTGATTTGTGTGCCATATGTTTAGCTGAAGCAAATAAACAAAAAAGAAAGAAACTAAATTATAATTATAATTCATCTTTCCTTTTAATGCACTGACCATGAATTGTAATTGAAGGTTCAATTTAACACCAAAACAGGCTCGAGGACTAATTAAAATGACGTCCAAATAAAATTAAAGTTATATTCATGTGATTATATATATATATATATATCTTTTTGTTTGTCTTTTATTCTTTTGATAGAGTTCGGTAAACATCATTGACTACAATTTTGTTGTTATCTTTCGTATGCTAAAATAAAATTGATATATTGGATATTATTTACGAGGGACCATTTTCGACAATGTGCTCAGCAACATACTAAGCGACATAATAGCCAATCGACATGAGGATAATAGCCTTTGCCTCTTACAGTAATCAACTTGCATTCTTCTTCCTCTTTTGATGGATGATGAGATGATTCAAAGCCTAACTCTGTGACCCCATACGCAACGCGTAAATGTTGACTTGAGGGCACAAGCAAATCACAAATCATCTTCACTAACAGCTGAACATGTGGAACCATTAATGATAGATTGATTATAACACTTTGATACACCATCAAAGATGACCTTATATTTATTTATCATCTACAATGGTAGATAGCATCAACCTGCAGCCTTTGTGTGCTTAGGACATGTCAAAGTCATCTATGATGGTTGGATCAAATAATAATTGCTATAGTATAGCTTAACTCAAACCTAATCCAACATATGACACATTTCATAGTATGGTTAAAATTACAACATTTGTTTGTACTTCATCTGATTGATTCGACATCAGCTTAAAAGAAAATTAACATATCGATAAACAAAATTGGAAAGTGAGCCATACTACCACTAATACAATGATGACTCAGATCCCAGCATGACTATGATTCGTATGCTACGTCATGTCTGACTCAATAATTACTTGGATGCATGATTAGTCGAACGTAATATATGTTCAACTAATTATTTTGGGTAATCCAACTATTCCATGTAACTTTTTCTTGTTAACTCACCATATATATATCCTCCTATGAGTTTCAAAAATTCACTATAAAAACACTCGAGAACTCAATTTTCTTACGTTTAACTTTTTTATTATACGAAGCTGTTTTATTTAAATATTCACTTAAGTATCGGAGGAACTTTTATGAGTACGTCATACATTTTTCACAAATAGACCTAAGTGGGCTCCATATCTCATATGATGAGAATCTAACTCTAATAAAATAAAATAACAAATACATTATCTATCCTATGACTTAGATGCGAGCATTCTTCTCGAGAGACATCGGTCTATTTCCTATCTTACTTTTTTATTTCATATATATCTCAAATAAACTTTAGTTTGTGTATTGAAGGAGAATCCTAAGGCTACTAAGTAGTATCTTCGATCACTTTGTTTCATTGAATCGTTATCACTTTAATAAGGAATGTTTATTGAAATGGTCCGATTGTTATGATTTTGGAAAGAAAAGATAAACTCAACAAAAATAATGTGACGTGACATAAAGACTTTGTGGGTATGAAGATTATAATATCGAAAAACATTATGTTCAAGAGAATAACCTATAAAGACGTAAGGTTTATATCTTGATGTTATCTTATGAGAGTCATAGGGACGAAACCATGGATAACATAGACAATCAAAATACTTTTCGATACAATTAACATCTTTAGACCATTCTCATCATTACATTACATGCATGCACTTATTTATTTTGAGAATCCACCTTAGGCATTAGATCTAGATCCCCGTACTTTTCGGCACAATTAACTTTATTTTAATATAGGTTGATATCACATCGGATACCATAAAGCACGTTAAATGAATTTTTAGGTTCCTAACACAATCAGACCGAAACCAAATCCAACTGATTAAGCATCGTAAGTCAATCACCAACTTCTTTCCCTATCAAGCCTGTTATGTGGTAAGTCTACGTTGGCCTAACATATCACTTCCACATTTCAAACAGCCATATATTACAAGCAAAGAAAATACGAGTCCGATTCACACTCGAGTCCGACAAATGCCTAAAATTTGACTCATCGTCCATTCTAATTCTCTCCTAGACTCGAATTCCAGTCAACGATAAGACCCCAATTCTGCTCGAACGCATGCTTTGTAGTCAAACCTGCCCAAATAGTTTGACAATGGTGTTCCCTAAATGCCTTCCTACATTAGCTCCTTCATGTTTCTCTATAATAGAAATCAATTATTTTTATTGTGCGGCATATTTTTCATGGTTAATAATACCACGTTAATCTTCGGAAAATAATATGATCCATATTCTTAACAATTATAATTTTCATGCTTCTACTTAATGCTTCGATTAGGATACTAATGAGACGGGTCAAACTAAGCCGAGATGAGACCGAAATGAGGGCATACAAGATTGACACAAACCTAATCCTACCTAAAGATTTCTTAACTGAAGCCTAAATAGCTATCTGGTGTTATTTAATTGGACCAGAACACCATGGTTTGGGTGGAAACAGCCAATCAAGATGAGTTTATTTTATTGTATTCGCAATGATTGATCCAGATTGTACCTTAATGATGTGAACATTTACTCATAACTAATCACAAGTTCCAAGAAAATTCTCTCATCAGATGGCTGCGTTGAATTTCTTGCACATTCCGCCAAAACTAAGTTCTACGAGTCTTCTACTTCGAGAACGTATCATTTAAGATCGTGATTAAATATTCTGTATGATTATATATATGCATGAAGTGCTGAATCCAAGAGTTAAAAGGTTACGATTGATTAGATCAACTTCGTAGTCGATTTTGTAGGATTGAGATAGTCGTCTTGCCTTTGAATGGCATTGAAACGTGATTCATATGATGATAAGGTATCGATCAATTACGAGGTGTCGATAGTCCTTCGCATGGTATCATCCTCATATTAGATTCAGCGGACTCGCAAAATACTTATGAGTAAGATAGTTAACATCTTAGAGAAAAAATCAACTAAATTATAATCCATATATTCAAAAACTGTTCGTAGCTAAAAGGAAAACAAGAACAACTCTACTACCAACTCCGTTGATCGTGGAAAACAAAGACCAGGCATGACACATGTGGCTCATTTGGTGGTTGTACCCAAGCGGAAGGCTTCGGTACGAAACCGACGCTTTGAAGTCGTCCGAGTCCAACCAAAGAGAAGGCGGACAGGAAGTTAGCTGGGCGAGGGAACGCGACTTCGCCAACGACTTCCCGTCTCCTTGGGACCCACCGCCGACGCGTCGACGATGAGATGGTATAACTTGAGATCACTGCTATCAAATCACAATGGAGGTAGATTTGTGGGTTGGCGGTATCGGAGTTTCTTTTTTTCTCATACCAACTTGTGGTGCGCGGGTGAGATTGACATGAGCTTCTGCGGGGCCGGTGTTGTGAGAGAGAAGCGTTTGCGTCCGACGGTTGGTACAAGACGTGGGTTAACTTCCGTGAGTGAGGACTCAAATCAAATTAACGATCGACGACGACGATAAGAACGCAGTTCGAGGAGAAACCCAGCCACTCCTGTGCCCGCCCAAACCCCCCTCCTCCTCCTCCTCCGCCCGTTCTTCCTTGGCCATCCCCTTGGCATCTCATCGCCATTGGATCTCCAGGTTCTTCCGCTTCAGTTTAATCGATCGATTGCTTGCTTTCTTGATGCTTCCGAGACATGGCGTCGATCCGTCGAACGCTATTGGCGGCCAACATCATCGATCGGTCCTTCCGCAATCATGCCCTTTGTTGCCATAACACTATCCAGCACCAATCCCTTTCCTCTTCTGCTCTGTCGTCGTCTTCTTCTGTCCCTTTCTTCTCGCGCGGCCAGCTGCAACATCACCATAGTTCATGGAGGAGGAAGAGGAGGAGGAGGCACCTCCTTCGGTTGCTCCTCTTCTTCGCCTTCGGCTTCTTTATCGGCCTTTATCCCTTGGCGCAGCTCGACGACTTTGGCTTCCGGCCGCACCACCTCTCCTTCGCTTCCTCTTCCTCAATCTTAA